>JAJKFI010000157.1:506797-590673 GCA_029204185.1 Lerista edwardsae | reverse complement strand
AATAATAATAATAATAATAATAATAATAATAATAATAATAATAATAATAATAATACTTGTATTTATATACCGCCTTTCTTAGGTCACTAGATTTCTCTAATGACTGTAACTCAAGACGGTTTACATAGGCAGACTTTATTCATAAACCAAAGGTTTTTACAATTTACAGAAAGGTTCTATCTTGCAAGAACTACAACACATACAGATGGATCTTTCTGGATTTAGTCCTTCTTTCTGGCCGCCCGTTTGTCTTCTGCTGGCTGATAAGCGGCTTCCCTGCCCCCATCAGAGAAGCAGCTGACTTCGGCACAACTCCCCCTCTCACAAGGCAGCCAAAGACAGCTCAGCTGTTAATCAGTCGCAATTTACAAGGTCTACCGCTCACAGAGATTTCTGGTAGTCCCGAACTGGCGACCTTCAGATCTTCAGTTTTTATCTTCAGGCAAACGGAGGCATTAACCCTCTCGACTAAATCCTCTGCCCCTCAAGGCTCTTTATTGTTTCCCTGGGCAGCCGGATCCTATCTCATTCCCTAAATCTCTGTTAGGAGGAACTACAAGAACCAGGATGTGAGCTTCCCGCTTCAGGGTCACCTGGCAATTTTTGCAATGCGGAAATGTAGCATCCTGGCCTTCCTACTGGAAATGCAAACTCATCCATGCTGCGTGTGGTATTCCTAAGATTCCCCTCTCTGCAATGTTTGAAATGCACAGCATGTGGATCAGCATGAGACCCCTTTGCAGAGAAGGAAAATGCAGAACAAAATGCGGCTTATGTGTAGCCTTAAGAACGCAGCGGTCTCCAGGGTGGGGCACGTGAGTCTGTTAAAGTATTGAAAATGCAACGGTCATGGATGCTTTATTGGTGATGACGCAGAACGCAAGCTTTTCCCTGCACAGCAGCAGGAAGACGGATTAAATATGGCATATCTTCTGGTAGCAAAGGGAAACGGTACAGCAAGTATACTGGAGGTGCACACACAGAATCCAGCAATCGAATCAAGTCCTCCTCTCACAATCCACCACAAACCCTCCATCTTCCAGAGACTCCAAAGCAGCTGACACCCTTCCTCTTTAACCTGGCTCATAGCATGGGTGCTTCACAGAGTTTCCAGGTATAAATTATGCGCAGATGCCACCAAACCAAAATCTCCACCTCCTTTACTTTGCTCAATCAAGGAACAGTGGCAAAGCCCCCAAGGAAATATGATGGGGATGAGGATGCAGTCACACCCAACGATATGGCCAGGTATGTTCATAAACAGCAAAATAAAACCGTGATTTGAGCACATGATCTACAGTGAGAGTGAAACAGTATCCATATTCACAATACTGAAGCCTAGCACTAACCACAAAGAATAAAAAAGGAGTATACAGAACCATATAGAGATAAATGTGCAAATGACAGATGCGTGTCTGCAAAATTGTATGTTCCACAAGGAGAATGAAAAAGAACTGCCAACCTGGAGACCGAAAGGGTGAAAGAACAGCAAGCCATGTCTGTCATAGGTATCCCAGGATTTGTGATTACTGTACTCAATTCCTCTGGAAAACAAGGCTCCCTGCATGTGAAGCATGCTCGTTCAGTGTGGGAGAAGCATGCTGTGTCTCCACTCTGCAGACAGGGGATGCAGATGGAACACAACTTCCCACCAGGGACAGCTGTGCGCACAGCACATGATGGAAAGTGTGCTGGAGTACATAAAGCCACGGTGACCTCAAAAGGTGTATGTCTCTGTGCACACCCACAGTGAAGAGGAGAAACCTTCACCTGCTGATTTTTCAGCCTGTTGCGCAGCTGGTGGAACAGAGTCATGGGTTCGTAAAAACGTGGCGACATTCGCTCAGTATCCCACTCAGATGACCCCAACCTCTTGGTACTGTTTTCCCAGGAATAGAATGAAAGCAGAGCCTGGGAATTTTTCAGGCAGAGTTCCTCCCATCAAGTCCTTCTCTGCATAGGTTACAGACCTAGGGACAGAGAAAAAGAAGGCAGAGAGCCATAGGAAACCATTGGCATTATCTTCTTTCAATAAAACATAGAAAAAGAATCGGATTCAGGACTGGCATTATCATGAAGCTTTGGGTGAAGTACCTTAGGGTGAAATCCTGAAGGTGCCCTTGGGCCAATGCTGGCCACTTGCATCAGTCCAATGGCACCAGCACTGGTGCAAGGGCACCAACCAGCACCCTTGCGTTGGTGCTGGGGCCATTGGGCCGATGCTAGCAGCAGCAGCAGCAGCCCAAGGGTGCCAGCCCAAGGCAGTGATGTCATGCACCCACTACGTACCACTACACGAGTACCGGTTCCTAGAAGTTGAGCTGGCCCCACCCACTCGAAGCTGGTTAGCTGGTTGGCCGGTGGGCGGACCCCGACAAGTGCCAATCAAAAGTGAGTACCTGTTCCTAAATCATTTGGATGACACCACTGGCCCAAGGCTATGCTGCGCTGCTCATATGCGAGCTGAACTTGGCTGGGTGCGAGGGAGGGAGGTCGGTGGGTGGGCCAGGAGGTGGCGCAGCCGGAGGAGGGGGGGCGGAGCTGATCAAAGCATCATAATAATCAGGGACATTGATCCCAGTCGGAGGAAGTGCAGCTGGTACAATTTACAGCCCCCAAATATATGTGAGTAAATGTCTTCTTTACACAGGCAGACAGAAAGGGAAGGAGGCATGTCTGGTGGCTACAGACACAAACCAGGTAACTATTTTTTTTTTCTGTGAACTTGCAAGAGAAATTGAATTGATAATGATTTCGCAATGGAAAAAGCCAGAAAAACAATGTTAATACATTTACTGTATGAAAAAAAAAATGTTTGCATCCTCATTGGCCAATTAGAATAAAACACTCAAAACATTGACAGGATGATACATTTATTAGAAGCAACCCAAACATTACAAAATACTCAGCAAGCTCTATAGGACCTTTGTTCAAGCTGGATATTGTATCAAACCAAAACCGCAAAAAAAAGGGGGGGTTGTGAGTTTTGAGGGCATGGATTGTAGAAAATCCCCAGGGCGCAATCCTAACCTGGAGTTAGGCCATCACAGTTAGACCAGCGAAGTTTGGCTGGCACAAGGGACACAAGGTAAAGTATGTTTGGACCACTCTCGGAGTCAGAGAGGCCAACACACAGACATGCGCCATCCCCCCTGGGATGATTAAAAAAAAATTCTTTTAATCCTGGGAAGGATTAAAAAAAAAAAGAAAACAAATTTTCTCTGCTCATATTTATGTGTTACCAATCAAACATATTGTTGTCCTAACACATTTGTTGGACGTGAGAATGTTAAGGGTGGGATAAAAGGGAGGAAAAAAACGTGGTACAGTCCTGCAAAGGTATGCTTAACTAATCAATCCATAGTCCCCTTTGAAATGCTTTGAGATCAATCCACAAGATTAATTTTGAAAAAAATATTCCCTGAAAATAAAAACAAATTTTGAACATGTCCCACATTTGAAAATCATGGCTGAATTCTGAATTCAGAATTGATGCAAAATTATCGCAGATTAGCTCCTTTGCTTCCAAATATGACATTTTCATAGAGGAATGGAAATTTTGAGTGGCTCAGAGCGTAATCCTAACGTGGAGTTAGGCCAGCAAAGTTTGGCCAGCAGAAGGGACACCGTAAAGTATGTTTGGATCACTCTCAGAGTCAGGGGGAATGGCACACGTCTGTGTGCTGGCCTCTCTGACTCAGAGAGTGGTCCAAACATACATGCCTGAATGGTTAAATATACCTGCCTGAATGATTAAATTGATACATCAGTATTTCTTTATTGTACAGCAAAAAAATTGCTTTACAATATATACATCGGGATTGGTTAAACATTTGCTTTCTTGAGGAGCCACTAAAATTTTGTATTTACTGTATGATTGAATCTCAGCAATATCTCGTATTTATGTCCAGCATACCACAGAACCTTTCTGCTCCCGATTAGGATGTTCAGAGCTGTAGCAATGAAGAAAATAGAAATTTTGTGCAGTGTCTCGTAGGACTGTGTACTGTTTCTTGCTTTTGGGGTACCAAATTTTGCAGACGGGTTGTGACAGGAGAGAAGATAGTCTATAAGAACTGGTCCAATTAAATAGATTTTTAAACCTGAAGAAGGAAAAATATGCTGCTTTGATTTTATTGTCTGTAAAAATTCAGTTAAAGCACTCTTGTACTTTGAGCTGTAAGGAACACCTTGGGGCAGAAATTACCCAACCATAAAGGCAAATTAGGCAACTGCCTAGGATACTAAAACTGTGCAGGTACCTACTTCAAATCACCAACATAGCTAATGAAAGTGTAGCCCAATGCAGAGGGTAAAATGCTGCCCTGGAAGTGACCTCACAACTGGAAGTGACATCACAGTTGTATTTTCATTTTCTTGATTTTTTTGACCATAGCTTCTGATAGAACGGAGATATTACACTCCGATTTGTTTCATTGCATTCTGCATGAAATTCTGCATCGAATGGTGTATAACATGACGGTATTAATCCTAAAAATTGGGATTTTTACATAACAGTTGTATTTTAATTTTCTGGGTTTTTTTTAGCCCTAATGTTTGATAGAGCAAAGATAGCACACTCTGGTTTGCATTCTGCACTAAATTTCGCATCAAATGCTATATAACATGGTGGTATTATTCTTACATACCACCTTTTCACTATTTTGGCCACTAGTGTCAAGCTCAGCTTGTTGCCCCCCTAAAGCTTGTTACCTGGTGCAATTGCACCCCCCCTGCACTTGTTCAGTTACGCCCCTGCTATTGATTAGAAACAAAAGTCTCTCTCTGGCATTGGAAAGAAGCCATTGCAGCCAGAGTTCTCAAAGCCAGCTTCTACACTCTGCCACGTTGTGATCTCACAACAGCCACGTCCGCCTTCTTCATGGCTCTCTCATTCCTTACCTGCATCTTCTCAGACCTCCACGTTTCCCCCCCCGGGGCCTGCCTCGGCTCTGAAGGCACCGCAGGGAGGCACGCGTTGTCCCGCTCTGGCGAGCGCGCAGGTACTCGCGGTAGTTGCGGGTCAGCAGGGTGTACAGGAAAGGGTTGATGCAGCTGTTGCCGTACGTCAAGCAGGTCACCAAGTGGTTGATGGAGATCTCGGTGTGGACGGGCAGCTGGGCAGCCGAGGCACAGTAAAGGGGCAGGAGCTGCCAGATCCAGAAGGGTAAATAGCAAGCCCAGAAGGCCAAGACAATGACGAAGATGAGGAGGAAGACGCGGTTCTTGGGAGAGCGGCCCGACCCGCCACGGGTCTGTGACAGCCAGTACGTCCTTGCCAGGCGCCAGTAGAGGACCCCGATGATGATGCCTGGCGCCACAATGCTGGTGCTGAAGAGGATGCTCAGGTACACCTTGTACTGCTCCTCGCTCCAGGTTGGGGAGCAGAGGCGCCGAACGACCGCCCCGTCACCGAACGACCGCTCCTCTTGGTGGATCATCACCATCATGGGGAGGGCCAGGGCAAAGGAGAGGAGCCAAATGGCAATGGCCAGTGGTCGGCGGCATCGCTGCGCCCGGCGCCCGGCCTCGAAGGGGTGCACCACCGCGGTGTAGCGCTCACAGCTCATCAGAGTGAGCAGGAAGATGCTGGCGTGCATGGTCAGGAGGTCCAGGCTGAGGAGGACCCGGCAGCCGGCCTCCCCAAAAGGCCAATCCTTCACCAGCCCGTTATGGACAATGAAGGGGGCTGTGGACAGGTAGAGCAGGTCAGCCAGAGCCAGGTTGATGAGGTGGACGCGGAGCGAGGAGGCTGTGGGGGAGCCCCGCACCACGGCCAGGGCATAGAGGTTCCCAGCCACCCCTGTGGCACACATCAGGCTCAGCACCGCTCCCAGCGCCGCTGCGGACTCACCGCCATCCAACACAGAGGCGTTGCCCAGCGTCATCCACAAAGAAAGGTTGGTTGGTGAAGCCTCCATGGGGAGACCACAGAGGACGCGACGTCCAAAAGAACTTAAGGTCGCTTCCGGTCCTCAAGTGAAAACAAGACGACCACACTTTGTCCACCCTTCGGCCTCTCTATCTGCTGATGAATCGCAGGATCCATGTGTCTGTTTTTCATTCACCGACTCGCTTTCTGTTGCTCCTTCTTCTTCCCGCACCAAAAATGTCAATCCAGGGCTTCAAAGTCTCTTCTGGGGGCTCAGCCAATCTCTGGTGTGCACAGTCCCTGGTCCACATCCAGACATGAAGGCCTTTTTGTTCAGCCTCTTGTGCCTTCGCTCAGTGTGCTCGAAGCCCTTTGGTCGCAAGAGGTCTCCAGTCTGTATCCGCGTGTGTCCGTCTGGGGCTGTGAATTCTGTTCTCTCGCATTCCTCGCACCCTGCTAGTGTCGGTATGTCGAGGTTGAACCTCGGCCCGGCCCCTCACGGGGAGCACAGCTCTCAGCTCCCGTCTGTCTTGAGGAACCTGTCTGTTTCATCCTTGGGGTGGGATTCCGACAGCGCGTTGGCTAAAGGGACTGCGGGGCGGGTGACACGACAGCGTTGAGGGGTCCGATTGGTCTGGAGCTTGGAATAGACAGAATTACTACCTCCACCTCCTCTCCCTGTAACAGATGAACACTCAGGGCCCAACTCCCTGCTGGCATCATCGCGCCGCTTTCCATGGACTTGTGCCAACCGGGAGGAAAAAAAAAATAACTGGGAGATAGAAAGACAGAAGGAGACGTTATGGATCAATAGACAAAAGAAACTCATAAATGCAAAGACGGAGACAGAAAGACGAGAAATGATCAGGAGCAAGACCACAGGGGGAGACACACCTTTTCCTGGACTATGCTAAGGGAACTAAATGGCCTTCTGGTATTTTTACTGTTGATTTTTCATTTCTACCCTAATTCACAGTCCCACTCATGAATACATTGAACTGTCTCAGGACGCAATCCTAACCTGGAGTTAGACCGGCAAGTTAGGTCAGCAAAGTTTGGCTGGCGCAAGGGTCACCGTAAAGTGCATTTGGACCATTCTTAGAATCAGTGAGGATGGTTCAAGTCTATGTGCTGGCCTCTCTGACCAAGAGTGGTCCAAATACACTTTACGGCGTCCCTGGTGCAGTGGTGTCATTCAAATGATTTAGGAACAGGAACTCACTTTTGATTGGCACTTGTCGGGAACCCGGAACCAGCCACGGAGCCCGTTAGGATCCGGAACACCCGTTCTGGTCCGTTCTCCCTGAATGACATCACTGCCCTGGTGCCAGCCAAACTTTGCTGGCCTAACTGTGCCGGTCTAACTCCAGGTTAGGATTGTGCTCTTAGTCACGTTCAAAAATAATGATGATGATGAAAGCATCTCTGGACATGTACAGAGTCCATCCTTGAATTATGGGGGAAAGGAGGCACCATTGATGAAATCTACAAGCTCCACCTCTCGACTCCTTCCCCCATAGTTTTGAAATCATTCTTCCCCCACCTGCAACCTTCTAAAAAGAGTAGCTAAGGGGTCCTCCAGAAAAGGGTTAGGGATCAAGTCTCCTGTGACTGGTCCAGGGGTGAAACGTGTAGATTTCATCCATTACCTGTTCCACCATCATCCGAGAGCACTGATTCTGCATTATTTGAGCGCTGGGAAGAATGCATTTTCCTTACCACTGAGATGTGGGGCTAGAGTGACTGCCCCGTCTGCCTCATGGTCCTGCCACTCAAACGTGGCTTCTTCTATTTGGTCCCAA
Source organism: Lerista edwardsae (assembly GCA_029204185.1). Classification (NCBI taxonomy): domain Eukaryota; kingdom Metazoa; phylum Chordata; class Lepidosauria; order Squamata; family Scincidae; genus Lerista; species Lerista edwardsae. The sequence continues at coordinate 582,999 of JAJKFI010000157.1, read as the reverse complement.
AAATGTCAGCCCTGTGTATTGCTCTAGTCTTGTTCAGTTCTGTGGTGCTGCCTGCCTTGACGGACAGAGGCTGTGGGAGAAAGCAGGGATGCCTGATCAAAGCGTTTCAGACTGGCTTGAGCCAGTTGGACCCCTCTTGTTTTAGAAAATAAATACTAGATGTCTGAATGACAAATGGCTCCTTCATGAGATGTTTTAACATGGGCTGCAGGCAAAGTTTTGCGCAAGCTGTCTACCTTTCTGGAAGCAACCACTGGGATTTTGCGGCTGTGTAGCATACAGGAAAAAACCTGCAAGAGACCTAGCTCTGTAGACATAGATGGGATAGGGAGAAAAAGAGAGAGATTTCCCAGCATGTTTCTCATCCAAGCCTTTACAAGGTAAAATGACTTCATAAGGAAAATGAGGAAGTGGACTCTGCTCTTCTTTGGTGCACAGAATGGTGCGGGTGGAGCAGACGGCAAAATTGACTTGCACAGGAAGAGGGGGAACGGATTGTGAAAAGGGATTAGGGGAGCAGAGGGCAACACTGACTTGCAGAGGAAGAGGGGGACTGGATTGTGAAAAAAGCAACCTACCACGCAAATTGCAAACTTTTTTTCTCTCAAGTTTCTGTTCCACATAAGTTTAACTTAGACATTAACTTTAATTTACATTTCTGTTTATATTCCAGGTCTCCCAGCTTTGGCATATATCTCATTCAGCCACTAGAGGTGCTGAATGTCGTGCAATGGAATGGAATAGAAATTTATAATTACATTGCATGACATTCAGCACCTCTAGTGGCTGAATATGTATATATCCATGCTGGGAAACCCAGAAGTGCATCTTTAGAGCTAGTTTTAGCTCCGGGGTACCCTGTGGGCCAGATAAAATCCTCTGGAGGCACAGACATGTCCCGTGGTGGGATTCAAATAAATTAACAACCGGTTCTCTGATGTCATAGCCGGAGCCAAAAAAAAAACAACCCCGAAGCCAGCCGAGGTAAGCGAGTGGGCGGGGCCTGGCCATTTAACAACCGGTTCTATAGAACCTGGGCGAACCCCCTGAATCCCACCACTGGACATGGCCCATGTGCCAGAGTTTGGAGACCCTTGGGGTAAGGGAACATAAATCTCTCTGAATGAATAGATCCAACTGCCTTCTTTTCTCATGAAGCAAATCTTCCTCACGAAGCTTGAAAAATGTCAGAAACTAAGAATACTGTATATGTGTATGTTATACTGGCAGCAATATGGAGATGCATTTGCCATGGAAGGCAAATGACTAACACTGTGGTCCTATGCATATTTTGCATGAATGTGTCTGTCCATTTTGCTGCCCTGCATCACCAAGCAGAAAGTGCTGTCGTAACATAACAAAATGAAACTCCTGAAATGCAAATTGACATTCTTGGACTGCAGCAGCTGCACAACCATGAAACATCCCCGACAGAAAGCAAGACTGGAACAAAATATTATGTAAAAACCCTGAACTAAAAACGAAATTTAAACTAAAACCCCCACTTGACAATTCAAACTGTTAACACTCACGAAAGGAATATAGCAAGAGTAAGGTCTGCAGTTTCCAAGATGGTGGCTCCCAGCTTTCTGCGACCCACCTAACATCCGGCCACAACCCACCAAGTGGGTCCTGATCCACAGTTTGAATAACACTGCAGTACAATACATGTGTGAAAGGTTTATGTATTCTGAACGTTCACAGTCTTTGTTTATGTGTGTTTCTGAACTGCATTTGCATGTCATTCTGGGGTGTGTGTGTGTGTGTGTGTGTGTGTGTGTGTGTGTGTGTGTGTGAAAACTATTTCATCAAATAAGCCTCTCTCTCAACATTACAGCCATATGTGTCATTCTTGTGTGTCAATCTCTTCCTTGGATAGCATCTGTGAGTGGTGCCCCCCCTCTCTCACTCCATTTGCCCCCACTGCTCTGAGATGCCCCCTCACTTGCCTTGCCCCCGTTCCTCGAATCTTTCCCCACCATCTGAGACTGATCATTGGCTTGACTTGGAAAGAGGCTATTCCTGGCTGGAGTTGTGTGGATTGTACTGAGGGAGGGGGAGTGTGCGGAGCGGGGAATCCAGGCCCGCAAACCAGGGCCTTGGCCAAAGCAAACGAGGATGGCGCTGCTGGGTTTGTCTAACCCCCTGACCCCCCCCCCCCAGCACAGGGCTCTCGGGGAGGGAAGAGGGGAGTCTGACGATTCAGGCAAGGAGGCAAACAGAGCCCACTGACAGCTTGAGCCATGGGCAGCTGACAACCACAGCCACAGACATGAACGGCAGATCACAGACATATTCGTTATTCATGCTTCATAGTGTTGCAGGGTCCAGTCATGTTGACCAGCTGGCCAAATCTTTTATCAGACAGATCATGGACTCGGGAGGCTAGCTGCTGTTTATTCATGTCCAGTAATGGTCCAGGAACCTTCCAGCCAGGGGGAATCTCCCTGGATGCGTACCAAAAGCTTGCATGCAGACTCCACTCCTTTATTGTCCAAATTCCAACAGGTTGTGTTCTGATTCTGCCCCAGCTTGTTCACCCCCCCCCCACCCTGTTCAGAAGTCCAGCATTTTGTAAAAATCAAATGCTGGCAACCCTCTTCCACTGCTGTAGGCTTGTGTGGGGCAACTGCTAGTATATGACTATATGCAAACTGTACCTTCACACCTAGAGATTAGGAGCTTCTTTGTGTACCAGAAAGGCTGACTAGTCTGGATCTGTCCAGGTTAGCACATCGGGCTTGTCTAGAGCTCGGATTATAAATGGATCATAAGAAAAGCTTTGCTGGATGAGGCCAAGGGTCCATCCAGTCCAGCTTCCTGTATCTCACAGTGGCCCACCAGATGCCTCAGGGAGCTCACAAGACAACCAGATACTTGTATCTCGTTGCCACTCCCCTGCTTCTGGCATTCTAAGGTAGCCTTTTACCCTTGCACTACCCCCAAGGAAGACACCAGACTGTGGTGTTAAACACAAGTGACTAGTTTTTAAGTCATGAAACCTACTGAACACCCGTCTCTCCCTCGCCAGTCTGGGGTAGGCAAAAAAACCTGCCATCCACGGCCAATTTGGATGACAGAAAAAATTCCTACCCAGCCCTCATGATGAGCGACCAGCTAATCTCAGACTGGACATGCCCGTCATAGCTTGTAACATGTGATGGATCTTGAAGCCTCTGTGGTTCCTGATTCATTGACGTGGAATCCAGGTTTTCTGCTGGGGCATTTCCCAGCTCCATGCATGCATGTGTAAGCATGCATGTGTAAGCAACTCCATGGCTGAGTCCCTTACACAGCGTGACACCTTTGTCTGCTTCGTACATGGCATGACGCGGTGTGTGGCTGTCAGAACCTCAGCACTGAATAGCTTTCTGGCTCTCTGGCATTTTTTGTCTTGCCGTCTTTTTTCCATTCACTCCACCTGGTAGCCAGACGGGATTCAGAAGTGGGAGAGGGGAGAGTGTGATTCCTCGGCAACAGGTCACGTCCTTCCTTGGCTGCCACCTCTGAGGCTGGAGCCCAAGGACAGCGGGGGGCTCCTGGCTGCCAAGGCTGGATTGTACACCCAGCGCCAGCAGCTCGCAGAAAAATAAACTGAGAGGGAACAGCAGCAGCAGCAGATGTCAGGCAGAGAGCCCCAGTCTCTCACCTCCACTCACATTCACTCAGAGTTGTTCCTTCTAGAAATCCCCAGAATCCTGAAGTGAAGATCCTTTTCCTCCCCCTGACTTACTCCACGACTTTTCTGTTAACTGATAATATTAACACTTGTGCGTATTCTGTTCCACCCTTCCCTTATTCTTTAATAATTCCTTGATTGCATATTTTATTTGCCTTCCTCATCACCCTGTGCAGCAAGTCACTCTTGTTTCCATTTTCAGATGTGCAGGACAGTGAGAGGAGCTGGCGAAGGCCCTGCAGTCGGTGCCAACGTGCAGGAATCTAAACCCAGATCTCTCAGATCGGAGATCAATCAATCAGTCAATCACTAGTATTTATAGACCGCTTTTCAACACAAAGTTCACAAAGCGGTTTACAGGCAAATAATAACATTAAAGTTAAATGGCTCCCTGTCCCAAAAGGGCTCACAATCTAAAAGGATGGAGAACACCACCAGCAACAGCCACGTGAAAGACACTGTGCTGGGGTGAAGAGGGACAATTGCTCTCCCCCTGCTAAACATAAGAGGACACCACTTGACCAAGTGCCACTTGCCCAGTTAGCAGGGGTTAAGATCTAGAATCTAACATCGCCCACATTGTACCACACTGGCTGTTCAGATTGCGAATTCACAGTGTTAAATCTGCAGACACTAATAAGATATTTACATTAAAGCAAGCCAGAAAAAAAAAATTGCTGACCCCTTTTTCCTCCCCCCCCCTCCAGAAGAGACTTCGGCTGCCAATCCTTTCAACAGTAGGAATCAGATGTAATCGTCAGGCCCAGTAGAGGCTAATCTGGGGCAAAAAAAAAATGTTTAGGCCGGCCTCCCCTGCTGTGCAATCTCTCGGCCTCTCTCTCGCCAGCCTGTGAACATGAGAGAGATCTTTGTTCATGGGCAGAGTTTGTTTTGCCACCTGTGTGTGACAAGCGCTTTGAGGTGAGGTGGGGGGAGTCGGGGGGGGGAGACTTTGAATCCAGTCTTCGAGGGGAGCAGTATTTGCTGACAGGCAGAGGTGGGATGAGGGAAAGCCGGGCTTGGATGCTGGCACCCAGATGTGTGCTCAGAGGAAAGGGAGGAGAGTGCTGAGGCTGCAACTCTTGACACATGCGTGTGGGAGGAAGCCTCATTAAACATGGAGAGACTTACTTCCAAGAAAGCAGGCGCAAGAAAAGGACCTTAAGAAATTGCAATTGGGCAAGTTAAGAATGCAGACTGAGGGGCTTGACTGCTGTATTGGGACATCCCAGGCCTTCTTCAGCTCCTCGGTTTCTCTCCATAGCATTGAGGACAGCGGTTCCCAGTGCATCTGAGACTCACCAGGGGCTCATGTCCAGTGGTGTCATCTAAATGATTTAAGAACAGGTACTCACTTTTGATTGGCACGTGTCGGGACCCGCCCACCGGAAGTGACGTCATAAGCCAGAAGTGATGTCGTGGCAGGAAGTGACATGAAAAAAGCCCTTTTTGAGGCCTCAGATGATTTTAAACTGACCCAACAGTTGCAACAGTATTCCACAGCACCCCCAGAACATGTTAAGGAGCCCTGGCATCATGTTAACCCCAGAGCAACTCATTTTTCAGTGGCAAGGAAAGGAAAGGCTCCGCTCTCTGCCTGCCTGCCTGGCTCTGAGAACATGCAGGCAACTCAAACATGCAGGAAATTCAAACGTTGCAGAGGGCGGAGTCGATGAGTGGGTGGGCGAATGGGCGGGGCCAGCTGTAATCCTAGAAACCGGTACTTGCGTACCCCCGCGTACCCCCTGCATGACATCACTGCTCATGTCCCAATTTTTGGTGGTTTGTGAAATTGACAGGACAGACTAGGCTCTGTGCATCAAGGGTTACACAAGTTGCTAGGGGGGAGCACTGCTTCCCAATTACCCTTATAGCCACAAAGGCTTGAGTGAAACTTCATAGCGTGACACTTTTTTTAGGTGGGTCCCAAGACCACTGATTAGGTCAAAGACCACGTTTGGGAACCACTGATTAGGAAGTTGGGCTTCAATTCTCTCCCTTGCGCAGTACTAAAAACGTCCATCTTGAAAGCAATGCAATAAACATTCAGCTGACTCTTTTGGGTGTTTCCTCAGAATTAAGGCCCAATCAGTTCACTTGGGACTTATTTTCGGGTAAGTATGATTAGGGTGATAGCTTTAGGCCTCCCATCCCATATCCACTTACCTGGGAGTAAGTTCCATTGAATACTGATGTGTCACATCTTAGTAAAATGTATAGGATTGCAGTTTTGTGTTTCCTAAGCAGATTTATATTGAATTCAGTTAGGCTTATTCTTGGATAGTCAGTCCACAGCTATGCAGTGCAGTTGCTTGAATTCAGCTCGATGAATTCCAGGCTTATAGGTGCATAGGATTGCAATGCTGAACTTCATAATATACAGTATATATTCTTTCTTTCATCCTGCTTTTTGGTCTACATCAGACTTCCCCCTGCCAAGGCAGCTTATATCATAACACAACTACTGAACTCATTGAAATACGTTCCCAGGTAAAATTATCTGATATTGCAGTTGTTAAAAACAAAGCGATTGCATTTGCCCTTGTGCGAGTCAATGTCAGCAGCAAAAACCACTGCAAAAGTCTCAAGAAATTGAATAATTGGCCTGATACAATTGGTGTGCAGAGGAGGGAACGGACATACAGCCCTGGTTAAATCATTTGGTGGTTGGACTCTCTCGTTCTTCCCCACTGCCTCTTTGCCAGCAGCAGTCCTGTCCTTAATCATTATTATATGACCAATTGCCTTTTTAATTGCTCCTATTATTCTGGTGACTCAGGGCAGTAACTCAGGGGGGTTGAGATGAAGGGGAGGGAGGAAGCTGGTTGGCCTCTTTTGTGCTGGCAAATTCTCTGCCTTAAGTGTGGCTTGAGTGCCCGGAGACCTTTCAAGGTCCTGCTCTCCGTAATTGGTTCAGGTAGCAATAACAGCCACATCCCAGTAAGGAGTATGTGCTAATTGGGAACATCCACAAGGGAGGGGGGCACGATAAGGGGTGGGGAGAAGAGGAGATGAAAGCAGGCACAATTGGGTGAGGATGTGGAGAAGAGAGTGTGCCAGAAATAATAGGGCTTAGATTTAATCCATCACCCCAAAAGTCAACATGGGGGGCTGTGGGAGGCTTTTATAGAGAAGACATGCCAGAAAGGTCATTCAGATTAGGGGTGGAGTACCCTGTGTTCTATGGAAGTGACAAGGTTGCCAACTTTTTTTCCTAGGCCTGCTCTCATGTCTTTTGTAACAACCTGGCATGATGAAATTAACTGGGCGACACAGTCCCATTCCAGGCACACCTCACTAATTTAGAGGTTGGGTTCCAGATCATTGCCATAAAGCAAATATCAGCCCCAGGATCCAGCAGTGGCACTACCTGGAGAAGTCAGGATAATGTTTCCAGACATCCCTTTTGCTCTGAGGGTGCAATCCTAACCTGGAGTTAGGCCGGCACAGTTAGGCCAGCAATGTTTGGCCAGCAGAAGGGCCACCATAAAGCAGGTTTGGACCACTCTCGGAGTCAGTGGGGATGGTGCACGTCTGTGTGCTGGCCTCGCTGACTCTGAGAGTGGTCCAAACATACTTTATGGTGTCCCTTGTGCCAGCCAAACTTTGCTGGCTTAGTTTATGCCGGTCTAACTCCAGGTTAGGATTGCACCCTGAATTTCCTTAACTATTGATTGATTGGATTTGTGTATTCTCTCCAAATATTCTGGCACCATCTCTCAGAGGCAGATCTAAGGGAGGGCAAAGCTCTAAGTTTTGCAAGAAGCCTTACCTTGCAGTGGAAATCACTCCTCTCCTGCACCGTTTTAGCCAATCCTCACAGGGAAAAGCAACATCTTGGCGTTGCTTACTGGCTACAGCAGCAAGGGAGAGGAGGGATTTACATGACAGGGTAAGGCTTCTTGCAACACTTAGAGCTTTGCCCTCCCTGTAGATCCGCCTCTGCCATCTCTATCTCATGTCTCTAAGGATTTCTCTAAGACACATTTCTGAGTAATCCTTGTTTCCTTGGGCCACATCTCGGAAGCCTCTCCTGTCTTAGAGTTAGCACCCTCTAGCGGGGGAAAATTCAACTTGTCCTCTTTTGCTGATGACCGTGAATTAATTCCCTGCAGGACCTGACTATACTGTGCCTGTTCTACAGTAGTAAGTGAGGCTTTCCTTAAGGGAGGAGGGAAAAGGAGGAAGGGCAAGAGGGAAAGGGGCGGAGTTCTTCAGCATCTTTGAACATCCTTTACTCTGCACTGGGTACCAGTTTACAAACAGGCAGCCAAGTTCCAGACTGGTAGCTCTAGAAAAAAAGCGGTGGAAGAAATAGCTGGAAGTTGAGAATAAAAAGTTAAAGGAGCTTACTGAGGGCAATATGAGGAAAGGAGAAAATAAACAGGTGGAGAAACAGATTACCCAACATTGACATTTTTACCAGGAATCCACCATCTCTTCATCAAGGAACAGGTATGTGGGAGTGGGAATATAATAAGGGTGGGTGTCCTTTTTAAGTAGTGCAGCCCTTTCGTATTCAACTCAAAGATATTTTGTTAGAATGACAGCATATATTTGTAGATATATTGTTAAAAAATGTGTGAAGGACCAGTTTAGCTGGGGGTGGGGAATGCGAAGAAGGAGATGCCACTTCAGCCCAAAAAGGTACCCAGATCTTGAGGTCAGTATCCATATCTGTTCTTGTCTCTGTTTCTGATCTCGAAATTTTTAACAGTTCTGGACTGTATATTGAACTGCTTGCTTTTTTCCAGTTTCGGATTCTCTGTCCCTCCCTCTATCCAGTTCAGAATTGCAGGAATAAGCAACTGGGATTTTAACAGCTCTGCACCCCAAAATAACTTCCTAAATCATATGTCCAAACTACATTATCAGATCACCTGCAAATAAGATCTAATAAGATTGCCTGCAAATAAGGACCTAGGAACCAGTGTTTATTTCAATAGCTTTTCTATGCAGCTCAGTGTGGGTCTCTCAATCACAACTCTCCCCTTTCCCAAATTATCATAGTTCAGGTCCCATTGGACAGGTCTACCAGCCAGTACCCTCCAATCTTACAGTTTCCAAATTACTTAGGTTGCAATCAGTGATGTCATGCAGGGGGAACGCAGTTCCACTAGTTAAAATTAGGGCTGACTCCACCCACTTCACTCTCCCTCCCCCCTCCCAATTCCTCTGCAAAGAGCTTTTCTTCTTGGTTGGCCGGCACAGAGGGTTAAAGGGAGCGACTCCGGATTCCTAGGGGGACTGGGATGAGGCCAATGCAACTCCAAGATGAGGGAACAAACATTCCCTTACCGTGAGGAGGTCTTTGCGACTACAAGGTGAGGTGTCCTCCTTTTCAGGACATGTCCTACATTTCAGCCTTCTGTCCTGGATACACTTCAAAATGTCCTACATTTCAAGACAGACCAGGAGTGCCAGCATCAAGAAGGGCTGCCTACATCACTTGCTTGTTTGTTCTGTATTCTTTCATTCATTGGGTTGCATTAAAGGAGAACAAGACACCCCAAAATCTATCTATCAGTGTTTTTAGCTTTTATTTTGTAATATCCTACATTTTTCTTGAATGTCCTACATTTTGAGGTGCTATGTACTCCCTTGAAGTAATGACATCTGGTCACCTTGAGTGACGACTACTTCATTGCAGAATGCGGCGCATGCCCCATTGGCACAGCTATGTCAGCACTGGAAAGTTGGTTAGGATTGCGCCCTTATGAAGCAGGAAGGGTGGGGCGGGGTGTGTATGTATGTTGTAATTGATGTCGTTCTGTGAACACAATGATTGGAACCTAAAGTGTCAATGCCACTTAAGAGATGACACTTCTGTGTTAAGTTCTCAGAGAACTGCCCCACTGCCATAATCTGGAGCCTTCTAGCAAAACAGAGAATGCCTCGCAGTAGTCACCTGGCCTGGCCTCTCCTGGCACCTCCACAGCCCTTGACCACGTATGAACGTGGGCGCGATCTATGCACCTTCATGTCAACAGCGGCCTCCCATGTCATACGCACCCTACAGAGACCCCGCAAGGCTCGACCCAGCAAGAGGAAGGTGAATCACCGACGGTTTCTACAGAACCAGATATGCAGGTGAGATGAACTGGAGATGAAGCCTCCCAAACCCTCGTCTCCAAATTTCCACTGGATTTGGCATAGTCCTCAGGGAAATACACAACCCCAGGGCACTACAATGGGTTTTCAAACTGGGCTTTCAGTTTGGGATGATGTCTCCATCCCCTTCCTCAGGCCAGCCTGCCCATGTGGCTGGCCTGCCCCCACCCCATTCCACCTCCCCCAAACATATGTAAAATATACAATGTGGCCCTTGTACTGAAAAGTTTGGAGACCCCTGCTCTAGGGCAGTGATTTTCAACCAGCATGGCACACAGTTGCGCCCCTAGAGGAGGGGGAAGGTGCTAAGTTTTGCAAGACGCCTTACCTTGCCGTGTAAACCGCTCCTCTCCCTCGCCGTCATAGCCAGTGAGCAAGGGCAGAGGTGTTGCTTTCGCCGTGAAGACTGGCTAAGAGGAGGAAGGAGAGGAGTGGTTTCCCCAGCAAGGTAAGGCTCTTTGCGAATCTGTTCTGCCAAATCCTGTCCTGCAACAGAGAACTTAAAGTTAGATTCCGCCAAATTCCCTGCTGGGCCTCCCCAAGGTTCTCAATGCCTACATGAGGCTAACTAGTTTCCCCACAGAGCAGCCTCAGAGATAGGCAAGAGGGAGGGGGTCAGTCACCCACTGGGCCTCCTCTCTTTCAGCAGCTTTTGTTTGGGATCACTGGCTGGTCAGCCTCCTCCAGACTGCCCTCATCACTGGCTTTGCTCAAAATACCCCACCACCAAACAATAGGCAGTCAGCTTGTCCCAGCTACAACTGCCTCCTTTCTTTGGTGGCTCCAGGGGCGTGGCAGCCACACAACTGTTTCCCACAGTCAGCTTACCTTCTCCAGTCTTTCAGCCAGTTCCTCAGTCCTTCAGGCAGTCAGCAAGCAATCCATCCATCCATCACTGCATCCCAGGTACTATCCTCCAGTACCTACCAAGCCCCTTACCAGGGTACCATCCTCCAGTACCTACACAGCCTGCAGTCCAGCACCTGCTTGGTGCCCTCCTCCAGGACCTTCCCAGGTCCCATCCCAGATCCCTTCAGCCCCCTCTCTATCTCTCATCCTAGCTTTATACCTAGGCCAATATACTGAGGCCAATCAGTGGGCAGGCTTTAATTCATCAGCCACACCCATCTGCACCTGTGCAAGGCTTGCAAATACCTTCTGGGATTAACCCTATAATCCCTGGTTTATCTGGGACAAGGGGCCTTTGCTGATACCACTCCCTATCCTTGGGGTGGCTCCTGCTTTTTCCAATACAGAATCTTAGCATCCCACCCCCTTCCAGGGGACACTACTGGTGCCATGGCATATTGGTGTGCTATGAATGGTCTGCAGGTGTGCTGTGGGAGTTTGGGTGGGGGGAGAGGGTCCTTTATTAGTAGGGGATATGAGCTTTCCCCCCCCCAGGCATTGTGGTGTGCCTTGACAATTGTCAAAATAGCCTTGACAGTATTAGCAACTTGTCAGTGCACCGTGAGATGAACAATCTGGAAAATGGCTGCTCTCTTGTATAACACAATCGCTGCTTAATTTCCTTGTCACCTCACAACCCTCTTTTCTTCCTCAGGAGCTTCTCAGACATAGAGGCTGCCACTCGCCGCTTGGCCTCCTCCATCCTGTCTCAGGAGGCAGCGGCACCCCCTGCGGTACCCCAGCAACTGGGTCCTAAAGCCCGCACGCCCCACCCAGCCCTGGTCCCTCCAAGCTCCTTTTTGGGCGTAGCAGAAGCATTTGTGGCTCCGGACCTGAGTCCCACCTGCACCCCCTCTCTCGATTCTCTGACCCCAGACCCTGATGAACTCTTTGAACCCATTGCCAAGGAGATGGGCCCAGCAACCAATTGCTCCGCTGTGTGTTGCCCTGAACCTTTTGGCGCAAGCTTCCAGGCATGCGACATGCAAGCTGGCACACAGTCCCAAGTGGATGCTGCAGCTTATGACGCCTTCGTGGACCCAAATGTCTGCCCTCCAATTTTGGCAGAATGCCCCGTCCTTGCCTCCGATCCAGGGGCTCTGGTGCTTCCTGCCAATGACACCCACATGCCGTTCTGGGACCTGGCAATGTGGTAACTTCCTTTCCCTAGAGAAGCACATTTCTCCCACACTTCTGCAGCTCCTGACCTGGACCAGAGCATCTCCCAGTGTCCCTCCCCTCCTCACCTGAGCTTGAGCCACAGAGAACATTCAGTTCAGTATCAGGCCATCTTCCCTGGTGTCCTGGCCAGTCTCCATCTGATAGCTCAAGCAAGCACCCTCCCTGCTCCCAAAGGACATATAGACCTTCTAGTATCCTTTCATTCTTTTGAATTATGGTGTTAAAGAAGACTCTTGAGAGTCCCCTGGACTGCAAGGAGATCCAATCCTACAGGAAGTCAAGCCTGATTGCTCCCTGGAAGGACAAATCTTGAAGCTGAAGCTGAAAGACTTTGGCCACCTCATGAGAAGAGAGGACTCTTTAGAAAAGACCCTCATGCTGGGAAAGATGGAAGGCAAAAGGAGAAGGGGGCGGCAGAGGATGAGATGGTTAGACAGTGTCACTGAAGCGATGAACATGAAATTGGGTGAATTCCGGAAGCTAGTGGAGGATAGGGAGGCCTGGCGTGCTGTGGTCCATGGGGTCACGAAGAGTCGGACACGGCTTAGCGACTGAACAACAACATCCTTTCATTCAGTTCCTTATTGTGTATATGCTGCCCTCTGACACTCTCCTCTCTCTCTCTCTCTCCCCCCCTTTTTCTTTGTTCTTTTCTGCTAAACTCATTACCCGCCAATAAATGAAACCGGTGAAGTTCAAGGCTGTGGTTCAACTGTGCTATGAGCATCTTCCTCCTTCCATCACTTCCATCTTCCACCATTCACCGAGAACTACTGTCTTTTCCATTATAGCTGACCGTTGTGTTTGTTCTTTGGGTTTTAAGAATTGCAAAAGAGAAATGTCAGTGAATATACCCCATACCAACAGAATACTAGACCTCCAACCATGGACTGTGTCTGGTTCAATGCACTATAGAGACCATTAAATGTTTCTTGCTGCCACCTAGTGGGACTGTTCAATTAATACTTTTCAGCTACAGCACAGTACAAAATCATTACTGTTATGTTTTGCTGCAGTGTATGTGGCGGGGATGGGGCCCTTCCTGCCTGGTGGATACAGCCCTCTGTTGGATGCCACATGCCCTCAAAAGTCAAGGCCTGGTTTTCAATCTTACTGAAACATGGTTCCCAAGAGTAGCAAACCTACACAGGAGTGAATGGCAAATATTCATAAGAAGAGCCCTGCTGGATCAGGCCATAGGCCCAGTGTCCTGTATCTCACAGTGGCCCACCAGATGCCTCAGGGAGCACACAAGGCATTCCGAGGTAAATTTCTGAGGTAAAATTCTGTGGTAAAATTCTGAGAATTTGCTATCCTGTCTGTGGGGAGGGAACTATAATAACTTGCAACCCAATCTGGGCCTTAAGAACATAAGAAGAGCCCCGCTGGATCAGGCCAAAGGCCCATCTAGTCCAGCTTCCTGTATCTCATAGTGGCCCACCAGATGCCTCAGGGAGCACACAAGACAACCAGATGCCTGCATCATTTATGGGAAAAAGTAAAAAGGTGGAACCTGTGGGCAATGTGGGCCTGAATCCACTTCCTGTTTCTGAATTCCTTTCATTAGTTACAAAGCAAAACTGTTCCTTTCTGCATAGTCCTGCAACAGGTTCTGTTTCTCTGACCGTATGAATATATGATGCTGCTGTGCAGGCGCGTCGGGAGGGTATGGCGCCTCAGGGCACGAGCCCTGGGGCGCCATAAGGTGGGGGGCGCCGTTAGCATGGCGCCCCGCCCCCCGCCCGCGTCCCAGCCTGGCAGCCCAGGGATGGAAGCTGCTGCCGCACGCCCCGAGCCAGGGGCGCACGGAGTTCTGACGGGTGGAGAATCAGGCGGGGGAAAGCTGCATCTTTCCCCCGCCTGATTCACGCTTGCCGGGTGGAACTGCACGCACACACGCACGATTCTTCCCGGCAACGTCACGACGTCGTGACATCATGACGTTGCGTGCCCCTGGGCGCGGTTGCGCCCAGGTACGCGCCTGCTGCTGTGTCAGAGCAGTGGACCAACTGGCTCCATGCTGCCTACAAGGACTGGCAGCAGAGCTCCAAACTGTCAGGCAGGAGCTTCTTTCCCATTACCTGCAATGGGATCCTTTGGTAGCACAAGAAGAGTCTTGGAGTTAGGGAGGGTGGTGCATGCCTGTGTGCTGGCCTCTCTGACTGAGAGTGATCCAAGCATACTTTACGGTGTCCCTTATGCGGGCCAAACTTTTCTGGCCTAACTCCAGGTTAGGATTGCACTCTAAGTGGTGTTGGGGAGTAGCAGCAGCAGGATGTGTGAAATGGCTCTGGAGAAGGAAGAGGTTCACTGCTGCTGCTGGCTCCATCATCTCCCAGTAGGCCAGCAAGGGCCCAGAGCCTAATGGGGAGCTTTACTGGGGGCGCAATCCTAAGTAGCACCGGAACAGGCAGGCAGGCTAGCAGGCCTATGCTGTACCCAGCGCCACTTAGGAGGCAGCAGGAGCCTCCCTGGCACATCCCAGTCCCACCCCCCTCCCCAGGCTGGCATGCCCCCTGGTGAAGAGAAGGGGCAAGAAAACGATTCTGTTGACTTGCTCAGGCAAGGCTCACAAGCCCCAATTATCAACACTTACTTTTTTCTCTCACTTAAGAATCTTTTTTCCTCTTCATCCTGTAAAGGTTTCCCCACGACCGGATGGTCTAGTTGTGATCGACTGTAGGGGGCGTTTCTCCGTTTCTAAGCCTGTAGAGCCGGCATTTTTGTCTGAGGACAAGCTTCCGTGGTCATGTGGCTGGCATGACTCTATGCCATAGCGCACAGAATGCCGTTCCCTTCCCCCCGAAGTGGTCCCTATTTATCTACTGGCATTTAGGTGCTTTTGAACTGCTAGGTTGGCAGGAGCTGGGACAAGCAATGGGAGCTCACTCCATCGTGCAGTCTTGAACTCCCAACCTTGCGGTCGGAAAGCCCAGCAACAGCGGATTAACTCGCTGCGCCACCACCAGGGGCGGTTCTAGCCAAAAGGGCGCCCATGGCACCCAATGAAAGTGCGCCCCATGGGGGCACACAATGTCGTGACGTCATGATGTGGCATCGCATGGCGCCCCGCCCCCGCCCTAAGAGGCGGGGGTGGGGCATCGTGCGGCATCGCGTTCTCCGCACTCCAGAGTGTGGAGAACGCGGCACCCCATCCCCCGCTCCAAGAGGTGGGAGGGGGTGCCGGGCGGCAGCGCATTCTCCACGCTCCGGCTGGCTCTTTAAGGCCAGCTGGAGCGCGGAGAACGTGGTGCAGGGCCTGGGCGGGGGTGGGCTGGGCCGCGGGTGCCATTTTGGGGGCATGGCACACCATGGTTATGGCGCCCACTCCCAAGATGGCGCCCATGGCTTGTGCCCCCCCCCCCAGCACCCCCTAGATCCGCACTTGGCCACCACGTCCCACCTTCATCCTGTACACAAATGTTATTGTGTGTGTATAGCACCATCTGTGTGTTACTACCTCTGTAAAGCCAGGTTGGGCCACTACCCCAAGGAATTACAATCTAAAATGAGAGAGAGAGAGAGAGAGAGAGAGAGAGAGAGAGAGAGCGCATGCACTCACCAGAAAGTGAGGCAGGTGCAGGCAAGGAAAGAATGTGCATTTGTTTATGTTACAGGCTTAATTACAGCAGGGTGGAGGAATAAGGGGTTGTGCAAAGAGTTTCAGGGGAAACTTTCTGCGTTTTGAGTAGGGAAGGGAGTAAGAGAGAAGTACTCTGAAGACCTACTGGGTGCTGCTGATGGTGTTGGAGGACTGAAAGTATATAGGGGTGTAGTAACAATGTACAGAAAACCTTTTAGTCTGCAATCTGGAGCAATTGAGAATTGCTACTTGCTACTTCAGAGTGCCAGGTGCAAGGGAGTAGCAACAGGATGCAGGCATCTTGTGGTCTCATGTGCTCCCTGAGGCACCTGGTGGGCCACTGTGAGATACAGGAAGCTGGACTAGGTGGGCCTTGGCCTGATCCAGCAGGGCTGTTCTTATGCCTTGACACAGTATCCACCTTGTCCTCCAGCAGCCTGTCACTCTGTGTGAGCAGCATTCTCTTTAAAGGGTGCCAAATTCTTTCAAAATAACACCTGAGACCCTAACCTTGAGCAGCTCATAGGCCAAGGAGGAGGCTCTGCAGCAAAAGCAGTCTGTGTATGTGCGGAGGAGTGTGCTTTATATGCAAAGAAAAAGAAGCAGATGCTAGCAACTAGACGTGTGTCCTATTGCATCCCAAATGCTTAGACGCTAATAGATTCTTATCTCTGCTTTCACAGCCACCATGCAAGGCAGGTCAGTAGGAGAGAGGGATGGAAGGATTGCCTCACACCAACCACCATAATCAAGATTTGCACCAAGATTTCTCACTTTCATTGCCAACGCCCCTGTTTAGGGTATCAGAGGGGGTTCAGCGAAGCCAGAGAGACATTTTCTAGATTAAGAAAGCAAATCATTTTAAAATCCTGGACACTGTCAAGCAAATTTAGTACAGGCATGCCCCAGTATCCACTGATTCAGTAATCCACGGATACCATGGGTGCTGAGACGCCTATTAAAAAGCTAAGGGAACATTAAATAAATCTCTTTTTTTACGTTTTTGCAACAAAACCACTGATGCTCCCCTAGCTTTAAAAGGGCATCTCCAGTATCCACAGTGGGGACCAGAACGGAACTCCAGCAGATACTGGGGCATGCCTGTATATGATTAAGAAGCCAGTGTCTAGTTGTAATATCCTATTAAGACAAATAGGATCAATAACCTATTAATGACACAAGATTGTGAATTACAACTGTATAATTCCTCCAGAATTCTTACCAAGTTGGATGGCCATGCAGAAGAGCATTTAAAAAGGGCATGACAGAGCCCTAAAGTTTGCAGCTTATAAGACTTTTAAAATGGAATGTTGGAAGAGTTCATATGTAATTTGATCAGCCCAGTGCTGATTCAATTGGTGTGTGTAAGAATACAGGAACAACAACAGTCTTGGAAATTCCACCATACTCAGAAAATATAACATTTTCTTAATTGAGAACTCCTTAACTGTGAGCACAGCAACCAACCCCTTTGTAAGGGGGAGAGCAGAAGGCACTAGAAAAGTGGAAGCCTTATATTAATTTTAGGTTAAAAAAAATCTCTGGAGATTAATTTTAGGTAAACTATTTTCAAAGACAATAGAGGCCAAATTGGGCTGAGTCAAATATCATTTGAATATATATTAATGGTCTTGTGGATTAAGCTGTAATACTTTAGTAATGCCCGTTAAAACATCCCTGCTTTACTAGAACAAAAACCAGAAACTTCTGGTAGTGTGTTCATTATTGTACTTTGAGTTCCATATTTATTTATGTTTTTAATTCAGCAGCGTAGTCCTGGAGTTTGTATGCCTATTCACTCATCAGCCTATCCATTTCCCTTTCTTCCTCAGCCTACTGTACTTACATTCTTCAACTGCCAATCTCTCTAGTTCACTCACCTAGAATAAAACTCAGTTATTGGCAACTCAATTATTGCATGTTAAGTGAGCGATTAGTCCTTTCCCTTTACAAGCATACAAAAAAAGAGCAACTACTTTTATGACAAAGAAGAAAAAAGCACTAGATCAGATAAAATAGAATACATACAATGCTTTCCAATTTGCTGTGTGAAGCTATGGAACACATGATATCAGTACGTCTAATGGAGAACTTAACACCTTTAAATGTTGCAAATCGTTAATGACAGTTTCATAATGAAGCAAACGAGAAACGATAAGGATTCTAAAACAATTTCTATGGCCTAAAACTTAAAGCAATTAACTTCAAAGCACCTCATCTTGTAACCCAAAGTGAATGAATGAATGTGTTACTTGAGATAATTCAAAGCGCTTTCGCGACCAAGCGACCAGTCCGGGACAACCGGCTCCCTCACCACCCGGGTCCAGACCCTTCCAAGAGTCACC
Organism: Lerista edwardsae; assembly: GCA_029204185.1. Lineage (NCBI taxonomy): Eukaryota > Metazoa > Chordata > Lepidosauria > Squamata > Scincidae > Lerista > Lerista edwardsae. Next base: position 565,190 of record JAJKFI010000157.1, on the reverse strand, counting down.
TGGCACACTTTTTCAGCCCCCGATCCCAAAGAGAAGTTTTTAATTCACAAGAAAACGCCAAAGATTTCGCAGGCGAAGACACGGCGAGCTGCAAGCTGTCGCGTTTCTGCCCGCTTTTCTCCGGCGCGCCGCCCTTCCCAAGGCGCAGACCGACAGCCCCGGAAAGGCCAGGTCCTCCTTGTCCCTTTCCAGGGGGGGTCGCGGCCTTCCGAAGCGGGGCCGTGGATATTTTGGCCATTTTGTGCCACGCAAGAAACACAAAGTTGCGGCGACGGGAGCCATTTCTGGCTCTGGCAGAGCAGGGCCTGTGAACGCACCAATCAGGGCGCAGCTCCGCCCCTATAAATAGCAGGCAGCAGCTCCGGGGCTCCAGTTCAGACTTTACGGTAGTTTGGCAGTTCCCGGCGATTGTCCTACTCGAGAAGCCAGCCATGTCGGAGACGGCTCCCGAAGCTCCCGCGGCCGCCGCGCCGGCCGCCAAGGCCCCCGCCAAGAAAGCCAAGAAGCCCGCGGGCGCCTCCAAGCCCCGCAAGGCGTCGGGCCCCAGCGTCACCGAGCTGCTCACCAAGGCGGTGGCCGCCTCCAAGGAGCGCAACGGGGTGTCCCTGGCCGCGCTCAAGAAAGCCCTGGCGGCGGCCGGCTACGACGTGGAGAAGAACAACAGCCGCATCAAGCTGGGCCTCAAGAGCCTGGTCAGCAAAGGCACGCTGGTGCAGACCAAAGGCACGGGCGCCTCGGGCTCCTTCAAGCTCAACAAGAAGCAGCAGGACACCAAGGACAAGGCGGCCAAGAAGAAGCCGGTCGTCAAGAGCAGGAAGCCCGCCGCCAAGAAGCCCGCCAGCGCCGCCAAGAAGCCTAAGAAGCCCGCCGTCAAGAAGAGCCCCAAGAAGGCAGCCAAGAAACCCGCGGCTGCCGGAGCCAAGAGCCCCAAGAAGGCTAAGCCTGCCAAGCCTAAGAAGGCGACCAAGAGCCCCGCTAAGGCCAAGGCAGTGAAAGCCAAGCCTAAAGCCAAGCCCAAGACCCCGAAAGCCAAAGTGGCCAAGCCTAAGAAGGCAGCGCCCAAGAAGAAGTGAAGCGGCGTCCTTGGACACTGAACTTTCTGATCCCAAAGGCTCTTTTAAGAGCCACCCACAATCTCTGGAAAAGAGCTGACTTCCTTTGGCGTTCCTTCCTTTGGCCCATCTCAACTTCTCCCGCACTACGTACGGGACGGACAGCATAGCTGCTTTCGGGATTCCTTTTAGAAAGCGCTGACTTTCACTTGTGTAATTGCCTCAATGAGCAAAGCAGAACGCACACGGTATAATATTGCAGACTATTAGGCTACTGCATATGAAAGTATTTTTAATGGCAGGGGATGCGATGCTTCATTAGTACGCACAAAAGTACAGCCTGTGGCTCACGCCGCTGGCGCTTGAATGAAGGTTGTTCCCATTATCGGGTTCCGAACCTGAATATATTGTATTAAGCAATACAAACACTGAAACTTCCACAATTCATTACCGTATCTCCCAATACTCCTGCTCTCTGTTCGAAGCCGTTCTTTCAAGCAAGAGAGCGCTAAGACTGGCAGACAAAAAGTTACCGTACTTTCTTATATTGCAATACTACTGGAGAAGTAAATGTTTTTAGATTATTCAAACGGACTGAACCCAGCTCTCTGACGAATATGTGGTGGCCCTTAAAAGAGCCTTTGGGTTAGAGACTCGATAGATCACACCACTTTGAGAGGTGGAATCAGGAGAGAAGCTTACGCCCTCTCCCCGCGAATGCGCCTAGCGAGCTGAATGTCTTTGGGCATGATGGTGACGCGCTTAGCATGGATGGCGCACAGATTGGTGTCTTCAAAGAGTCCCACCAGATAAGCCTCGCTGGCCTCCTGCAGGGCCATGACGGCAGAGCTCTGGAAGCGCAAGTCCGTCTTAAAATCTTGGGCGATCTCGCGCACCAGGCGCTGAAAAGGTAGTTTACGGATCAACAGTTCAGTCGATTTTTGGTAGCGCCGGATCTCCCGCAACGCTACTGTGCCAGGACGATAGCGATGTGGCTTCTTGACGCCCCCCGTGGCTGGAGCACTCTTGCGAGCAGCCTTAGTGGCGAGTTGTTTCCTGGGCGCTTTCCCACCGGTGGACTTACGAGCGGTCTGCTTCGTCCGAGCCATCTTACTGCAAAGAAATGCCTCCGAGTTAAAGCGAAGAAAAGACAGCCCACGGGTATTTATAGGCACCTCCCCTTCTATGATTGGCTGAGAGAGGTTTTAAAAAATTCCCGGGATGTGCAATAATTGGAGGAAGACTTTTTCTCCTCCTTTGCCTCTGACAGTAGATGTTGTTACGGTCTTCTTTAATTGGTTGAGTTTTTTCTCTGGGTTGCATTGAGCAGCTCACGGTAGAAGACCTTGGCAAAATCATTCTAGCAAGAGGGGCGGAGTTCTGCTACTGAAAATAGCGACAAATATTTTTGCAGCGCTTTAAGGACAAACCAAAATTCACAGGCTTTCGTAGGCATGAACTGAGGTCCGCGAAAGCTTATCCAGAAATGAACTGGTTAATCTTTAAAGCGCTACAAGAATGCTCGCCGTGTTTGCTGCAACAAATTTTCGCGGCTACCCCTTTGGATTTTGCTAGTATGTATCCCTGCATGCAGACAGATGGCGCTACATAAATAACTATTAGGAAAAGCGGAAGAGATGGGAGCAAGCCCCGTTGAACATAATGGAACTTCTGAGAAGTCACGTATGGGAATGTGCTATAAGGCTACAATCCTATACACACTTACCTATAAGACAATCCCTTTCAATTTAATAGGACTTCTGAATAGACTTGCATACGATCGTGCTTTCAGTCACAGTGAATTCATACGTCGACAGGAAACCTAATTTCCTCAGTCTTTACCTGAAAGACTACTGAGGAATATTGACAGCAGAAACAAGAAACTTTCAGTGAGTTCAATAGAATTTACTCCCAGGGAAGCGTAAATATACGAGGCTGCTTCTTAAGGCCTCATCTATTGCAGTGAAAATAAAAGCAAAGTGCAGGAGGTAGAAAGGACAACACTATAAATGAATACATGTTATTGAAGGACATTGAATTACATTTTAAGAGGATTGCACTTTTCTTGGGCTGCAATGTTGCACACAATTGCCTGGGAGGAAATTCCATTGGATACCACTCAGGGCTTATTTCCAAATAAAATGGACCCTTCAAAGTTAATGTTTTGCTCTATGAGCCCGTGCTTCCTTGTATTGGTACTTTAAAAAAAATGCTTTGTGCGAAGCTTCTCAACATTGACATATATATAATACATGTAAATATTTATTTTAATATACTCCTCCACCAACCAATAGCCAGGAATTGGAATCTGACCAATCACATGTCTCAATCGTTTCAGAGTTTGTGTCTGAACTCTGTGTCTGAACTCACCACCATCCGGTGGTGCCGCGTAAAAAATATTGTCCCGTACCTTACCTGCAAAAATAAAGCCGAAGCTTTTCTCACCATCCACACAAACGCTGAAATGATTGAGACATGTGATCATGTGATTGGTCAGATTCCAATTCCTGACTATTGATTGGTGGAGGAGCCGAGCTATTATAATGGAAAGAAGGGGCGGGCGGCCCCGCCCCCTCCCCTAGCAGTTTACACTGCGGTCGGGCACTGTAGAAGATAAGCTTGTGCTGTGGCCCGCCATAGCTATTACTTCTTTTGTTCGTGAACGAGAGCAGTTAGGAGGGATGTCTGGACGTGGCAAAGGAGGTAAGGGCTTGGGAAAAGGGGGTGCTAAGAGGCACCGTAAAGTGCTTCGGGATAATATCCAGGGTATTACTAAGCCCGCTATTCGTCGTTTGGCTCGTCGTGGAGGTGTTAAGCGAATTTCTGGTCTGATCTATGAAGAAACTCGGGGTGTTCTCAAAGTTTTTCTGGAGAACGTCATTCGGGATGCTGTGACTTATACCGAGCATGCCAAGCGGAAGACTGTGACGGCTATGGACGTTGTCTATGCCCTGAAGCGCCAAGGTCGTACGCTGTATGGCTTTGGTGGCTAGTTTCTCAAGAGTGTCTTGCTTGCTAATTCAAAGGCCCTTTTCAGGGCCACCAAATTTTCAAAAAAAGATCTGAAGAAACAGCCTAATAAACTTCTGTTGATACATTAGTAAAGTTCCAAATGTTTCTAACTGAAGATAGAAAACGTTACATTGTTTCTAGCAAAGATTGTTCTATTTCAAGCCCACTGGTGTATACATGTTTATTCACAAATAAGCCCTACAGTCAATGTAGCTTACTCCCAGGTAAGCATGGATAGGACTGCACCCTTAGTGATCTTATTCATATCAGTTGGAACCATTTGGGCACTAAGGCTAGTTTTGCACATTTATCCTTATCCATGGGGAGTAATTGACAGCAAAGTGAAAGTTACCTTCACCCCCCTACGAGTCCGGAGTCGCTCCCTTTAACCCTCTGAGTGCCGGCCAACCAAGAAGAAAAGCTCTTTGCAGAGGAATTCGGAGGAGGGAGGGAGAGTGAAGTGGGTGGAGTCAGCCCTCATTTTAACTAGTGGAACTGAGTTCCCCCGCCTTCCCCCTGCATGACATCTCTGCTTACAGATCATTTGGAGCAAAAGCTTTTCAAATGAAAGCTTTTCTATGCTCTTACATCTTCATGCTTCCCTTTTACCTATATTTAAAATGGTCATGTAGTGCAGTTTTTCTCCTTTCTGCCATCTCTCATCTGGAACCAAAGATTTCATTTCACTCTTACTCCGCTACTTAAAAACGGGTAGAGAAGGTACTGTTTTCTCTAAGAATCAAGACACTGCAGGTTGTATAGAAGAAAAATTATGTCCAGTTACAAGTGAGTGTAGGAGAACTGGCTGCAATCCTAGACACACTTTTCTTGGAGTAAGCTCTAGGGAACATACTGAGTTGTGCTACTCAAGCCCATTCCAATATCTGTAGAGCTTGGGTTACCAGCCTGCCAGGGTATGTCTGAAGTCTCCAGGAGCAAGCATAGTGCATACTGACCTCATGCAATCCTGGAGATTCTGACAGGGACTGCATGCCCTTCCAACATTGTCACATATTCTTTCAAGAAAAGCATTGGTCAGAATCGGCAACAGTAGCTAAAGCTGCATTTTTCAGCAGCCACATTAAAGAGAAAAGTGGGTGCAACTTCCCATCTCTGCAGGGCTGCCCCTACAGCTTCCAGTTCCCTCTCCTGCATAGCAAAGGCACTGAAGCTGCCCCTCTGTTAACAACCCCTTCTCCTTCCTCCTCCTCATCCTTGTTTCTCTGCCCTTCTCACTGTAGCACATGCTAGACTTCTTAGGAATCAAGCACTCTGCACATGGGCTAAAGCACGGTCCCATGCTCATTCCCCATAGACACGGTCCTCCCCTTGTCTCTCTTCCTCCGAATGGCACCAGTTTTCTTCATCAATTTCAGATATTAGAACTGTTACTTGACTCCCCACTCCCTTGGAATTGTAAGCTCTCTAATAAATGATGTTGCACTTGTTACACATTTCAGTTACACTTGTGCTCTGACCCTCTTTTTCTCTGGTACCAGGCTGGGAGACAGGTGGCTCATCAACACTCATGAGTCTCCTTGCAGGCTTGTTTCAGGGTGTGCATGAATAGACTTGTCTCAGAGCACTCCAGTTAACAGACTTGAAGCTTGGAATATAGCAGGACCCTTCCATCAATCAAACACTGCTTTGCAGGTGGCTTCCTGCTCAAGCAGTATTTGTATGCTTTTCAACACAAAGTTCACAAAGCACTTTAGAGGCCAATAATAGTAATAAAGTTAAATGGCTCACTGTCATTTAAAATGCAGAACACCACCAGCAACAGCCACTAGAAGAGACACTGTGTGTGTGTGTGTGTGTGTGTGTGTGAATAAAGACAATTACTCTCCCCTTGCTAAATATAAGAGGATCACCACTAGGGAAGATGGGGCACATCTGTGTGCTGGCCTCTGACTCTGAGAGTGGTCCAAAAATAGTTTACAGTGTCCCTTGTGCCAGCCAAATGTTGCTGGTCTAACTATGCCAGCCTAACTCCAGATTAGGGTTATGCCCTTAGAGTAGTTTTGTTTCTACTGCAGTATAGTATTCTAAGTGGATTCTACTACAGTATTATTCTAAGTAGCAAACATCTGTAATTAAATGAATCGAACTCCCTAGATCACCAGCTTAGTTTGAATTCCAGCAGAGCCTTAGAAACTTAGCCTTAGTTTGAATAGCCTTAGTTTTCTCTCATTTAAACATCTGTAAAATACCAATTCCTAGAAAATGTCACTTGGTTACTGTAATTAAAACAGCAAGGCAACAATATGCTTCACCCACTTTTTGACTGCAGCCTCTATGTTTTGTTTTGTTTTTTTCATTCCTAGCCTAGAAACTCAAACTAAAGGAAGAAAATCATTCTTAGCAAGGTTCATTAAAAAAAGGATACAACATGACATGGGAACCTTATTAAAGTGGCTATTTCTGATCTGGAAATTCCGATTTTGATTTTTTTTTTTCCTTTTAAACCCCATTATGGCTTGGACCGAATGTAACTTGCAGGGAAAAAAATGAGCGCCAAAAAGTTGTCCTTTTGTAGACTACTGGATTCTTATTGGTTAGTTTAAAATTCCACACTGCCTATTCATTGGTTGGTCTTCCCGCGAAGAAACATGACAGTTTGGTGCCGCCCACTTTTTTCACTGCAGTTTTCAGTTTGGTCGGACTTCACACTATATAAATCCGTGTCATAGAGCGGTAGGGACTTTTGCAGCGAGCTGTTCAGAAGGTAAGATGTCAGGACGTGGAAAGGGTGGCAAAGGCTTAGGGAAAGGCGGTGCAAAGAGGCACCGTAAGGTTCTCCGTGATAACATCCAAGGTATTACCAAGCCAGCCATCCGTCGCTTGGCTCGTCGTGGAGGCGTCAAGCGCATATCTGGCTTGATTTATGAAGAAACAAGAGGCGTTCTGAAGGTTTTCCTGGAGAACGTTATCCGTGATGCAGTCACCTATACTGAGCACGCTAAGCGGAAGACTGTGACGGCCATGGACGTTGTCTATGCTCTGAAGCGCCAAGGTCGTACCCTGTACGGTTTTGGAGGCTAGAGAGCTACTTTCTTTTTTTTAAACTCAACCCAAAAGGTCCTTTTCAGGGCCACCAACTTTTGCACGGAAGGAGCTATGATGCACAGTGCAATATTTCAATGTTTTATAGTTGTAAATTTATTTATAAAGTAACTAGAAAAGTTTGGAGAGAATGCTATTGATTTTTTACTTCACCAGGAGGAACAATGCAACAATGAGGGAAGGAGCGGTAGGAAAATTCATGGCATAAATAGCCCTTGCTACAAAATAGTTAATTCCATGAACGTTACAAAATAGCTCTGAATCGTTGTTTTGTAACAGTTGCGCAGCGTGTTTTCAGAACAGAAAACGGAAGGTGGAAACCATGTTCTAGTCAGTATTGACCCAAGAGCTTCAGACAGTGCAATCCTAGGCATATTTACTCAGAAGTAAGTCCGTTGAATCAATGAAGCTTACCGCTACTCCCCCTCCCCCCACGTGAACATGCATAGGATTGCAGCCTTAAAAACGTAAGTTCCAGGGTCAGAACACACAACAAAAGAAGTCGTTCTTTTATGTGTGAGAGTAGTCGGGATCAAACACCACGGGACAGTATGGTGCGGCGGGACGGGACAAAACACAATGATTAAAACCCATACCTTTTGTCTACTCATTTCTAATTAGAGTAGCCAATGTTTTTGTAATCGCTCTGAATCGTCATCCGCAAAGCGAAGCAAAAGGGCCATTTTCACACACTGTTTTGCTTTTACCGCTTCATTACACGGGCTCCGCTTTGTGCAACAATCTGCTACATTCAAGTCCTTAAAGTACTATACAACAAAACACAAAAGTGTTCCTCGTTTTTTGGTTCCTCCTCAGCCCTATTGGTTTCTTTCTGCCACCACTCCGGACTTTTCATCTGAACTGCTGTCTATTTTCTTCAAGGATGCTCAGCGCCCCCCCCCCTTTTCATTGCCTCCCCCACTCCCGCCATTGCAGCCTTTCTGACCGATAGAACCTGCGGAAGCTTCCGTCTAGTGGCCATTTTGTGGCAGGAGACATACATTGTGTCCATAAGGTTTCAAAGTCCGTCTGTGCTGTTAGTACGAAAGCGCCTGACAGTATTCAGAAGCGATGCCCAGGAGAAAGTACGGGGGCGGGGGGGAGAGACAGAATAGCCATTATCGTGGTTTGCTCGAGAGCTTTTTCCAGGACGTTTTTCATCTGTTGGAGCCTGATGCAGACTAGGCGGGCTCCTAGTCTGATGCACGTCTCCGTTTGGCTGCATGGAAAGTGGGGGCGAGACGGCCACTACAGTGTTTCTTTCCATCATATCGTGGGAGAAGGCGCGCACGGGTGGGGTGGAATGTCCTCTAGAGTCGATCTTTTTCGCGGGGACACAGATAGCCCCATTCTATGCAGGTCTACTCAGAAGTAAGTCCCATTGGATCCAATGGGGGGGGGGAAACGTGCACAAGATTGTAGCCAGAAACTCGCCTTCTGTGCTAACTCTCGCGAGCCCATGAGCGCCGAGTAGGGGATGCAACCAGGGGCCGAGAACAAAGGATGGGCGTGGGAGAAAAATTCCGGACGAATAGAAAAGTGTTGCCACCAGAGGTCCAATCATAGCACAGCCCGGGAAATTCAAACGTTGAAACGGCTGCTAAGCTGCTTTCAGCCAATCGGGCGAGGAGAAGATGGCTATAAATACCCTGCAGAGAGGCTGTGGTCTTTATTGTTGCGAGTGCTTGGAAATAATACAACTTGATCCTTCGGCGATTTTTTTTCTGGAAGCATGGCCAGAACTAAGCAGACCGCTCGTAAGTCCACCGGTGGAAAGGCACCTCGAAAGCAGCTCGCTACTAAGGCCGCTCGCAAGAGCGCTCCGGCCACTGGCGGCGTGAAGAAGCCTCATCGCTACCGCCCTGGTACCGTAGCCCTTCGGGAGATCCGGCGCTACCAGAAGTCCACCGAGTTGCTCATCCGTAAGTTGCCTTTCCAACGCCTGGTGCGCGAAATCGCGCAGGACTTCAAGACGGACTTGCGCTTCCAGAGCTCTGCCGTCATGGCCCTGCAGGAGGCCAGCGAGGCTTATCTGGTGGGTCTCTTTGAGGACACCAATCTGTGCGCTATCCATGCTAAGCGCGTCACCATCATGCCGAAGGACATCCAGCTTGCCAGGCGCATCCGTGGGGAAAGAGCTTAAAGCCCCTTTTTAATATCTCGCCGAACTCGTCAACCCAAAGGCTCTTTTAAGAGCCACCACATTTTCATTTAAAAAGAGCTAGCTTTCGCTACTGCAGACTACATACAGGCTGAACTTTCCTCTTACCGGGCATTTAAGGTATAGTCGCTGGGGTAGCCATCGTAGAAGTGAGCATTACTTGTTAGCTTATACTGCTGTATAAACACTCGTTACAATAAATCCATTGCTATCCCAAGGCACGCGTGCTGCTTTAGTACACAATTGTAATTTCCTAGAAATTGGATTGCTTCTAGAAGAGGGAAGCGGTTAGGTGTGCTTGAAATGCTAAGTGTTTTCGGACATGTAGAAACTTGGATAAAGGGGAGAAAATCCTCTCTCGAGGTGAAAATACTGCAGTCGAGTTCCTGTTTCTTGAAACTTTTATGACGTAAGTTTGAAACACCCCTACGGGAGAAACCACGAAAGGGGTAATACAATATCGGCCTCTCAATCTGATGTTTCGAGGAAGAATAAATCTTAGAATAAACCTTGCCTAAGAGCAAGGAATTTCAGCAGCTTTGCGTTCCCGTGCAAGAGACGCAGCGCCCTTTAAAGGCACAAAACAAGTCTGCATTTGCGCAAGCCCACGTATTTGCTGCCTATTCATAGATTTACTCAAATCAACCATCGGTATTTGGTCCCAACCCCGTGCGTAAAGCAGTTGCAGTTGTAGGATTCAGAGTTGGGGCCAAATCCTATTATATCCAGTTTTCCTGCTCTGATGTAGCCATCCCAATGGGGTATGTGCTGCATTCTGTGGTGCAGGGGAAGTCAGGGAGGCCTCCTCAAGGTAAGGGAATGTTTGCTCGCTTCCCTTGGGGTTGCAGTGCAGCTGCATCGGCACCGGAAACTTGGATAGGATTGGGCCCCTACTCTCTTGCCTTTCTGTGGCTTACTTTGATTGTCCACGAAACACGGCTAAGGGCAAGAATTTGTGACCGTGATGCTAAAGGACTAAGCAAAAAGACTTTTTGGCAGCAAAGTCATTGCTCGGAGGAACGCGTTAGGTCGGATCACAACGCAGCTGTTCCTCCGTAGCTTTACCCGGAGAGTGTGCAAAAACAGCTTTAGCCACTCCCCGCTGAAAGTGACACGTGATAGAAAAAGAATCCCTGAAGTTTTAGCTATGCTGTCAGTCACACTCGTGTACGAGTGAAACGGGACGGATCTTACGCCAAAGGAAGTCAGCTCTTTTCCAGAGATTGTGGGTGGCTCTTAAAAGAGCCTTTGGGATCAGAAAGTTCAGTGTCCAAGGACGCCGCTTCACTTCTTCTTGGGCGCTGCCTTCTTAGGCTTGGCCACTTTGGCTTTCGGGGTCTTGGGCTTGGCTTTAGGCTTGGCTTTCACGGCCTTGGCCTTAGCGGGGCTCTTGGTCGCCTTCTTGGGCTTGGCAGGCTTAGCCTTCTTGGGGCTCTTGGCTGCTTTCTTAGCTCCGGCAGCCGCGGGTTTCTTGGCCGCCTTCTTGGGGCTCTTCTTGACGGCGGGCTTCTTGGGCTTCTTGGCGGCGCTGGCGGGCTTCTTGGCGGCGGGCTTCTTGCTCTTGACGACCGGCTTCTTCTTGGCCGCCTTGTCCTTGGTGTCCTGCTGCTTCTTGTTGAGCTTGAAGGAGCCTGAGGCGCCCGTGCCTTTGGTCTGCACCAGCGTGCCTTTGCTGACCAGGCTCTTGAGGCCCAGCTTGATGCGGCTGTTGTTCTTCTCCACGTCGTAGCCGGCCGCCGCCAGGGCTTTCTTGAGCGCGGCCAGGGACACCCCGTTGCGCTCCTTGGAGGCGGCCACCGCCTTGGTGAGCAGCTCGGTGACGCTGGGGCCCGACGCCTTGCGGGGCTTGGAGGCGCCCGCGGGCTTCTTGGCTTTCTTGGCGGGGGCCTTGGCGGCCGGCGCGGCGGCCGCGGGAGCTTCGGGAGCCGTCTCCGACATGGCTGGCTTCTCGAGTAGGACAATCGCCGGGAACTGCCAAACTACCGTAAAGTCTGAACTGGAGCCCCGGAGCTGCTGCCTGCTATTTATAGGGGCGGAGCTGCGCCCTGATTGGTGCGTTCACAGGCCCTGCTCTGCCAGAGCCAGAAATGGCTCCCGTCGCCGCAACTTTGTGTTTCTTGCGTGGCACAAAATGGCCAAAATATCCACGGCCCCGCTTCGGAAGGCCGCGACCCCCCCTGGAAAGGGACAAGGAGGACCTGGCCTTTCCGGGGCTGTCGGTCTGCGCCTTGGGAAGGGCGGCGCGCCGGAGAAAAGCGGGCAGAAACGCGACAGCTTGCAGCTCGCCGTGTCTTCGCCTGCGAAATCTTTGGCGTTTTCTTGTGAATTAAAAACTTCTCTTTGGGATCGGGGGCTGAAAAAGTGTGCCAGGTGACTCTTGGAAGGGTCTGGACCCGGGTGGTGAGGGAGCCGGTTGTCCCGGACTGGTCGCTTGTTCGAGAAAGCGCTTTGAATTATCTCAAGTAACACATTCATTCATTCACTTTGGGTTACAAGATGAGGTGCGTTGTAGTTAATTGCTTTAAGTTTTAGGGCATATAGAAATGTTTTTATTGAAAACCGTTCTGACTCTTCTTTTTCTTTGCTTGAGAGTAAATATGAAGGTTAAGATTTGGGCTCAAATTATTTTCAGAATTTTAAGATGAGGCGTTAGTTCACCATCCATTACTTGATTGCTGTGGTTCTATAATCTAGCAAAGGCTGGTTCATTTCAAACTGGAAAAACATGTTACAAGGAAAACCAGAATGTGAGAAAATGAAACTTCTCTTTCTCTTCTGGGATTACAACCAGAAAGCCTGGCTTATAATTTGAGATCTAGTAATTATTATACTAATTGGGTGGAAGTGGGGTGACTTGGGGTGAATGCAGTAACATATCATTTGTCTCTACAGCAGCACCCAAAATGAATTCCTTGCCCTCAGAAATTCCTTGAACTCCCAGGTGTTTTTTCACCATCCAGAAGCCCTGGTCTAAAGTCTTTGTTGGCTGTATTGTTTTTGAATTGTGTTATGCTACTTTTTATGTGTATATTCTGGTTGCTTTAGAATTCTTTTTGATTATATTGCAAGCTGCCTTAAGCTTCTTCCTTTAAATGGAAAGGGAGGGTAGAAATACCACAAACAAAAACTAGTAAGTAACAACCTAGAATGCCTGAGAATGAACCAGTTTCCTCTTCCCCCACCACATATTGCCAAAGCTGATTTTCCCTTAATATACTTGGTAGAACTTCATATTTCTTCTCCACCACAAACCTCTACTCTGTCTCTCTTACACCAGTTATCGTATTCTATAAATCAGGGATGAGAAAAAGGAAGATAATGGTACATCAATGGACCTCTTTCCAATTTTCAGTGGACAACCTAGTACGTTTGGGTGACTTAGATCCTTGTCGGCAAAGCTGCTTTGATTAGAGGGACTGTGGTCTGCTCCTGAAAGCTGCTTATAAGTTTTGAATGCATTAGTGGACCATATGGATTTTAGCTTGAATGACCTAAGAGACTGAACCCACCCCAGTGCTGCCGCTAAGGACAAACTAGAGGTCTTAAAACAATGCATCTTAATGCTATTTTTATGTCTTGAAGTGCTCAGTTCAGGTTTTGCCTCCTTGTGAACCATCAGAATTTGATGAACTTGGTTTCAAATAAGTCATTTGTCTTCAAACAATTATTTCAGAGCATTTTTTCTGAAATGCATTAGAAATTCTTTAATGGGAGCCACTATAGAATTCCAGCAAATCCCAAATCAATGTATAGATATTGGATAGTGTCGGCTTTGGTTGTATTTGACTTTGGAGCTTCCACAATTTGAAAGTTCATCTCTATAAGGGAATTATAAATTTACACCTGAAACGAATGTGGTACATCAGATGTGTGACTATGGACACAAATGATGCAAGTTCAAATCCCCATTAACTAAGGGCCATAGGTCAGGGTGCAATCCTAACCTGGAGTTAGGCCAGCACAGTTTGGCTGGCACAACAGCCGCTGTAAAGCACATTTGGACCACCATCGGAGTCAGGGAGGATGGCACACGTCTGCAGAGGCGTTTCTAGGGTGTGGCAGGGGGTGGCACGAGCCATGGGCACCATCTTGCGGGGGGCGCCGTTCACATGGCACCCGCCCCCCAAAATGGCACCCACGGCCCGCCCGCTCCCGCCCAGACCCTGCGCCCCATTCTCCTCCCTCCGGCTGGCCTTAAAGAGCCAGCCGGAGGGAGGAGAATGCGCTGCCACCCGGCACCCCCTCCCGCTTTTCAAGAGGGGCGGGGCGCTGGGCGGCGGCGCATTCTGTTCGCTAATGCCGGCTAATGCGCCCCAGCCGGCATTAGCGAACAGAAAGAACGCGCGGGGGGGCGTTCTTTAAAAGGGGCGGGGCTATGTCATGATGTCACGATGTGACGTCATGACGTTGCGTGCCCTTAGGGGCGTGTTTTCATTGGGCGCCATGGGCGCCCTTTCAAAGAGATCCGCCCCTGCACGTCTGTGTGCTGGCCTCTCTGACTCCGAGAGTGGTCCAAACATACTTTATGGTGTCCCTGGTTCCAGCCTAACTGTGCCACCCTAACTCCAGGTTAGGATTGCGCTCTCAGTGACAGAGCATAAACATAGCATGTAGACGCCCCCAGATTGGCAAGCACCTCCAGAGAGGGTGGGAAATGATCTCTGACAAACCCTGGACATTTGCTGATAGTCAGTGTGGGCAAAACTGAGCGATATGGATCAATGGTCTGCGTTGGTAGAGGGCAGCCTCCTGTGTCTTTGTGAGTGGCCACAGGCCAGTTCTCTCTCATTTTCCACACTGCTATTCTCTGTTGCACATGGTGCAATACGTGGTGGTGCAATGTATTAAACTGCTGCTGCTGAGCTTGCTGACCAGAAGGTTGGGAGTTCAAGACCGCACGATGGAGTGAGCGCCCGTCACTTATCCCAGCTTCTGCCAACCTAGCAGTTTGAAAGCACATAAAAATGCGAATAGATAAATAGGGACCACTTTGGTGGGAAGGTAACAGCGTTCCATGCGTTATGGTGTATAGTCACGCCAGCTACATAACCACGGAAGCTTGTCCTCGGACAAACGCTGGCTCTTTGGCTTAGAAACAGAGATGAGCACCGCCCCCTAGAGTCGGTCATGACAAGATCATTTGGTCGTGGGGAAACCTTTACCTTTATTCTTTATTGCAGGCTTGGCATTTGTCATATTTCAGAAAGAAGTTTTCAACAGGAGACTTGAGCAGGAAGCTACTGAGTAGCAATTCGTTTTACAGGCTTGACAGTATCAGTTTTGGGCTCACTGGAATCTGGGAGGGACTAACTCACTAGAGGAAGTAATTATCCCTTTTTTAAGCATGTATTTTTAATACTTATTTCTGCTTTGCCAATTCATCATCAGTTAGTCATGAGTCACACCCACTGTGGGTGGATCTCTCTTTACATTGTTGTGCAAAACAATATGACACACACCTATCTCTTGTCTTGATGGTTTGTGTGGCTTCCACTCTCACACACTTTTTTTCCTGCCTGGATTGATGTATGTGCGCCAAAAGCTGCAGACAACACGTCAGGCATCTGACATTTACAAGTGCTACCTTGGGTATCCTACAATGCAGTAAGATGACTCTGATTGTTTAGATGACAGAGAGTGAAAATGTATCTTGCAACACAAAGGAATCTAGTTAATATCATTGCTTTCATCTTACCCAAAGCCAGTGATGTCATGCAGGGGGTATGCGGGGGTATGCGAGTACCGGTTCCTAGGATTACGGCTGGCCCAGCCCATTCGCCCGCCCACTCGTCAACTCCACCCCCTGCAACATTTGAATTTCCTGCACTTTTGAGTTGCCTGCACGTTCTCAGAGCCAGGCAGGCAGCGAGCGGAGCCTTGCCTTGCCACTGAAAAATAAGCTGCTCTGGGGTTTTGGAACTGTTGGGTCACTTTAACATGATGCCAGGCCTCCTTAACATGTTCTGGGGGTGCTGTGGAATACTGTTGCAACTATTGGGTCAGTTTAAAATTGCCTGAGGCTTTTTTCATGTCACTTCCTGCCACGACATCACTTCCGGCTTATGATGTCACTTCCGGTGGGCGGGTCCCGACACATGCCAATCAAAAGTGAGTACCTGTTCTTAAATGATTTAGATGACACCACTGCCCAAAGCATGTCCTGTGCAAATGCCCTGTTGCTTTCTGACTCTCTCATGTAATGTCTCGGACTCTGCACTGCAGGTATAGTACAGAGAATGCATGGAGGGACTACTTCAACAGAATGGTGGTAGCATCGCAGAAATAGCTCCAGAAGTGGAAGGCATTTTCAGGGAATTCTTTTAGCTTGAGCACCTTTTATTTATTATTTTTTTCATTTAAGTTTAATTTTGTGTGACACAAAATCCAAGAGAAACTCTATTTCAAAATAAAGGTTCTATGTAAGATGACTGCATGCTATTGTCTACAATGAACTTCATAGACCTACAGTTGCAATGCTAGCTTAGCAATTAATTCACTAGATTGTCTTCAATGGACAGCCTCAGTTTTCCATCTGTACAACGGGAATAGCAGCTGTCCATTTCACAGCACTGTTGAATTACACAGTTCAGTCATTAGTTAGTGTTAAGGAAGAGTTTGGTTCTTCTGAAGGCCATAAGGTATATATTGAACTCTGATAGAAAATGTATGCTTCTGTGAGGCTTAGAGCCTTCTCAGCCAGACCTCCCTCAGTCACTTAGCTTCAGCAGTTATGCATGCCTAGTTTAGTTAAGGATATATAGTCCCCTTCAAGTCTTACAAGACTAATGTGTTCACTAATTTTAATTCTTAAACGGTCTTGCCCTTTAACTATTTCTATTGTAAAAAAAAAACCCCCACTAAGGACCAAAATCCTATCCAATTTTCTAGTAGCAGTCCCAATGGGGTATGTTCCTTGAGGAGCCATGGGAAGTCAGGGAGGTCTCCTCAAGGTAAGGGAATATGCAGCTATATCAGCACCCAGACAAGACTGCCCCCCCACACACACACACAGTGATGTGGATAGTGCAGAGAGGACCAGCTTGACAAGTGTGTTGTGTCTGCTAACTGAGCAAGAGGCAATTTTTCTAGTGGTGCTCCTCTTATATTTAGCAGGGGGAGGGTAATTGTCCCTCTTGACCCCTGCACAGTCTTTCTAGTGGCTGTTGCTGGTGGTCTGCCTTTTTTTTTTTTTTTAGATTGTGAGCCCTTTCGGACAGGGAGCCATTTAATTTTATTATTACTATTTGCCTGTAAACCACTTTGTGAACTTCGTGTTGAAAAACGTTATATAATAGGTATATAATGGTATATACCTATTGATTGTGTCCGTTAATTTGTTTTTATAACTGATCTTGATAGCAGAAGTGACCTGAGGATTTTCATCATTTAACACCTTTCAAGTTGCATAGGGTAAATGAGGTTTTAAAGTTTATATGCATTTGTTTGAATGATCTATACCCCACCAGCAAATGCCCAAGGCGGCTTGCTTACAGAGAACAAAAAAGTACTACGTAATTACACTAAGTAAAACATATTTTTTTAAAAAATTAAACATTTAACATGAACACAGAATAAAAAATAAAGCAAGACCCAATTCTCCCCATCAGACCCTTTGGAGGGTGGGAGACAATTGATCAGGGGAGTAAACAAACTGACAGTATTCCAGAGGGCAGACAGACAACCATCACAGAAATAACCAAGAAAACTACAAAGAGGTTGATTTAAAAAAAAAAATACTGACTAAAGTATGAGGATAAGAAACCCACACACACAGATGCAGAAGATACAGAATTATGGCTGTGCTATTAAGGGAAATGAATACATTTCAATGATTCTCTTTATTCAAAACAGTTTGATCTAAGGAATCAGAGTCCAGCTATACCCCAGCCTTGTCAGGCATTATTGTAATGGAAGTACAGAAAGAAAAACCACGTACAGAATTAAGAATTTTGGAAACCAGGTGAGATTTAATTCACAGTCTTTATTATCTGTTGCCATCTTGTGGTAGTTTATGCTCTTGACACGCAGCACGAAGACTGGTCATACAAGGATTTGAATTTGCCGCGCTGCTGTTGTGGCGGGAGCGAAGCCACGCCTGTCATCTTCTCCTCCAGATTTTCTTTGTTCTCTGCTAACAGTAGGGCGCGCGCAGGAGTGGGTGGGGGTGCGTCAGAGTGGTCGGTCCGTTCCCCATTTACTGTGCTTAACAAAAATAGGTATTTGATCAATGTAAGTGGGAATGACGAATCAAAAGCATCTATGAATGGGAACAAACTAGAAAACGGGTTTGCGCGTAAGGAGTAATAGAACAATACCCTTGGATGAGTGCCAGAGAAAAATGGCGGCTACTTTCACTACTATCGAGCGCGGACTCGCTAGAACAGTTAAGGAATGCGGTAACCCAACTACCTACTGGGTATCGTACGCCTGCCTAAAGAAACAAGCCCTCCTAAATTCAACTATAATTTATTCCCACGTCATATGCAGAGCTGCGGTTTAATGTCTTTACAAGACCTACCTAGTAGAGTGTAGGTCACTATAACAAGTTTCCCTTTCATTTGCAAGGTTACATTGTAACCCAACGTTTGTCAAGTTCTCCATTGTGTGCAATATAGAAGTCAGTCAGAGACAAAGAACAATTCCGAGACAGATCTATTAAATTGAAGCATATGCTCAAATAAGGTGCGTGTTTACTTACAAATACAGAAGAGAGACAGCCCTTTTTCAAGGAAATAGTGGGTGGCCCTGAAAAGGGCCTTTGGGTCTTTCTGTTGCGGATCGCTGAAAAGGAGCGTTTAGCCTCCAAAACCGTACAAAGTACGGCCCTGGCGCTTCAGGGCGTAAACCACGTCCATGGCAGTGACGGTCTTCCTTTTAGCGTGCTCGGTGTAGGTCACAGCATCACGGATCACGTTCTCCAAGAACACCTTCAGCACCCCACGGGTTTCTTCGTAGATGAGACCGGAAATACGCTTCACGCCTCCACGACGAGCCAAGCGGCGGATCGCAGGCTTCGTAATGCCTTGGATGTTGTCCCGAAGCACCTTCCGATGCCTTTTGGCGCCTCCCTTCCCGAGCCCTTTTCCTCCTTTCCCACGACCAGACATGCTTCTCACTGAGCTGCTGCTGCTACAACGATACCAAGACAGCGGCGAACGGCACTTATATAAGATGGAGTCCGACCAGAGTGGAAACCTTCACAAGTCTGCTGCAGTTCCCGCCTCCCCTTCCTTGCGTCATCTGGAAACGCCCATTCTTTCTCACCAAGCAAAGGGATGTAGGAAGCTGTGCCCAATCAGAGCTCTGGCCAAATAAACTGTATTCTAGCGTCATCCTATGCACGTTTCCTCAGAAGTAAGTCCCGAAGGGGTTCAATGCGGCTTACTCCTAAGTAAGCCCGATGGGTCTTGCAGTCTTAGACTATAATCTAGGATTCCGCGCGCGCGCTGTTTCTAACAAACTGGGGATTCTACACATTTCAAATTGCACAAAAGGAGAGAAAATGTAATTTCAAATATTCTCTGAGGTTGTGCCTCGGAACCCTGAAACATCCGCGACTTTTGTCTTGATATACCCGCTTGTTCAGCGGTGCAGGAGAATGAGAACAATTTAAACAGAGCAAAGAAGGACATTTCAGGAAAAACCTATGAAACAGACATCCTCTAGTTAAAAGTGCTTCGTTTTGTGTTTCTAAAACAAGGATGCCGTTACTCCTAAGCGCAGAGAAAGAATTATTTACTTGGTCACCGAAAAAAGGTTTTTACCATTTTACTTGATCGGCTGCCACCCATGGCGGTTTCCCGGCCATTTCCCAGGAATTTTATTCTTTCTATTGACCACTCGCTGAAGAGGCGCGGGAAAGGTCAAAACCAATACCGAAAACCCGCGGGATTTTTATTTTCTTACTCTTACCATTTTGTTTGTTCCTCCAGGCAGGTTTAGAGTAACGCTTTACATTGTGACAAGACAAAGGGAGTCTTTCGTCGGCCATTTTAGGCTGTTATCACCCCCAATGCACGGCCAACTTTTGCTAATTCTTTTTTGTTTGCAGACTACCTACTTGCTGTTGGTTCCACAGGGTGCAGGATGTAAAATAATGCTCTTATTTTAAAGCATCCTTTCCAAGCCCTTGGAGATGTTACCAGGGATTGAATCTAGGATCAAAGCACATCCTCTAAAACTAAACCCCACAGACAGGGTGGGGCTCAGGCCACCTTTCATGGGCAGATTGGGGATTCTATTCCATATTCAGTGTCTGTGAATATACAGGGTGATCCAAAAGTCCTATCCCCCCCCCAAAAAAATCATTACATCGGGACCCATCAGTGGGTCATGAGCCAATTTCAGGGCTCATAGCTCAGTGGTAGAACACACACTTTGTATTCTGAAGTGCTTGACATCAATCTCTGGCATCACCCATTAAAGATGCTCAGAGCATAGAGGCTGGAGCCATGGCAACATTTGGACAGCAATGAGAGAACATTTTAGGTGGCTGCTGGTCAACCGAAGGTCAACATTCTCCTACAAAAGGGCATTCTAGCATGCAACTCTCCCACTAGAATTGATGAGAAGTTTGAGTCTATTTGTTTAGGACTCAATCAAGACTGGGGCTTTCTCACATAGAAAAGCAAGGAAGATTATGTTGTCACCAATTGTTGTGAATGGTCATGATGTAAGGGGTGACCAGGTCCAGATCTCTCTCTCTCTCTCTCTCTCTCTCTCTCTCTCTCTCTCTCTCTCTCCCCTGCCCAGCCCTCCCTCCATCCTAAGAGTTTTGTGCCTGGCGAATCTCCCGCCATGACCTATCAACCTTTCCTTGGTTGTGGGAGGAAATCAAGCCTAGAAGGCGATTTCTTTAAGTCTCTGTCCCTTTAAGGTGAGACTGGACTCCCAAGATTGAGTGGTTCATTTTTCGTGCATTCCCCTTTCTTGCCAAAGTGGAGTTCGCAAAACCCCTGGTCTTCCCCATCCCCCCTTGGAATCCTGCTATAGCTTACCAAGTTTTAACGTCAAGACACACACACACACACACACACACAGAGAGAGAGAGAGAGAGAGAGAGAGAGATACCAGCTGGACTATGAGGTTGCAGAAAGAAAAATACATTTTACTCATGTGAAGGACATCAGCAAAACGTACACTAGATGCAATGCCTTCAAAGGAGATCACAGAACTTGTGCAATTTTTACATCTGGGTTTGGTCAGTTATACAGTTGAACAAGTAAATGTGGAATTGACAACAGCAAATAAAAACATTTGCCAAATGCTATTGACAATTTGATATGTGAGACATTTGATTGGTGGGTTTTCTGGTTCCTGCTCCCCTCCCCTCTCTGTGTGACTCCAACTATGGGTCAGGGGCGTGATTACAAAGTCTAGTCAGATGCAAACATAGGTAAACACAAAAGCAGGAGGCCACAGACAGATTTAGCCACAATGCTGGATACACAATCAAGGTGGTAAGTACTTTCAGGAAGGGGGCTTGCATTTGAATAGTGATAAGATTGACAATGGCAGGTAAACTTCTGATGGGGAAAAACTTTTGGCTCTTGGGCAGATTAGAATGGAGTCAGGTAAACATTGTCCTTGCTATCTCAGATGTCAGATTTGCATTTCCAGACACTAAGGAAAGGGAGACCCTTTAATGGTCTGCTATTGTCTGCATTATCTTGTGCCAGCTTTCACAGAGGCTTACCTCTTGTGACCTCCTTGCAGGATAGCAGCTTAACTCCCAGGATTGAAATCCAACATGGAGTCAGACCTGTTTTCATTACATTCTGATCTTCACCTTTACAGGTCTTGTGCATCTGGTTACGTCTGACCATCATGAGCATAGTAATCACCATTTTACCTATAGGCCAAATAACCACAATGGGGTACAGAGCCACGTTAAGGAGGCTCTTAACAGTTGTTTTAGCCAAGAAGTATTTTTTCCCCAAGAGTTGCTGCTTTTACTGTTGCCAGGTCCTTTATTGTTTTACTCTGGTTACTGTGCTACACTACAAGAGTGGTGTTCTGTAGTTTTTCAATGGTTCAGGCTTGCACTGTTAGATGAAAGGAGCTGAGTAGTTTCAGCATGGCTGGGCTGTGGGCCTGCAGTCAGGAAGAAGCGTGATGGTTCCATGTGGCTCAGCGGTGTGCTGTGAGCCAGGCGCATTTGTGATGGTTCCTTGGCCCGGCTAGGGAGCCAGGGGTGCGGCGGCTTCTGTGGGAAACGGAGGGGGGGGTCCTTTCTCACAACACCTTCACAACCATTTCCAGAACTTGAAATGTGCCTGTGCCAGAAAACTCCATCAGCAATGCACATGAACTGTATAGTTATCTTAATCAAGATCACCCATTGAAACCTTTTAACTGTAGGGTGTTTCCAAATCCTTTGTCAACCTCTCACCTTGTCTTGGCCTATCCCAGTGATTAACCTCTTTATCATCCTGGTGCCAGATCCACATTCCATTGATTATCTTAAATTTCCCCTTGCTGGGGGGGGGGGGGGAGAGAGCAGTGAGCAACCAACCAAAAGCCATAATGTCCCAACCAACCAACCAGGGTCCCCCGAATTCCAGGTCTACCAATAATCCAGCCTGCAATAATCAGGTGGATGTTATTGGTTGTTTGTTTGTATCTCCATTTACATGCTAAACTGTATAAATGTCTGTTGCAACTGTGTATCAGGACACAGGTCCATGTCATTTTTTCTGCATGGTATGCCGCTTGCATCCTGTGTCTTTTATTGCAATAAAACTGGTTTTCTTTGGAAACATCAAAGTCCAGCTGGCACTGTTTTCGTTAGCTTCTAACCTTTGGGAAGGTTTGCTTTGGGAAAGATCTGCCTTTAACTTTCACAGGAGAAAAACACACGCAGGGGAAATGGAACCTCATCCAAGCTGGCAGGTCTCTCTCTCTTTCCTTAAAGGGACAGAAGCATCAGGGAAATCTCTCTCTTTGCAGGGTGATTTCCAGACAACAGTCATTATACTTATCTTGCATACACTGGAGCATTCTATAGAAATGTCACAGACAGTACAAATCTTGCATTTCATGGCCTTTGGCCCCACCATAATTTGCATTTTCCCCTCTAGTGTCCATATATAGTATGTATTTATATGCCAATTAAGGATAGCAATTCATATGGCTGAAATGGGTACTCGTTCATAAAAGCTCATGCCACAAGAAATCTGCCAATGTGCCAAATGATTGTTTTTTTCTGTAACAGCTACACCTCTGGAATTTCTCAGTTAAAGCATGCAATACTGATCTTGATGGCCATATAATATGGTCAAAGCTGTTTTTAATTGAAATGTGCATTCCAACTAAGGTTTTACAGAGCATAATCCTATCCTGGAGTTAGGCCAGCAAAGTTTCACCAGCACAAGGGACACCATAAAGTATGTTTGGACCACTCTTGGAGTCAAGGAGGATGGAGGATCTGTATGTTGGCCTCTCTGACTCCAAGAGTGGTCCAAACACACCTTACAGTGGAGATTGTGCCAGCCAAACTTTGCTGGCCTAACTCCAGGTTAGGAATGTGCCCACATTCACTTTATAGACCAACTAGCTTTTATGTACCCAGCTTTGCCTGGGTGTTTATATGTCCCATCATTGACCCCTCCACACACACTCACCAGGCATACAGATGGCCCTGTATCGGTTTGCCTGCGGGAAACCAATTTGCGCCCGGGTGTTTATATGTCCCACCCCTGCCCCCCCACTCACATGTGTGCCCGGGTGTTTATATGTCCCATCACTGACCCCCCCCCACTCACCAGCCATACAGATGGCCCTGTATCGGTTTGCCTGCGGGAAACCTATTTGCGCCCGGGTGTTTATATGTCCCATCCCTGCCCCCCCACTCACATGTGTGCCGGGTGTTTATATGTCCCATCACTGACCCCCCCCCACTCACCAGCCATACAGATGGCTCTGTATAGGTTTCCTTGCGGCAAACCTATTTGCTGCTGTTTGTCTTCAACTGTAAAGAGTTCAGTTGCTGCCTGAAGATTCTGCATGTCATTTGCATGTACTTTGCATCTCATCATGACATCATCAGAGCCTCGGAATACTGCGGCTCAGCCCATAGCCACCACAGAGAACCACAAATTCGCTTGTACCCATGCCTGTGGGGGCACGAGCCGTTCCAACCCCCCGCAGCGACGGTCTCGGGGGGCCAAGGCATCCGTGTGCCGAGTTTGGCGTGAGTCGGTCCAGGCGTTGCGGAGCCTATGTGGAACATACATACACACATACATACACACATACGCTCTTCTTTATATATATAGATACTAGCTGTTATGTACCCGGCTTCGCTCGGGTGTTTATATGTACCATCACTGACCCCCCCCCCACTCACCAGGCATACAGATGGCCCGTTTATATGTCCCATCCCTGCCCCCCCACTCTCATGTGTGCCCGGGTGTTTATATGTCCCATCACTGACCCCCCCCCACTCTCATGTGTGCCCGGGTGTTTATATGTCCCATCTCTGACCCCTCCCCCCACTCACATGTGTGCCCGGGTGTTTATATGTCCCATCCCTGACCCCCCCCACTCACATGTGTGCCCGGGTGTTTATATGTCCCATCCTTGACCCCCCCCCACTCACATGTGTGCCCGGGTGTTTATATGTCCCATCCCTGACCCCTCCCCCCACTCACATGTGTGCCCGGGTGTTTATATGTCCCATCCCTGACCCCTCCCCCCACTCACATGTGTGCCCGGGCGTTTGTATGTCCCATCCCTGCTGCTGTACTGTTTCTGTTGCTCTAGATGTAGCAGCTCTGTGACGTAGCGTTGCAAGTCATGTTTTTTTTCCTCAGGTGTTTCCTGTGTACCCTGTTGTTTCATCTTTGTAGCCTTTGGTTGCACCTGCCCAATTGCCTTACGTTACACAGTGAAAGTAAACTTTCAGAGAGAGCAACAGCCACAGCACCTTGTGCCAACTGTCCACTGCCAAGCAGGGACCGCCCACATGTCCACAGAACACATTGTATCGGTTTGCCTGCGTGAAACCTGTTTGCTGTTGTTTGTCTTCAACTGTCAAGAGTTCAGTTGCTGCCTGAAGATTCCGCATGTCATTTGCATGTACTTTGCATCTCATCATGACATCATCAGAGCCTCGGAATGCTGCGGCTCAGCCCATAGCCACCCATAGAGAACCACAAATTCGCTTTTACCCACGCCCGTGGGGGCGCGATCCATTCAAAAACCGCTCAGCGACGGTCTCGGGGGGCCAAGGCACCCGCGTGCCGAGTTTGGCGCGAATCGGTCCAGGCGTTGCGGAGCCTATGTGGAACATACACACACACACACACACACACACACACACACACATACATACATACATACATACATACGCTCTTCTTTATATATATAGATAAAACGCCCATCTCAGACACAAGTGTGAAACTGCCTTGATCCCTGGACGCCCAGCCTTGCGAGGCCTATACTTAGGATAGCCTTGCTCTCTGTAAAATGCACACATGTGCTGTATTCAAATGCAAAGCCCAAAGACTTGTTTTCCACAGAAGATACGAACTGAAAGTAGATCAGGAGTAGACGTTTATTCATTTTCAAGGATCTATCAAGGGCTTAAAGAAACAAATGGAAAAAAGAGAGTTGGACTCAACAATTTGTCAGTAAATAATTCCACAGTGGAGCACGGTAGAAAGTGACCTCTGGATTGGATTCTGAATTAAGGAATAGGGCATGCAGGAACCCATCTGTCAAGTTGGGAGGCTGTAAGGATGGTACAAGCACACAGGAAGACAAACAGAGCAAGGGCAAGAGGACTCTGGTTTTCTTTCTTATGAGCAGAACAGGGAAATGATCACATCTGCTCCTCCCTCTCTGCATCCACATTTCGCTGCTTGTAAACTAAGGGCGCAATCCTAGCTAGTTTTCCAGCAGTGACATAGCTGTGCCAATGGGGCATGTGCTGCATCCTGCAGTTGGGGGACACTCACGGAGGCCTCCTCAAGCTAAGGGTAATGCAGCTAGCCCCCCTTGCAGATAAGCAGGTAGAAGAAACATATTTCACTTCCCAGTATCATTTTAAACACTGCAATCATCTCTTCAATTAACTATTCTGCTAAGCCCTGAAGGGGATTGAAGCTCCGGTTCCCACTCACCCACCCACCCACCCAGGGCTGAATTTTTGTATGAAAGCAGACATGTTCCTGTAGCATTCATTCAACCAGTTTTCAGAAATGAGCAGTATAAATTTGTTCGAAATGAATGCATTTCTGATTGGCAAATTGCATCCAAGAGAAGTGGCGTCTGATGGGGATAGGAAAATAAAGTGGAAATAAAATAAGCAACAGGTCTAAAAGGGTGCTTGAATTAATGATGTAAGAACACCTCTGGGAAAAAAAAATTATGCAAACACACAAGGCCCCATTCATTTAACCCCAGAGACCTACGGCACAGGGGAACACTGTATGACCTCCAGGTAGCGCATTGCATTTCATCCAATTTTCCTTTGCCTGACGATGTGCAAAACTCATGATAATTTCAGCTGCTGTTCTGATCATCAACATTTTAATCCTCTTGATTACAAAGTAAGTGTTGAAAAACAGACTATGGCCTTTGACAACTTAAAGCTAAGAAACCATCTCAGAAATGCAGTTTTTGCTGCTGTTTTATCTTGCAATTCTTAAACTAACCTGGTGATTTTTAAAAACAGGCAGGCCCCCTGTTGTTGTTTTTAATATACAAGATCAGAAGCATCAGGGCTATGAAGCAATTGTTTGGAAACATTACCATGGAGAGCTTCTCCAAATCAACTGAGGGCATGATCCTGGCATGCCTTTGGGCGAACGCATGTGGTTTGTGTTAGCCCAGGGCTGTTGCAGACGTGCTGCAAGGCTTGTCCGCTTCAGCCAGAAGGGCGCCAGATCTGTGCAACCCGTTGCGCCAACCTAGGCGCAAAGCAGAGGCCGGCAGGTATGTCACCCTCATGCTGGCCAAATTCGGCCAGTGTGGGAGCTTGGGAGGGGAAGGCAAAAGGGAAGCAGTGGGGCAAAAGCAGGGCCAGCTCCGGGAGGGGGATGGAGTCCAGATAAGAACATATGAAGAGCCCCGCTGGATCAGGCCAAAGGCCCATCTAGTCCAGCTTCCTGTATCTCACAGCGGCCCACCAGGTGCCCCAGGGAGGCACGAGCCAACAAGATGCTTGGATCCCGCTGCCATTCCCTTGCATCCAGTACTCTGAAGTAGCCTACTACTAATGTAAGGAGGTTACAACCCATCATTGCCTATAGCCCACAATGGATGTTTCCTCCAGAAATCCGTCCAATCCCCTCTTAAAGGCATCCAGACCAGATGCCGTCACCACCTCCTGTGGCAAAGAGTTCCACAGATTAACTACCCGCTGGGTGAAAAAGTACTTCCTTTTATCTGTTTTAACTCTCCCAACCCTCAGTTTTAGCAGATGCCCCCTGGTTCTGGTGTTTTGAGAGAGGGAAAATAACATCCCTCTATCGACTCTATCCCTTCTGTGCATTATTTGCAGATCAAGTGGCAGATCTGGCCATTTGGCTGGATCCTAACCTCCTTCCCTGGGCTGTGTGGCCCCGATCTAGGCTGCTCAGACTTGTGCCAGTGATTTCACTGGTGCAGATCTGAGCAGCCCCATAGGGGTGGCTGAGGCTTACAGTGGGGTAAGGGCAGAGAGATCCAGTATACGTCCTTTTGCCCCAAGGCAATCTCCAGTGGCAGCCAAACTTGCGTTGGATGCAGGGCAGGCCAGTCGGCCTGCCTGCTCCAATGCAATTTGGGATTGGGCTGTGATTCATTTTGGGCCACTTTCTAAGTTAACACTGAGGGTGCAACCCTAACCAGCTTCCCAGCACTGACAGAGCTGTGCCAATGGGGCATGTGCTGCATTCTGCAGTGGGGGGGGGCATTCACGGAGGCCTCCTCAAGGTAAGGGAATGTTTGTTTCCTTACCTCAAAGCCAGAGGCAGATCTAAGAGAGGGCAAAGCTCTAAGTTTTGCAAGAAGCCTTACCTTGCAGTGGAAATCACTCCTCTCCTGCACCGTTTTAGCCAATCCTCACAGGGAAAAGCAACATCTTGGCGTTGCTTACTGGCTACAGCAGCAAGGGAGAGGAGGGATTTACATGACAGGGTAAGGCTTCTTGCAACACTTAGAGCTTTGCCCTCCCTGTAGATCCACCTCTGCTCAAAGCTGCATTACCTTTACCCCTGTGCTGGAAAGTTGGTTAGGATTGCGCTCTATTAGTCATGTTTCAAATTCAAATGAAGTTTAAATTGGTTTAATTGTCTTGGCTTTTCCTAAGATGCCCTGGGAACTGTAGTTTTGAGGGGGGACTGAGATCCTTAATCCATTCTCCCAAACCCACAGAAGAAAAATGCCCAAGATTCTTTGGGGAAACAGGAGTCACAGCAGTTAAGCCAGTTGATATGTGTCACAACAACACACCTTTAGAGCTGGGAAGAGGCAGAAACCTCACCTAAGTGCATTACTCTTGTCCTAGCAGGGGCAGAGAGATCCAAAGAAAAGAGAACAGAGACATATACAGTAGTCTTATAGCATTATGCCAGGTTCCTGCAAATTTATATTAGATATCTATATATTAGCCCACAGCACTGCTTATTAACACAAAGGTGAGGTCTCCTTTATTGTAACGAGCGAGAAGTGCTACAGCTGGGTTAGTAATCTGCCTCCTGGCCCCATGAGTTACACGTCCTGGGAAAAGCTCATGCCTCCACGACCACTGAGAGACCCTCTTAGATAGGCCCTCCTCTCTCTCAGAGAGCCATAGTCCAAGGGAAAGTGCAGCTATCTGGGATATCAGTGTGATCACGCTCATTCAGAGGTAAGTAGTAGTTCCCAAAAGCAACATTCCTGGCTCAAGGAGCACATTCCCTGGCACATCTTCCCTCTGCGTGGTATATTAAGGGGACAAATCCCGAGGGCGGAATTCCTGATCCCAGCATGCAACATACTCCACTCAGTGGAACATGACTAAACGACAACAACACTTTGCAATCAGCTCATTTTGAGGCTGCAAGTCCCTGTCCTACAGTAGTGGGCCAGGAAAAAAAAAAAAAAGGTGGGGCAAGTGAGACGTGCCTCCAAAACCGGAGCCCTTCCGGCTGCCACAGTGAGGTGGAGGTAGAGGAAAGCGGTGCTGGAGGGGAGGGTCGTTTCGGGTCCCGTCCCGTCCCCCCCATCAGTCAATCCCACGGTGCAGCTTGAGGTGGCGGGACAGGTTGCTGAGGGTGATGAAGCCTTTATGGCAGACGGTGCACTTGAAAGGCCGCTCGCCGCTGTGCAGCAGCCGGTGCCGCTTCAGGTAGCACTCGTGCCGGAAGAACTTGCCACACTCCGTGCACTGGTAGGGCTTCTCGCCAGTGTGCACCAAGACGTGCCGGTCCAGATCCCGCGGGCTGCGGAAGTATTTTTCACATTCGCTGCATTTGTAGAGCTTCTTGCCGGGCCGGGCTGGGAACGCGCGGAGGTCCAGCTGGGGCAGGAGGTGGCGCTCCAGCTCGCTGCCCGGGCCGGAGGTGGGCGAGGCAGCCACGGTGTGGCTCAGCTGGTGCTCCTCCAGGGCCTGCAAGTTCACGAAGGGCTGGCCGCAGATGCCACAGGTGAAGGAGGGCTCGCCGCCGTGGGCGGTCAAGTGGGCGGCGAGGGTGTTGCCGTTGGCAAAGAAGGTCCCACATTCACACTGATACAGGGTCTCTGGGGGGCGCGTGTCGGGAGGCTGGCAGGTGGGGCAACCCCGGCTGTGTTGCTGGGCCTGCTCCCCCTGCTCCCCCCCTTTCGGCTCCTCTCCCAAGCCCAGCGCCTCCAGAACCGCATCCTCCTGTTGGGTCTTCCCAGCACAAACACGGCAGGGCGGGGGCCTGTCCTTGGCATGAGTGAGTTTGTGGCGCTCCAAGAGGGATGCTGCGTTAAAGTCCCGCTCACAGTCCGGGCACTTAAAGGGCTTGATGTCAGTATGGGCCAGCCAATGGCGGCGTAGCTCAGAGGCCAACTGGAAGTGCCGCCCACAGGCCCCACAACCAAAGGGGGCGGCTCGGCCCCGCCCAGCACTGCAAAGGTGTCCCAGAGGGCTCTGCTCTTTGCCACAGGCCAGACAACGGGGGGTGGGGGGCTGAGGGGCCGCAGCAGCCGGAGACGTGCGGTGCTGACGCTTGAGGTGGCGCCCCAAGCTGCTGCGGGAAGAGAAGCGGAGCTCGCAGACGTGGCAGCAGTACGGCTTCTCCCCCGTGTGCACCACCTGGTGGTGGAGGAGTCCCGTGGAGTCGCGGAAGCCCTTGGGGCACATGGTGCAACGGTAGGGCCTTTCCCCAGTGTGGCTCCGGATGTGGTTCACCAGGTTGAAGGAATGCTTGAAGCTCTTGACGCAGTGAGGGCACTGGAAAGGCTTCAGCTCCGTGTGCCGGGCAAAATGGCGGCGCAGGTCCGAGCGGTACCGGAAGCTCTTGTCACACTCGGAGCAGTGGAAGGGGGCCCGGGCACCCGCTCCATTGTCCATCAGAAGCGACGGGTCATCCTCTGTGTCCGAGTACAGAACCGCACACTCGTCCACACTTCCAGCGGCAGCCCCAACGTCTGGTGCCTCAAGGGGGCGCTGGCCCTCTGGCCACTCTTCATCA
The DNA here is from genome assembly GCA_029204185.1 of Lerista edwardsae. Lineage (NCBI taxonomy): Eukaryota > Metazoa > Chordata > Lepidosauria > Squamata > Scincidae > Lerista > Lerista edwardsae. The sequence goes on along the minus strand of JAJKFI010000157.1, from coordinate 535,275 downwards.
CAGTTCTCCATCTACCCAACAGTGCCTCTAGGGAGCAGAAAGAGGACAGTCATCAAATCATGGAGCTGAAAGGGGCCAAACCAACCGGTGGCCCTCCTTTAACAATTAATACGAGAAGGTTGAAGCCTAGGGGGCGGGCTTAGCGGCCATGTTTATAAGTACAAAACATTGCTCATTCCAAGCATTTCCAATGGGTTTTCTGGTACTGTTTAGAGCTGAATCGTTTACTCCTGAAATAAAAACTTACCAAAATAAAAACGTGTGATCGTGGAGAAACACTATTGGTAACCTAATTATGAGTTAATATGCAATTCCAAAGTTTAATTCCGCAGAATTATATTACTGAACACACCGGACGAAATGCTGTCTATTTTAACTCGGATTGCACTGTTTTGACAAACTTATTTTTTGAAATCTACACAAGCAGAAATAAAACGGCCATGCCCCATTAAAAAAATGTCTGTTAATGTTCAGAATTTCGAAAATATTACCGGTCGTTTTATTGAACCGATGTAATGTGAATACATGAATCTTTCCGCGGAAATTAAATCCCATTTTTGTTCAGCGATTCGCACACCCGTATGCAGAACACGCAGGCATGCTTAAAGGCGTTGAAATTAACTTTTACACGCGCGCCGTGTGAGCGAGAGAGCCCCTCCGGCGGCAATCCTCGTCTTCGCGGCGCTGATCTGAGTCAGCCATTTTTGTAAGTCCGGGGCTTCAAGAATGGGCTTCCAGGGCTTCTCCAGCTATTTTTCCTCCAAGGGCCAAACTGATATGAGCCCAAATCCCCCATGTAGAGATTAACCCATGCCATTCGGCCCCCTAGAGGCAAGGTGAAACCCAGAAGGTGCCTGCAGAGCGAATGGCTCCAGCTGACTCACACGAAAGGCCAGGGCTAGAACTTTACTCCATATGGAAGTGGCTGTGCATGTCTGTGAAAATGGCTCTTCACACAGCAGGTCAACAACATGCAAGTGGAAAATACATTCGGGGTGGACTGATTAAGGGAAGGTTCAATGTTTAGCATTTACTACCAGAAACAGAAACTGAGTCAGAGGCTTTGGGGAATAGTCTGGTCTCCTTAATTCCAAAAGAGGGTATGGGAGAGTGGACGGGGCATGGAGGTGTCGAGTTCAAATCTCTACCTAGCTGTGAGATGTGGTGGGCAAGTCATCATCTGACATCTCAGCCTGACCAGTCTTGTTGATACGACACAAACAGAAAAAAGATGAGGGTTTCCTGTATCCCATCAAACTATCTTGGGCAGAGATGATAGCTAAAACTATCCACTGTCTTTTGGCAGAAACAGCTCTGTAATGCAATCCTGACTCCCATACCCAATACATTTACACCCCCCAGCCTCCCCCGCAGCAGATGAAGCACTATAAGTAGAGCTGTTTGAAAATGTGTTATTTACCTTATGCAGCCCATTGTGTTTAGTAAATTGGACTGTAATCCTATCTTACGCACCAGAAACAAACACCTCTAACCATATAATAAGGATTTGTCCAGAGTGCAGAACATTCCCATTAATGAAGCAGTTATTTTTGGCTATGTTCAATATGGTTTAGGAGGAAAAGTAATTTATATCAACAGATAAGGCAGACATAAGACCCAAATAGTACATATATTTTAAAATGTGTACTAACTATTGTTTCAATGGCATTTTAACTGGTGTTTTTATTATTTATTTGGGAGAGTTATACTCTGCCTTTCAAACTGAGAACGTAGGCAGCTCATTTTGTTGTCAATTTCACCTGTTTGTTTTTTCTACTTTTAGGACTGCAGAAAAATATGAGGCGGGAGAAGACTGGTTAGGGGGCACCTGCTAGCCTGTCTTTCCTCTTGGAATCTCCCAATCCAAGGAACCCCAAAGACCCAGCCCCCTCCTCCCACCATATGATTCCACTTCCACTGAATAACAAAACCACATGTGTTTATCCCTTCTCTGATCAACCAGAATAAGAACCACCACGCAGGCTCTGGGATCATGATCAATAATGCATATAGTACCAGCAATTATGCATTAAGGAGGGGATGTGGAGGAAACCCACCCATTTGACTCTCTGTAACCATCCTGACGACGTGGCAGGTAAAAGGTAACCTGCATTTAATAATCTTGAGTCTGCACCTCCCCCCCCCCGCCCTACCGTCTCTGCCCCGTCATTGCACGAACTCTGCTCCTAATGTCTAAGGGACCCAGGAATCCTGGCTCCGTGTGTGTGTGTGGGTGTGTGTGTGGCCTTTTGATCCTTTCCGTTTACATGCCCCCCCCCCTTTGCACACACCCCTTGCTGCTGTGCGGGCGCTGGGAGGGAGGTAGGGAGGTAGGGAGGGGGCTCCGACTCTCTGCCTGCCTCCTGCCCCACTCCCAGCCTGAGGGGGAATCCCTCCCCACATCCCCTTCTCTCCCCCCGCCGGTACTCACAACTTCTTATAGCTGCCATTTTAGTGGAGGGGAGTCACTTCTTCAGAGGGGGCAGAGCCTCTCCCGCCCCCAGAGCAGCGAGCAGTCGCGGGGGAGGGGAGAAGGTTGACCTCTTGCGGCAGCCTGTCCCTCCACCCTTAAATCCAGCCCCTATGGAAGTTAACTGGACACCCAACCCCCCCATTCTGCCTCCATCTTTTCTACGGGCAAAATGGGGGGGGGAGTAAAAACGGTCGCATCATCGCCATCTTTACTGTGGGCATTCGGGGAGCGCTTAGGAGCCCATCGAGGCGCCATTTTTAATGTGGGCGGACTGCGGCGGTGTAAGGAGTGATATTCATTGTCGGGCATGATTTTAGTCTGGGTGTACGATAATCGCACCAGGCTGAATAAAGATCTTAATATTCGTATTTCAGGAGAGAGTCATGTTACAGAGTGAGGCAGGGGCGAGAAAAGCTGTCATCTTCAGTGCTGGCAAAAGAGCCGTCAGAAAGGCCGCCATGTTTGTTCTGGGAAGGAAGGATTGAAGCAAGGCGCCATCTTGGTTGACAAGTGTGGGGGGGAAATCCCGAGCCGCCATATTGGGTGTGGGCAAAGAAATCTGCGGGTCCGTATTTTGGCACCCAGTGAGGAGCCAAGTTTTCGCCACCGAAAATAATTAAAAAGAGAAAATTCAGAGGAGGTTGTGTGACCGCAGAAGTGCCGTATTTGCTCTGGACCAAAAAGGACTCCTTTTCAAGGAGGTGCATTAGGGTGGGAAGGAAATCACTGTTTGCATCGTCTCCCCATCAGCCGCAGGTTTTGCACCCTTAGAGCGAAGGTCGCCCGCTCTGACTTAACTGAAGGCTGCTGCTGTATTCCTGGAGATTTGATTCCCCCACCAGAACATCGTATCATTAAACGAAAGAGACCTGTGCAGGATCGCAACACTACTCATGCCTGGGTTTTGCTATAGCAACAAGAAGCAGAAACCGAGCAGGCGACGCTTCTCTTATCACTGCAGCTGGGTATGGGGAGTTGCACCGCTGTTAAAGGCACAGGAGGCCTGCCAATGGGGAAAAAAAAAATTAAGTCGGACTCCTAGTTTTCCATTTCCAGTACTATGCAGGTAGAGGCAGGCCATCTGGCCTGTGCTGCATCTTATCCAAGTTACAAGGCGGCGGTGGCGGCGGCAGCAGCAGCAGCTTAATGTGGGGCAAGGGGATGAACGTCCCTTTGCCCCAGTTAAGCCGCATGCAGCCCAATAGTGCTGCTGGGATCTGCACTCGCACAATTGCAGGTGCAAATCTGAGTCTACCGCAGCAGCCGGCATCAGGGCTGTGGGGCCAAGCCAGGGCTTTGGATGCAGCCTGACAGCTGGATCCAAGCTCCACCCCCTCCCCAGTCAGTCCCGCCCACTGAGATGTGATAAATGAAATTGGCTGCAAGGTGATCAGGTGGAAAGAAAAAAAAAACCACTCCTATCCACCTCATTGCGCTGTAATGGTCTGGGATTCTTTTTGTAGAAATTTTGTGTCAGATAAAAGAACCACACCTTTTAACTCCAGGTTAATCAATCCAGAATAGTTCAGACTGTTTGGTTCTGTATGCCCACTCAATAACAGAACCCTTGTTGCACAATAAGCATCCATATAAATGGTAGTTGTGTGAACTGATTGGTCTCTGGAATGCAATTTTCCACCTGTAATTTGAGGTGATGCAGGCCATTCTTCTAACTTATTCTGCTGCCTGTGTAGATGCAGCACCAGCAATTTCAGGGACACTACTTCCAAAATGAATTTGAGAAGCCCTCCTTTAAACTAGAATTATTATATGCTGCTCTTCTATCCAAAAGATGACTCCCAGAGCACTTACAAAATGTTCCCAAATTGTTGTCATGTTTCTCATGATTGTCTCATGAGAAAGTGTTTCAGATCAAGAACTAGTTTCACATTCTCATCTTCAACCATTCACCACCAGTGCTAATGGTGCATTTTTGCACCAGTTTCAGGGGATCTCCAAAAATGCTTGCAGAATTTTTTCCCCTCATGCAGTACCTGAAACAGGCATTGCAAATGTGAAATGCTAGTAGAAAAGGGAATCATTTTTTGCAGTTACGGCCCAGGATTTGGTGCCTGCTGAATTTGGTGGGATGAACCAAACCCCATCATCTCCTGTTCTCTGTTTGGACAAGGACTAGATACACCACTGGCTGCCCCCCTTACTTGATTTTATGCCAGCCTTTGCTCTTCCCATTTTCCAATGTTCTCACTCAACACTCTCTTCTCTATATTTCCTCTTCCTCCCTATCCTCCTCCTTCTTTTCCAACCTAGGGACTTTTAAGGGATGAGGTGGGAAAAGCGCTAGATTCTAGTTGCAGGGTTCAGTTTAAGGAAATACAGTAATTCCCAACTGAAACGCATAAAAAGTTGCAGAGATCACAACCTGGGATCAAGAGGGAAGTATTGTATAACCATGATTGGGGGGAGGCATTGTCTCCATTTAACAGAATACAATTTTTTTTTATCTCTTGTAGTCTCTTGTCCATAATATAAGCACAAAACCAGCCTCTCTTTGCTTAAGGAACCAAAGCTATACACAGATACCTGGGAGTAAATACCATTGAACTTAATAGGGCTTACTTCTCAGTAGACATGCATAGGATTGCATTACAAGTTTATTAATACAAATCAGAAAATACAGTAAGCAGTAAAGCAATTCGTTATCTAATCCAACTTTTCCCAATGTTTTTGTTAAAGAATTTTTTATGTTGCTTGCCAATAATCAAGATGAGGTTTTTCAACAAAGCCCCTCAGCCCTCCTTAATGGCCAAACCAGTTCTTCACTGTATTTAGGATCTCCTGAGCCAGCAGCAGCACCGCCTGCTCCTTGTTTGCAGAGAAGGCCTCGTTGGGAATGGTAGGTGAGCTGTGGTAGCTGGGATACTGCGTCATCTTGTCATCCACACCATGCTGCCGGAGCTTCGCCACCTGATCAGGGAGCCTTGCTAGTTCAGGTCCATAAGAGGCTGCATTGTAAGCCAGGCTTGCAAGAGGCAGATCCTTCTCAAAGGATCCACCCTCACTGTACATGACTGCTGTGAGAGCCTTCTCTATTGCACGATAAGTCTTGTAAAGTAGCCATTCAGTACTGTTGTTCCCAGCACTACCAACCGCTGCCCGCAGATCACACTCTGCTTGCCGCAGCCAGCGTTTCGCCTCCTCCAGGCACTGCCTTGAGTCATGCTTTGGTCCAGCTTGGTGGAATGTCCAGAAGTCATAGTTGAAGTGGCCGCCACCTCCACTTCCTCCGCGTCCATGCTGTCTTTGCCCGGTAAATGCTCTACGACTCTGTTGATGCCAGTGGGCTTGTTGATCCCATTCAGCCCAAGAACTGGAGAAAGTCCAAAAATTCCTATTGCCGGAATCCCTACTTTTTGATCCCCTGCTAAAGCTCTTGGGCATTGCCTTGTTCTCCATTTCTTTGATCTTCTCTCGAAGGTATTTGAAGATTTCATTGGCAGACTCTTGCTGATCCAAGTTTTTATCAGGGTGGTAGCACAGATAAAGTCTTCTGAGAGCTTTTTTCCTCTCTTCCTCTGACATACTCCAAATCTCCACTAGGGAGGCATCCACTTCCTTCTTCACCTCGCTCAGCGGTCGTTCGTACCAATTACCTATGCTTGGACTTGCAGTGGTGGCGCCTCTGGGGGAGCCCTGCACCAACACCATCGCTTTCTTTGAGTCGGACACGGGGCTGCTTCTTCGAAAGTGGTAGAGATCGTAGGCGCTGACCTCCACTTGCCGCCCGCCTCCCAAGTCAACACGGTATGCAAGCACCTGGCCAGCACCACTCTGCCGTGGCCCAAGTGCTTCAAGGACCACCGCATAGATGTAATGCTCCTCGGGCAAGGAAGAGGCCAGAAAACCCACAAAATCTCCAGGCACAAAAGTATGGAGAATGCTCATATCCAGGCTGTCGTACCATTCCTCAGGGATGTCCTCTCCAGGAGGAGGCAAGGTGAAGGCATCTCGGTTTGTGGACCACTGCAGAGGCACCTTCTTGCTCTCTAGCACTTTGGCAATTTTCTCAGGCCTTTGGCAAACCAAAATCTGCATGAGAACCTCTTTGGCCCTCTCTTGAAGCTTTTCTCCCAAAGTCTTGTTCACTTCTGTGGCTAGGCAAGTAGCGATATCCACCGTTTGTACGGCATCCATATTCTCTTGATGCAACAGGTAGATCCGCCGCTTGCCATCTGACCCTGTTTCGGCATGCACTGTCTTGGCACATTGGGTCCCCTCCAAGCACTGCGAGTTGTGTACCATGACTGTGCACACCTTTTCACAGCAAACAACTTCCAGCTTCTCTGGTGAGAAGGGTCTACTGCCTCCAGACTTTGTTGCCTCCTCTGCTTTTATCTTTGATCCGCTTTGCCATTTTAGCAGTGCAACCAAAGCTTCCTGGAACTCAGGAGAAATGAGCAGTCCTTTGAGACGGTTCTGGAACTCACAGTGTTCCCCATAGAGGCACAGCTCCAGCGACGACGACTCCAGCTGGTCTTCAATTATATCTGACAATTTCTTGGGGCGCAGGGCAGCAGGCAGCCGGCAGAGAAGTTCCCACTGTTGATATTTGTCAAATGGTAGATGGCATGTGGAGAGATCGACCAGGAAGCCAAATGTGTCGTGCAAGTCTTCGAGCAATTGGCCAGAGATGTGTGAATTGAAGACCAGGGTGTCAGATCGATACAACTTCCCATCATCGCAGGGCAGGTACAGTTCCTTCAGCTCCGACAAGTCCACTGGGGTCTCCTCGTCCTCTAACAGCTGGAAAAGGAACTGAGTGGCTCTGAGCACCGTACTACGGAGATTGGCCTGTAGTGTGACCTTCTCCAGGGTCTCCTCATGGATCCGGGCCAGGACACGGGCATAGTGATGGATGCTTGGCTCTTCTTCCACTCCAAATTTTTTCAGTAGATTCAGATGGGTACCTAACTCTGGAGGCAGCTTGTAGAGATATGGCCGGAAGCAAATTGGGTATTTCAAGCTGGTAACTACGTTTTGGGCTTCTACTAAATCGTCACCATCAACCAATACCACAGGGCAATCTTTTAGGGAGCCAATCTGTATATCTTTCTGACTTGACAAATACCCATACATCAACATTATGACGTCTTTTCGAGTGCTTTTGGCATCCAAGGTGCGACATGGTGCCTGGCATACATTGCTCAAATTCTTCAGGACCAAATCGACCTGCAAGGTGCGCTGCACTCCCAGGCGTGTCAGAATGGCATCTTTATCTTCGCTGACATATCCAACAGGAGGCAGTGACATTCCTGAAGTCCAAAATAATTCTACCATTTTCTCGATACACAAAGAGCCACGGGGAGCCACAGGATCATTGCAGGAGCTGTATGGTGAGTGAAGGTCACACAGACGATCAGGGATTGGCTGCGGCACAAGGAATCGGAGCTTGGACACTTTTTCCAGGAAGGCTTTTGACAGTGTTTCATTTGGCCTGGAAAGCAGGTGTTTCCAGAGTGCTTTCCTTCTTTTAGGGAGATCACCGGATGTGGCACCCTTCCTCAGAGCTTCTCTTTCAACGTGGGCAGCACATGCCAGAAAATCCTCTTCCGATATCTCCTCCTGCAAACCCACATCCCGTAAGAAACTCTTCACCTTCCTTTTAGGGGTCGGCAGCATTGCCTTGTAGAATTCCTCCGGCACAAATCGCAAGTCCAGCTTCAAGAGCTGACAAAGTGAATCTTCCTCATCGTAGAAATAGGATGCAGGACGCAACACACCCTGCCAGTCCCTAATGAAGGCAAGAGACTGGAACTTTGAGATCACCGTCTCCTTCTGTTCCTTGTACTCTTGTTTATAACAATTCCTGATGGTGAGGAGCAACTTCACTGCCTCTAGCTGACGGTCCTCAGGGAGATGGGGCAGACGAGGCAAGACTTGCTGGACAAACTGCTGCAAATCATTCATTATGCCAATATTCAAGCACTCACTCAGGTCTCGGTTCAGTTCACTGTCCTTTAGCATCACCGTCTTTTTATCTACTTCATAAAGCTCCTTGAAGTATTTGGACTCCTTTGAGATCCTGGATTCCAGGATACACACATTCTGGTATGAGGATAGCGCCACATATTTTCCCTGATGAGTCTCAAACACAGGCAAGGACTTCAACTTGCCTAGCCATCCATGGTCACCCTTTCTCTTCCACAGATCTTTGCTTAGGAATCTCAAGAGCATTGTAAAGTCCAATGGTTTAAGCGTTTGCCAATCCAGGCTACTACGGGTAGCCACTTGCTCCAGCACCGCAGAAGGATCCACCGTCTGCAACAGTCGTGGCGAGATGAAATACACAGTGAGACGTACAGGTAGAAGTCTGGAGTCCAGCATGGCAAAGCCCAGCTTGCAGAGAATTTTAGCAATCTCGTCTACGCTGCTGTCTACAATTGAGCTGAGGAGCGCAAGGGGAACCAAAGACTTACTGCAGCCAGACACAGGGAGCAGCGAGCAGTCTCTGAAGAGGGAAACTAGCTTTGCAAATGCCTGCTCCCTCATGTCCTGTTCCTCAGACTTGAAGATCTGTTCCTCAAAGAACTTCCACACTTTACCTAGCCAGAGGGAGCCTTCAGGACTACTGACCCAGCCTTTCCGAGTCAGCATCTCCTTGATATAGGCAGCAGATTCACAGAGAGTGAAATCCACAAGGAACCCCATATTCAGTAACAGCATCCTGGCGTTCAGATGGTCATTGAAGCAGGCAAAGAAACGGTCCTGATGGTGAGGAAAAAGATGGTAAGCACTGCTCTGGTACACAGGGTCGTTCTTACTGAAGTGCCGCAGAACGTTATCCCGGGTCAACAACAAAGGGAGACCTTCCAGGAGGTTGGGGGCCTCAGAATTTATCTGACGGAAGCAGAATGTCAGGAGAGCAGAGCACCTGTCACTATCCTGCACGGGCGTTTCCTTGATCGGGCATGGCAGGTGCAAGGTAGGCAGGTTCTTGAGGAAGCAGCAGAGGGAAGGAGGATCCAGGGTTAGGACTTCAACGCCTGCCTTGATAAATTGGTCACGGACCAATGGAAGACGCTGGAAGGCAGGGACCAAGCACATGCCCAGATTCTGGAGAGTGCATTCAAGGGGATCGTTTATGCTGGACTGTAGGAAGTAGGGCTCTCGGGTTGGGTGGCCCAGTTTGGGTGCACTCCAGCACACGCTCACTACTTCCTCTCTGTGCCTGTCCTTGACATGACTCTGCTTCTGGTACACTGGCACCACGGGACGCTGCCTCTCGCACATCAGTCCGTACACACGGTTCACCACCTGATGCCAGGTTGGGGGGACGGTCTCTGTTACCCGTGGGAAATAGCGCAAGTACTTTGAGTCTAGTCTCTCCTCACATGCACGCAGGGTGTGGAACTTCAGTGGTGAGTTCCCCAGCGCCTGGCGCAGCTCCTCAAGCAGGGCGCAATACAGAGGGGCCACAAGACACCGCAGCAGCGCGCTATTCCACGCCGTCTCACGGGCGCCTTCGTCCTTCCGCAAGTCACGGCGGGCCGAGTCCACGGCAAAGTTCCCATTGATGTGGATAGGGAGGCCAGTGGCCGTCGGCAGTGGGAGTGTGCAGAAGGCCCTGCCGGGCGGTCGCTTATTAAGACAAGCAGCGACACCGCCATGTGGCAGCATCATGCCCTCCACAGTCTCTGTGCTCTCCAGTCCAATCTGCTTCCCAACCAGCCATTTGCTGGGGGTTATGGCACTGCTGTGCTTTATTTTCATCTCATAGAAGACTCTTACTGGCTGGCCCTTCCCCATGCCACCTGCTGCAGCTGCCTGGGAGAGCTGTTTCTGGAACTTCAGTTTTTTGGGCCCACCACCTTCACTGTCTATCTTCAGCACCTCCACTGGTGCCCCTCCCTTCTCCCCGATCACAGAGAAAACCACAGAGCGGACATGATTGAGGAACATCACAAAGAGATCACCTTCTTCTTTAAGAGCCAACACCATGCTGTCCATGTCCTCCCTGGACACAGAGCGCTGGCAGATGGGGGAGGATGCTGCCGCCACAGGAGTGCGCAGGGGTAAGCGGAACAGGGTGCCATGTTCAAGGTCAAACACCTCGGGCAAGAAGGTATCGTAGACATCCTGGAAGGTGTTCCTGAAATCTTTACTGAGGCTGTACATCATTCCAGGAGAGTGCTCGTCGGAGTCTGGTAGGTAGCGCAACGTGGAGTCGAAGATGCACAGGGTGCTGTTCCCAGTCACAAAAGCAGGGCAGTCCGTCAAGTGGTAGACTGTGTTAAAGCCCAGCCCGTACTTGCCGGTAGCATCGTGCCTCCCACCCTTTCCGCCGCAGCCCAACTGCTGTATCCCTTCAATATCACTCTTCTGAAAGACCCGATCGTTGTACACACAGAACGCTGGCCCCTGAAGAGCCGCCCACTCGTCGCTAAGGACGCGGGAGGTGGCATGGTGACGCAGGTCCCAGAGGAAGTGCACCACGCTCGCACCGGCATCGTCCGCATTCTGCAGCAACTCCTTCAGCACGTCCCGCGAAGACGACGAGTAGTCGCGGAGGATGTTGGCCAGCCGAGTGCTGAGTTTCTCCTTGGCTCCGAAATCCACGCCCCACGGGGAGACGTTGTGGATCCGATGGCGTGACAAGATGCGATGCTTTGTGGTGGGGATGTCACACCGTATGGCAACTTCCCGGAGGATCAGGGGATGGCACAGCAGGGTGCTTTTCTCCCGTGGCATCCATGGGGTATCGTCAAAATGCAGCTTGGGCAGTGGACGCAGGACTCTGTCTTGGTCTGGGAAAAAGATGCCCTGTGCCTCATAAGATTCCAGCTCTTGATCCAGCAAGACATCCAATAGCCCTACGTTGACCAGCCGAAGGACCAGATCCAGCTCCCTTTTGGAAAGAGGCTGTCCGGCTGCATTCTCGGCCAGGGCTTGCAGCACAGTGGCATAGTCCTGCATGCTAAAGGCATGCGGTAGCCCTACACAGTCCCACAGCTCCTTTTGCTCCTGATACTCCGGAGGTAGCTGGAAGAGATATGGAGCAGCATCAAAGGTCAGATCCTGGGCCACACAGGACACGGACACAAAGCCAGACTCTACCAGGACAAAGGGAAACGTTTGTGCCCTTTGGGATACCTCCGTCTTGCAAGAAGGGTTCTTTTTCACCATGTCATTCAGGAAGGCATAGCATTTTTGTGTCATCTTAGCCAGGTCAGCTCTGGACAGGGCATTCGAGCTATGCGATGCTGCCTCCAGTTGCCCTAGCACTGTGGCAATCGGAGGTGGGCGACTCAAGCCCAAGAACTCCATTACCTCCTTGGAGAGCTTCAGGCCGTCACCAAAGGCCTTCTTGTCCAGAATAGGTTGAGTCAAACCCACCAAGGGCTGCAGCTTGTAGTGATAGACTTCATTCGGGCGGCAGAGCTTGCGATGGTTGCCAGGAAGTAGCGCAGGTAAGAAGGGAATGTCTCCAAAAGCAGCCTGGGCAGTATTGCTGGAGCTTCCCTGGAGATGGTCATCCAGGAGATTCAGGATGCAGAGGACCCGCTGGCAGGCCTTGTCTTGGCTGCGATGCCACAACGGCTCCACAGTTTGGGCTCGGGCTATCAGTTCACCCATCACCACCTGGTCTTTGCTCATACCAAGGTGTTCCAAGCGCAACAGTCTCTCAGGCTTCAGAAACCCATCCCCAACAGGGAAGCGCCCGTCTTCCGGAGCATAGAGAGGCGCAATACGGCCCTTTGGATGCACCAGTCCTTTGATGTTTTTCAGCTGCTTATTTGGAGTGGTGGGAATGCAAGGCACAGATGTCAGGATCAAATCCACATTGGCGTTATTCATGTCCAGGGCACGAAGGACCAAGGCATCACTGTCGTCCACGTTCAGCCAAGCAAGGTTGGGCAAGACAAGCTCCTGGAGGAATCGCTCCCAGTTGTAGGTGTTGGGCAACAGGACGTCCTCTTGGCAGCTTGCTTTGAAACTCATCTTCACCCAGAGCGGAACAGACACTGCCATCTGTGGTTCTGGCAAGAGTGAAGAGAAGACCCTGGCAGCAACGTCCCTCAGCTGTTTGTCACAGATGACGTCAGCATCCAGGATACAGGCATGCTGGGCTGAGCACCATTTCTGCCCATCCGAGAATAAAACTGGCTGCTCCCCATCAATGCCTTTGATCAGTGCTTGGTAGAAGGCCTTAGCTGTTTCACTGAAAGGGTACATGGCCACACTCACAACAGGCCAGAAAGTGTGGTACTCGTAGCCCTCCAGCAACCCTTCTTTGGACATGTCCCGGAGTTGAGCCAATGCCCCCAGCCATGCCCCCAGCACAGAATCTTGTAGGAGTGCCTTGTTCCACCGGCCCTTCTCAGTAGCATCCCAGAGTCCTTTGCGATTACTGAGCACAGCAAAGGCTGCCGTGAGGTGCAGGGGAAGTCCAGATTCAATAGGAAGAGGCAGAAAGCAGAAGACCCTGCCCTTAAAGTAATCTAAATCTGGGGTCCATCGTCCAGGAGCGGTGGCAGGGCGGAGGGGCAAGGCCACGCCAGCATCAGGAGATGAGAAATGGGCCCCCTCTTTTCCTCCTTGTTGGAATAACCTCAGGGCTTCTCCTTTACCTGAACAGGAGTGCAGCAGGTAATGGCTGATCATCACCTCCGACTTCCAGGTTGCTGTCAATTGGACGATATTGGGAGAACTGTCAAGGACATGCCTGTTGACTGTAGCCAGCGGCTGCGCAGCTTTTGGGGAAGTGGCATCGCCAGGAAGTTGGGCCAATGACACCTCCTGCACACTGCGTAGGAAGATCAGCAGGTACTGGTACATCTTCAGGAAGCCAACCTGCAATGCTTGAATTCGGTTGGGCCCAAAGGGCTCAGGGCAGATCTCAGAGTCTTTTGCCTCCTGCTCGGTGCGGAAAGGCAAGCGGATGAGGGTGCCCTGGTAGTCCTCCCCAGCTTGACACTTGAAGATGCCCAAATATGGTTGAAATTGATCCGGAAACATAGTGACAACTTGGTGGGTCCACTTCAAACGGATTCCTGGCTGCGCTGCGCTCCGGATATGCTTCCGGAGGTGGGTGACATTGGGGTCGAAGAAAAGCAAGGAGCGGCCACTGAGAAGAGAGGGCACATCAGTCATATGGTAGACAGTGCAGAAGCCCAGGCCAAAGCGGCCAATCTTGTCATCCAGATGTTCCTTGGTGGCCGCACCGAGTCGGATGATGTTGGAGAAATCTGTCTCGCTGAACAGAGCATCGTTGTAAGCCCAAAGTGCTGGTCCCTGGCAGGCAGCCATGCCAGGGTCCAAGAGTCCTTTGGTGCTGCCATCAGGCTGGCGGAGATCCACCAAGAAGCGGCAGGTTTGGGCACCAGCATCCTCTGCGTTCTGCAGCAGTTCCAGGAACATATCTGGGCTCTGGCTGTACTCGCGAAGGACGTTGCGGATCCGGAGGGTGATGGGCTCTGAAGGACCCCAAGCCTCGAACAGTTCCAAGCCCGACAACCGCCTGCTCAGCATCTCCACGCCAAGGAAGGCGGCCGTGGCAAGGGGGACGGCTTCATGCACCAAGGTAGGCGGGTCTCCGTCCAGTTCAGCAAGCCGGCTTTGATCCATGTCACAGTACAGCACCGAACTGGCTGGGCGCAGAGCAAAGCCAGCCGATCCAGGAATCCTCACTGGCACCACCATCTCCCTAAGTTCACTGTGATTGCCAACACGGAGCCAATCCAAGGCAGCGACCACAAGGCATAACTCTGTCTGTGTGCCACCTTGCGGCCGGGCATTGATTTGATCTGCCAACTTGCAAAGGGCCTGGCACAATTCCTCCTCGTCTGGGGACTGACGGACACCCCACGCCGCAAAGAGCAGGCTATAGTGTTGGAAGTTGGGGGGCACTCGGGGCATCAAGGCAGCAAGGTCCAAACCATCCGGGTAGGCTAGCACTATGTCAACAGGCAATGAGAAGCCACTCCCGTTCCACACTACAGCGCCCTCTGGTGGGTCCTGGAAATCTCTCAGATGCTGTTGCATGTGTTGATAGATACCATGCAATGATGCAATGGCTGCTGGGGTCCCTTCGGGGCGATGCTTCTGTGCCAGCAAAGCCAGGTTCTCCAGCACTTTCTCTGGCGGAGGCGGGCGCTCCAGTCCCAACACTTTGGCAGCCTGCAGGTGAAACGCATTCGTCAGTCCCATGACCAGCCCCACAAGAGCTGCGTGCTTCTCTGAGCGCAGCGATTCAGGGGCCAAGAACCGTTTGGCTGGCACAAGCACGGAGGAGTTGGTGGCAGGCACCCAAGCCAGGGTCCGCAGCTGCCTCAGCTCTTGTGAAGCAAAACGCGACAGTAGAGGGGTTTGATTGCAGACCTGGATGAGTGCCTGCGATTTGGCACTGGCGACTGCGGCATCCTGAAGCCGATTCACGTCTTGTGCGGCCGTTAACACATCAGCCGGAGAGACTGAACCGAGATCAGATTTCAGTCCCAGGGTACGAAGGGTTCGCAACACTGCTGGCTCCCGGAAGGACTCTATGGGGAAGCGGTCAGGTCTTAACAAGGCCTGCAAAACCGGGATCTCGGGGTTATAGAGCTCTCTGGGCCGAGCCAACCCTCCAGACCCACAATCCAGAAATGGCAGGTCACAGCACAAAGCTTGCAGTTCTTTGTTCTGGCTGAAGAGGGCGTCCCCTTTGCGCAGCACCCACAGCATGAGCCTCTTGGCGTCCTGTGGCCGGCCGGCATACGCCTTCGCCTTCATTGCTTTGACACACAGCAGACACAGGTCTGGGGCTCCCAAGAGACGCTTCTGAAGGAGCAAGAGCAGGCGACGTTCAGATTCACTACGGCATAACAATACTGGCTCTGGCGTCAACAGGTCTGTGGGCACAGGTGGGAACAAGCTCTTCTCCAACGCTAAGCAGCCCTGAGCTGGCACCAAAGCAGGCTTGCAGGGCGGAAGGAGGGAGGGCATCTTGAAGAAGAGCGGCAACGCGGCTAGGACGGCAGTCTCGGCGGACGAAAAGGATGCGGCTGACGAGAGAAAGGTGCTTAAGGTCTCAATCCGGTGGGCAGGCAGAGAAGCCAGGCGATTAACCACAGGTGCCACCCCCAGATTCGCAAAGGCCTGCAGGACACAGCCAGGGGTGGGGCCCAGGATGAATTCTTTCAGCTGGCGGTGGCACCAGTCTGGCTGCCAGCTCCGGATCACAGTGCACCCCAGGGTCTCCAGGATGCCAACCATTTCATCGGACAATTGGCACCGGTCACCGCTTTGGAACACCAGGGAAGTCTGAGGCAGCAGCCGAGCCAGCCGGATGCCTCCGTGGGAACCGTGCAGGGAAGTCAACGGTATCAGCGGGCAGCCCTTGAAGGGTGCCAGGGAGGCAGCCTGGCGACTGAGGAAGGTCCAGAAAGCAGCAAGCCACTCCAGCGGCGGCTGTTTTGGGTCCTCCTTTGGGCACCAAACTACGGTGGCAGAGTTGCTACCGACCCAGTCCGAGGGAAGAGAGGAGCGCAAGCTCTGCTCAATTACGGCTTGATCCAAGGAGACCAGGTTCCCAAATAGCCCTGCAGCAGACGAGAGAGGGAGTCGGGGGGTGGGGGGAAGGAGGAGGAGTCAGTGGCCAAAATTCCACAGCATGCACATTGCCTGCTGGAACAAAGGGGTTGTTAGTACAAGATCGTTTTGTGCAACAGTGCGGGCTGCTTCCTACACGATAAAATACAGAACCAGGCTCAGCGGCTCTCATGGGGTTATCCGGAGCTGTAGAATTGCTGAGGCCAAGTAGATCTGGACCTGATCAGGACAATGAAAGCTGGTATGATTTAGTCCTCTGCCTCAGTTAAGGGAGACGGGCAGCCCAATCCTATGCTGCACTGGAGCAGGAAGGCCGGCCAGCTGGCCTGCGCTGTCTCCAGTGCAGCAATGGAGCCCACAGGAGCCTCCCAGGCTCAAGGGCACATTCATGCCCTTACACCATGGGAGGTTCCTGCCTCCCCAATGGCTTCCTTGGATCTGCACCTGCAAAATCACTAATGGCGCTAACAGCAAAATAGCTAATGACGTAGTGCTGACACAACGATGTTACGTCGCGGGCGGGATTGCACCCCCAGTTTCAATTTGCATTAAATTAGTAAATTGTTTGGGTGAGTGAACCTGAGCCTGTCACTATTTCTCAGCCTAGCCTACTTCACAGGGTTGTTGGGGTAATAAATTCGGGGCGGGGAGAGAAGAGAATCACATGTGTTAACTTGAGCTCTTTGAAGGGAGAACAGAATAAAAATATAATAAATAGAAAGGAGAATAATGCTGCTCTAGACTTTTCAAGGAAAAAGAGGATAGAAGCATATTTACAAAAAGTATGCATGCAGAGCCCAATGTGACAATCCTGCTTGTGTGCAGGTTGATACATGTAGGATCACCACACATTGTCTATATGCGAGAATCACAAATTCTGGCAAGGAAGCAACTTCTGTTTAGCAATTTATCAATGATCCAACAGCTTCAGAGCTGGGGTATGCAGGCATTTGTATTTTATTTTAAATCTTTGAGAAGCTACGGTCCTGCTTTTCCTATGCTTGATCCAGAGAAACTAATGTATTAATAAAGCAGAATTAAGTCAATATAAAATTAAACAATAAGCGATTGCTAACAGCATACACAGCATTATCACAGCAGATGTGAAGGAACCAGGCCCTGTGTCTTCTCTTCTGCTTTTGATCCCTTCTTGGGTGAGTGGGTCATGCGCTCTTCCCCCCCCCCTCCAGTTCCACTGTAGATGGTTTATCTCCATCCTATTTTCCCATTTCTTCCCTGTAGACTCAACCCTTAACCCTGGACCAATACCAACTCCTCAACTATGTGGGGTGTGTATGTGTACATGCACACACATGTGAAGTGACTACTCACCTTTATCTGCAATGATCTGCAGATGCTGCAGCAGAGTCGGGCTGAGATCTTTTGGCAGGAACCGGTGAGCCAGGCCAGGCAACAGAATCCTGCAAAAACAGGAGAAATCAATCACTATACACCTGGGAGGAAGACAAGAAGGGCTGGGGACATTGGAGAAAGCGCAGGATATTTTCCTAGTCAGAGATAATTGGTTCTTTTATGGTGCTCATCCTTTTCAGAGTGTCGTGAATGTGCTGTAAAGCACATTTGTGTCTACCCTCAAACTGGCTAGGCCAGTGTAAAGATGTGCACTGGCTGAATGGCGCTGGATCCAGGCCACAACCCCAATAAATAGATAAATAACTGAAGTATGAGGCTGGAGACCCACCACCAATTCCGCCCCCATCCTGGTACCTGATGCCGCCCACCCCCTGCTCCCTCCTGCCCAATTTTCCCCTGCCAAATGTGTCTTTACAACAACCCTGTGAGGGAGGAGCCTGAGCAGGGCTGGCCTTAGGAGCTGCGGGCAAGATAAAGAGGCTGTGCAGGATTACATCAAGAACTCAGTTTTGACAGCCCCATGATTGGATTGGACCAGTGGTGTCATTCAAATTATTTAGGAACAGGAACTCACTTTTGATTGGCACTTGTCGGGAACCCGGAACCAGCCACGGAGCCCGTTAGGATCCGAGACGCCCGTTCTGGTCCATTCCCCCTCAATGACATCACTGGACTGGACCCATCCCCTCTCTTGCACAGGCTTTCAAAGGTTGCCATGACCCCCAAACTGAGTCTTTGCGGCTCCACTGGCGACCCACAGGTTGAAGAACACTGCTCTAGGGTTAGTGTGCAGGGAAGTTGCTCACCTGGGGAAGGTAGAATTCTCAACGAACACGGTCTCTCCAGAATCTCCAAACCTGGCAAACTGCCCACTGGCTGTTGGCAGCAGTGGCAGTTCCTTCAGAGCCTGGTAACGCCCGTCTTCAACCACGTACTCCAAGAGCAAGTGTTTCTCCAAAGGCGATACTCTGCTCCAGATGTGGCCAGCCTGTCGCAGCGTCTCTCTCACAAACTTGGTCGTCGCTTCCTGTACCGCTTTGCCGCCTTTGGTGCCCAACGCCAAGGCTCGGCGCACATGGGGAGGAGCCACTGCCAGCGGTGAGCCTGCCAGCTTCAGGGCCTTCTCCAGCGCCAACCCCACCGGTTTGCCTATCACCTTCTCCGGCAAGATGACCGCTTCCTGGGAGTGGAGCAGGCTCAGACTTCCATCTCCGACCGGCACCAAAAGTTTCATGCCCACCAATCCCTGGCAGATCCGAGCAACTAAAGCCTTGTACCGAAGTTGCTGGCACTGCTCTGGGTCCGGCCATGCCCCGTATGGGTTGCTGCGGTAGCCGGATGTCAACACCACCAATTGACAGTACGCCACAGGCAGCAACTCCTCTGTAAGCAAGTGGTTCCAACGGCCATCCGCTCCCCGTGCCTGGGACCCTTCTTCAGACCACTGCACATGCCTCCGGTCATCCGTCAGTTGGAAAGGGGCACTGATGTGCAGTGGCAACCCTGTGTTGTTCTCCTCTGTGGCAGGAAGTGGGAGGACACAGCTGAGGCGTCCAGTACAGCTGCCTTGCAGTGGGTAGGCCAAGGACAGCACTGGCTCAGAGCTTATCGAGGCAGTGAGATCCCAGAGTTCCTGGAAGGCCTCTTTTTTAGCTTCGGCCGACAACACCAGCCAATCACAGCTACTGGCCCGTCCAATCGCAGAGCCACACAAAGCCAGAGTGGTGGTGGCGGCAACGGTGTCCAACTTGGAATCGACCCCTTGGCCTCGATCCAGCCTGCAGGTGGAAGCCTCAGCCCGCAGCAGCTCATTGATGGTGCCATCAGATCCAACTAGTCCCAACGTCAACCGCCGGACATTCTTGAGGAAGAGCAAACTAATGGGGGCATCGCCCAAGAAGGTGAGCAGCAGCTCCTGCACCCTTTCTGGACTATAGAGGTTTTCGGAGATTTTTGAGGGAGACTGTCGCAGTGGGAAGCGAAACAGAGTGCCAGGGAAGTGGCCCTCCGCAGGGGGGCACGGCTGGCCCAGAGATTTAAGTGCCGCCCAGAATGGCTGGAACTGGTCAGGCATCTCTTCCCATTCATCCACATGCCAGAGTTGGCCTCCTTCATTTAATGCCGCTTGCTGTGGGTCCAGCACTCCTAGCCATTGGCCAGAGAGTATTGATGGGAAATCTACGGGACGAGAGAGAAGGAAACTGGTTCACAAAAATATGGATGCCTCAGCCTTAGTTAGCATACCTCTTAATGCACATATCGTCAAAACTGTGGATCTCCCATCTGAGTAGCCATCCCTCTAAGGGCCCAATCCTATCCAACCTCCCAGTGCTGATGCAGCTGCAAGGCAGGCCAAGGTAAAGGAACAAACATTACCTTCTGACCTTGAAGAGTCCTCCATGACTGCCCACCCCACAGGATGCAGCAAACATCCCATTGGCACAGCTGCATCAGTGCTGGAAAGTTGGACAGGATTGGGCCCTATCCCTACCTCAGCCCATGTCCGTCGTGAACAACAGGAGGGTCAGTCCATCTTGGGGCCAGCTGTCCCTCACCTCTCCCCCCCCTCCTGCCCAGGCCTTGCTGGTGGGAACAGGCTCACTGGAAGGTGGTTTTGTCTCGGCTCAATGGCCAGGAGCCCTGATAAGGCACCTTCCAGAGCAAGCTCCTTGCTGGATTCAAGGGCAGCTCTATCTGTAACAGCAGCTTTGAACCTCTGGATGGGAGGGGGAAGAGCAGGAGCCTCACAGGCCCGTAAGCGGGTGAGGAAGGGGTTGAACGGTGCATTCTGTGTATCAAACAGTTAAGAGACAGCTGTGGACACTGAGACAACCCAACCCAAGGAACCAGGGTGAGGGTGAGAGATAGGCTAGGCAGAACCAGATAGCCCGCTTTCTTTATTTTGCATTGGGTTTCCATGTGGGTGCTGCTTGTGCCCAGCAGTGTAAAAGGTAAAGGTTTCCCCACGACCGAATGGTCTAGTCGTGACCGACTGTAGGGGGCGCTGCTCATCTCTGTTTCAAAGCCTGTAGAACCGGCATTTTGTCCGAAGACAAGCTTCCATGGTCATGTGGCCGGCATGACTCTACGCCGTAGCGCACGGAACGCCATTCCCTTCCCACCAAAGTGGTCCCTATTTATCTCCTTGCATTTAGGTGCTTTCGAACTGCTAGGTTGGCGGGAGCTGGGACAAGCAACGGCCGTCATGCAGTCTTGAATTCCCAACCTTGCGGTCGGAAAGCCCAGCAACAGCGGATTAGCTCGTTGCGCCACCACGTCCCAGCAGTGTAACCATTAGTCTTATTAAACCTTTATCCATTTTACAAACGGCCGTGCCTTTTCTTCTGGGAACTGAAGTCAGCTACGTCTAGCCTTGCCGCTGAGGGCTTTGGCTACCAAAGGGGGTTGCTTAGAACCGGAATTGGGCACGGGTACATTCTCCTGGACCCCTGAGCTGCAGCCAGAGGTCAGGAGGGCATTGGTTCCACCACTCACAGGCTCGGGGCGGGGGGGGGGGTCCGCAGGTGCAAGCAGACACAGGGCAAATGTGACAATATCTCTAATAATTTGTACACACAGGGTACAAAAGATATTCTACTATATGAATAGCATCAGTTTAAGAACAAACGAAACTGTGTAAAATTAGAAATCCATTTCGTTCATTTCATCCCTTCAAAGCACAGCATTACAGTTCCTTAGGGATAGTGGTGGTAGGAGGGGGCAAGCACAGCCCTGGTTTTAAAATGAAGATTTACGTCTCTGCAGAAACCACTCAGTATCATACACCGCCCTGCTCTCCTCTCAAAGATTTGTCCTCTGGATGTTAAGACTTCTGTAAAAAGCGTCACGGAGAATCTGTTGGTTCTTAATGCACCCCTGTGGCACAATGTTACCGTACTATGCCCCAGAGGTACAAGCTTTCTTTGAACCTAGCGCACTTAACATAAACCCTTGCCAAGTGCCCTAGCTTCAGGTTTTCCAATGTGAATAGCCGTGAGTACAAACCGAAGGCGCCTGAATAAGTAAATATGTGAAACAGCACACTAAGGTGTCGGGCAATAATTTGCCAGTGTCACCAGCTCCAGTACAACGGTGTACCCAGTAATGTCATGCAGGGGGAATGCGGGGGAACTCAGTTCCACTAGTTAAAATTAGGGCTGACTCCGCCCACTTCACTCTCCCTCCTCCCCCCTCCCAATTCCTCTGCAAAGAGCTTTTCTTCTTGGTTGGCCGCCACTCAGAGGGTTAAAAGGAGCGACTCCGGATTCCTAGGGGGGGCGAAGGCAGTGATGTCATTCAGGGGGAACGGACCAGAACGGGAATCCTAACGGGCTCCGTGGCTGGTTCCGGGCTCCCGACAAGTGCCAATCAAAAGTGAGTTCCTGTTCCTAAATCATTTGAATGACACCACTGGGTGTACCCAAACCCTGCCTGGAGCCACGGGAAGGGCTAATAGCACATCCCAACTACCTCTTTGCCAGAGATGGTTGCTTAGTTGACTTGGGGAAAAGAAACCAGCAAATCCTTTATGCCCACAAAAACGAGTCATGCGGCAAGGCCTGGATTTAGCTAATACCAAAAGCTTCCCCCTGTTCCATGTATTCACCACACAAGCTATGAAGCTTAAAGGAAATTTATTTTAAAGAAGAATGGCAAGTTGCATTGTTACATGGCTTAGAAAGCAAGGCATGAAAGCACAGAATGCATGAAACATAACACAAAATAATCACACACACAAAAACCCTAAGCTCCTACAAGGCATCACTTCAAAAGGTAGATGATATTTCCCATTCTGCCCAGATGGACCAAGGCAGGCCTCAGATGGAGTGTTAAGAAGGTACCTCCAGAAACAGCCCAAAATGCTGAACAACTAACAAAGACCTCAGGTGATCTTCATAGCCCCCAGGCAATAACTATCAGAGGATAAACTGACATCTCCTGATGGATGAAGACATGCTAAGGGTTACAGCCAATTAACTGCTCTGGCTCACCAAGTGGTAATTCATACAGCTGCACGCTATCTGTTTAATTGTGGTGTCCTTGAGCATAAGCTCTAGAGTTCTTCCCTTAAAATTCCCAAGGCCTGGAGGCAACTCTGATAAGCACAGTGCTTTCTGTTTTCTTAAGTCAAGGTTGATTTCTTAGCACCACCACTTAACAGTTTTTTCCCTCCTTTACCATGGGTCCGATTAACGAAGATTGAATTTAATGAACAAGATGGAGTCAGACCTGTGGCCTAGTCTGACTTGCTTTTTACAACCTCCTTGCTCTCAAATGCCAGATGCAGGGGAGTGACAGCAAGATGCAAGTATCTTATCTTGTGTGCTCCCTGAGGTATCTGGAGGGCCCCTGTGAGATACAGGAAGCTGGACTAGATGGGCCGTGGTCTGGTCCAGCGGGGCTCTTCTAATGTTCTTAAATCAAGATACATGAAGCTGCTCACCTGTGATGTGGTAGACTGAATTGAAGCCCAAGCCAAATCGCCCCACTGTAGAGGGGTCGTCCTCTTTGTGACTGAGGCCTGGACTCTGGATCCCATCCCAGTCAGCCTCAGAGAACTGGCCATCATTATAGGCAAGGAGCGCAGGGCCTAGGAGAAAGGAAAGCATTCATCTCAGGATTGCTCAACCATCCAAACAACTGCTCAGTTCAGACATCATGCCAAATTATGGTTTAAGACAGTGTTCCTCAAACTGTGGGTTGGGATCCACTTGGTGGGTCATGACATGATGTCAGGTGGGTTGCGGAAAGCTGGGAGAAGCCATCTTGGAAGCTGCAAACCTTACTCTTGGTATATTCCTTTTATGAGTGTTAACAATTTTCAAGTGAGGGTTTTTTTTTTTAAATTGTTTATAGTTCAGTGCTTTTAGTGTTTTGTCCTAATCTTGTTTCTGTCAGGGATGTTTCATAATCATGCAGTTGCTGCAGTCCAAGAATGCCACTTTGCATTCCAGAAATGACATTTTATTATGTCAGAACGAGGTCACCTCCTGCTTGATGATGCCACTTCTGACTATGACATCACTTCCAAGTTAATGGCATCTTTTTATGACACACTTCCAGTTAACCCACACTCAGGTTAATGATCCACTTCCAATGGGTCCCAATCCAACTGCCATTCTAAAAATGTGGGCCCCAGTCTAAAAGGTTTGAGAACCACTGCACAGTGTCTTTTCTACTGGCTGTTTGGTGGTGTTTTGCATTTTTTTAGATTGTTTGCAGGGGGAGGTGTGTATGTGGGTGCAGCAGGAAGCTCTTTGTGTGTTAGCTCTGGGGGGGGGAACAGCATTGTTGGCTGCCCTCCTGTTCAGCTTTCTAACATTGCGCTCCCAACCAACCAGCCCCCAACCAAGCAGCCCCATCTTTCATGTGTCTTGCTCTGTTCTAAGTACCATACATTTAACAGAGCCCCCCACCCCAGAGTACCATATGCTGGGCAAAGGTGCTTGTACAACTCATCTCTGATCAATAGGGAGCACACATTTTATGTATTTGCTTGATTGGAATTTGTTGTGGAGGGGCTACAAAATCTTCTTTAGCCCCGGCGCAAAAGATGCTTTGGTACGCCACTGCTTTTTCCGTAGATTCTGAGAGAATCCAGAATCCATTGTCCTCACCACCACCACCATTAGCTCCCCCTATAACCATTCAAAGTTGCTTTGGGGAATTAGTGGCAGAGTCTTGCATGGCATATAAGCTTCCTACAATTGGTCCTCCCCTCCATTGGACGCACTGAGATTTCTCCGCAGGGCCCAACAGCTTCCATGCTTAACAAAGCTGTCAGATCCATACCTTGGGTACTTGCCAGCCCCTCTGAGAAAAGGTTCTGTGTCCCAAAGCCCCGTTGGTCATAGAGTAAGATCACGGAAGTGGCACCAGCATCATCTGCATTCTGGATCAGCTCCTTTGGGGAAAGAAAGGCAGTCAGAGACAAATAAAGGACCAGATCCCAGGTATTGATGCTCTAACCCACTTCATCAAATTGTGTCTCAGACAGCAGCTAGACTTGGGCTAAAATCCAATCCACACTTAGGGCCCAACCCCACCCAACTTTCCTGTGCCAATGCAGCCACGCCAATGGGGCGTAAGCACCACCTTGCTATGGGGGTGCGGGCAGTCATGGAGGCCTCCTCAATGTAAAGGAACATTTGTCCCCTTACTTCGGGGCTGCACTGCACTACAAAGTTGGATAGCATTGGACCCAGTGATGTCATGTAGGGGGAACGCAGGGGAACTCAGTTCCACTTGTTAAAATTAGAGCTGACTCCGCCCACTTCACTCCGTGGTGCTTCCCCCTCCTCCCCTCTCCTGATTCCTCTGCAAAGGATTCCTCTATGCGGCTTTTCTTCTTGGTTGGCCGGCACTCAGAGGGTTAAAGGGAGCGACTCCGGATTCCTAGAGGGGCAAAGGGGTCTACCCATAGGAACCAGTCTACCCATAGGAACCAGCCGTGGGTAGACCTGGGCTCCGCCAGCCTCCGGCTTATGACGTCACTTCCGGTGGGCGGGTCCTGACACATGCCAATCAAGTTCCTGTTCTTAAATCATTTAGATGCCACCACTGATTGGACCCTTACATGGGGGTAAGCCCCACTGACTATAATTGGACTTAGACATGCATAGGATTGGGCTGTTAATCTTCCACCTTAGGGGACCTAAAAATTACACCTTCCAAACGCTGTCATTTTAGACTCCAACCGAATGACAAGGCTCGCAACGCAATCCAACCCCTCCCCCCGGGCTGGTGCAAGCCTCTTGCGCCAACTGAGCATGATTGCACATGTGCCATAAAGCATGAGCACGCCAGCGCTTCTGGTGCGGCGTCAACACAAGCCCTTGGTGTGCCGCTCCTGCGCCAGCCGAGTTCTCAGAAAATCCAGAAGTCCAGCTGACCCTTCTATCTCCAGTTGCCCTACTGTTCAAAAAGACTCTGAATCATCTTCTACTTCAACCAAATAGAGTTCACTCCCCTCTCGGATACTCGTGACACAGAAACCAAAATACCCACCACTTATAGCCCCTTCAGCTCACCTTTAAGATCTGGCCCCCATCTGGGTATTTGCGAAGGATACCCTGCAAGTATTTGAGGACAGGAGGTGATCTCTGTCGAAACCCCTTCCTGAAAGAGAGATGAGCAGATGATAAAGTACGAGGCCAGTTGCTTTTTTTAAAACGAGGGCAGTTTGTCCATGTAAAAATGAACAGCAATAACACGGCTCTATAGGAGAGCCTTATCTCCTATGCGGCAGAAAGGCAGCAGTTTTGATGTCTTTTCTGGGCACTTCCTACCTGGAAAACATTTGGAAAACAAAAAGCTAGGGGGAAAAGATGTGGCCCCAAGTTCTCATCAAGGGCGAATGTGTGCTTTGTAAGGTTGGTGCAATGGTCACTATGTCAGACTGGGTTACATGGAGACCTGGGTTCAAATCCCCATGCAGCCATGGGGCTCAGCAAGTGACCCTGAGGCTGTCTCTACAGCCCTGTGCAGATATTCATAACATGGATACAAGGAAGTATTGGTTGTTTTCTGGTTTTATGGCCATTAACATTTGATGGAGTAAAAATATTACACTCTGGTTTGTTTCATTGTGTTCTGCATTGAATTCCGCATCAGATGGTATATAACATGATGATATTATTCATACATATCAAGATTTTCACAATTTTGGCCATTAGTGCTCAGCTAGTTGCTCCCTAAAGTTTGTTGCTTAGTGCAATTGCAATGCACCCTCCTGCACTTCTTTAGCTACGCCCTTGGGTGGCAGCTGACCAGTATGCCCCAGGGCAGCACACCAGTCAGCTCTGCTGTTGCCAAGATCTTTATCATATGGACATCTTGGCATAAGCCTGGCCTACAGGAAAGGCGTTACACACACTATGGGGTGTTGGAGTTCATCCATTGGAAGATGTGGAATGGGCATTCGGGTAACAGAATGGGCACAGGCATTGCTCATCTTGTTTATATTCATATCTTGCTTTACTAAATGGAAGTTCTTCTTCACCCACTGGTGTGTTCATTGCCATAATACCCAAGAGAATCATGACTCCTGCATAAACTTTATCTTTCAGCTTAACCTTTCTCACGGGGCTGCTGTGATTATAAGACAAGGAATGGAGGGCAATGCATGCCACCCGGAGTTCCCTCAAAAGAAGGAGGGGATAAAAATGCCGCGAATAAAACTAAAGGTTCCAGGCCATTTTAACAAGCTCTTCCAACACAGTTTCTGCCATGCCTGAGGAATCCAATGAACATTATCTAGCCTTTTGTCTGTCTGTCTCATGCATGCATACACTCACCTCTCCTTCCCCTTTGGAGACATTTTGGAATCTGCGAAGAGAAGAAAAAATTTTTTTTACAGTATACTTGTTTTACAATCTCACCAGTATAATGTTCACATCTGTCCTCACTGAACACAGGCATAAGTACTCCAAAATTATGACGATACCTTTGGGACAGACTACTGCTTATAAGAAGGGCTGAAACTGGCTTAAGAGGAAGCATTGCTTCCCATGGGAGAGACATACAGCACTTTGTCCCACTTTGGTCTCTAATCAAAGGAGTTTTGAGGATTTTCTAAAATAATAGAAAGCCGTGCAAACCCCCATTTACTGAAGGCAACAGTGGAAAGAGCATGTGCACCACAAACCCCATCACTTCAAAGCACCTCCGAAAATCAACACACACATCTTATCGACAGTGTAATTCTAGCCTGGAGTTAGGCCAGCACAGTTAGGCCAGCAAAGTTTGGCCGGCACAAGGGACACCGTAAAGCACATTTGTACCACTCAGAGTCAGGGAGGATGGCACATGCCTGTGTGCTGGCCTCTCTGACTCTGAGAGTGGTCCCTTGTGCCGGCCAAATTATTATTATTATTTATTGGATTTATATCCCGCCTTTTTGCCCGAAGGCACCCAAGGCGGCATTACAATAAAAGAAACAATAAAAACAAAATTTAACAATAGAAACAATTTAAAACAATGTTAAAATACAATTTAAAAAACAGCAAGCAACAAGCCCCATGGATCATAAAATTAATCAAAATATAGCCTGTCAACAGTTAAAAGCTTTTTGAAATAAAAAGGTCTTCAGCCCCCGCCGAAATGTTAACGAGGGAGCAGTTCTCAATTCAAAGGGGAGGGTATTCCAAAGTTGGGGGGCCACCACCGAGAAGGCCCTCTTCCTGGCCGCCGCCCCTCTCACCTCTCCTATTGGCGGCACAGTCAAAAGGGCCCCTCCAGATGATCTGAGAGTATGGGTAGGATTATATGGAAGGAGGCGGTCCCTCAAATACCCCGGACCCGAGCCGTAAAGGGCTTTAAAAGTCAAAACTAGCACCTTAAATTGGGCCTGGAACAGAACCGGCAGCCAGTGTAGTCGCCGAAGCAACGGCTCAACAGAGTCAAACCGATGTGCCCCGGCAACCACCCAAGCCGCCGCGTTCTGTACTAGTTGTAATTTCCGGACTGTCTTCAAAGGCAGCCCCACGTAGAGCGCATTGCAATAATCTAATCTAGATGTCACTAGGGCATGGGTCACCGTGGCCAGGTCCGCACAGCTCAGGTACGGCCGCAGCTGGCGAATCAGCCGAAGCTGAGCAAAGGCTCCCCTGGCCACCGCCGACACCTGGAACTCCTGGCCAAACTCCAGGTTAGGATTGCGCTCTAAAGCACATGGTTAGCATTGCACTCTAAAGCACACAACTGGATTTTAGATGTATTAAAAAAGGAGAATGGCAAGAAAGCAAAACAAATGCTAGTCCTTTTGTTGGATTGACTCCATGCTTGGGATTGATCTATGCTTCCCACTTGCCAAGTAGCTGGAAATTCCAAGGGCAGTGGTGTGCAATCCTTGACATGCTTATTAGAAAGTAAACCACATTAGAGGGACTTGCTGCTAGGCAAACATTCATAGGATGGTGTTTCACACAGGAGACTTACAGCATCTTTGTAATATATGTTGGATATACATGTATCCAAGTCAAGAATATTGAAATCACTTCTTAGATGCAGCAGATCTGCTGGCTGTGCACCATATGGAGAGAGAGAGAGAGAGAGAGAGAGAGAGAGAGAGAGAGAGAGAGAG
>JAJKFI010000157.1:425678-506787 GCA_029204185.1 Lerista edwardsae | reverse complement strand
GAGAGAGAGAGAGAGAGAGAGAGAGAGAGAGAGAGAGAGAGAGAGAGAGAGAGACCGACCATAGGAACATAGCCCTGTTGAATCTCTAGCTGCAGCCAACTCACAGCTTCTGCCTGAAGCCTAAATTACAGGGTGCTGAAATTGGGTCCCTTTTCCTAATTTGGCACAGAGACCAACCACCCCACCCCACCCCGCAAAAAACAACAACTAAGAACATAATGGGAGGCACTGTTCCCATCATGCTTTCAGACTTTCCAGCAAAATCTGATTGCCCATTACTGGAAACAGACTGAGAGTGCAATCCTAACCTGGAGTTTGGCCAGCACAGTTAGGCCAGCGGTGATCCTGCCAGCTTCAGAGACTTCTCCAGCGCCAACCCCACTGCTTGTCTGTCACCTTCTCTGGCAAGATGACCGATTGCCAGAGTGGAGCAGGCTCGGACTCCCATCTCCAACCAGAAGTTTCATGTCCACCAATCCCGAGTGACTAAGGCCTTGTACCGGAGTTGCTGGCTCTGCTCTGGGTCCGGCCATGCCCCGTATGGATTGCTGTGGTAGCTGAATGTCAACACCACCAATTGACAATACGCAACAGGCAGCAACTCCTCTGTAAGCAAGTGGTTCCAACGGCCATCCGCTCCCCGTGCCTGGGACCCTTCTTCAGACCACTACACGGTGTCCCTGGTGCTGGCCAAACTTTGCTGGCCTAACTGTGCCAGCCTAACTCCAGGTTAGGATTGCACCCTGAAGGGTCTGACGGGGACTGAGGGCACCATCCTAAACTGAGTTAGGCCAGCATAAGCTAAGCCAGCAAAGTTTGGCCAGCACAAGGGCCACCGTAAAGTATGTTTGGACCACTCTCTGAGTCAGAGAGGCCAGCACACAGATGTGAGCCATCCTCCCTGATTCCAAGAGTAGTCCAAACATGCTTTATGATGGCTCTTGTGCTGGCCAAACTTTGCTGTCTTAGCTTATGCTGGCCTACCTCCAGCTTAGGATTGTGCTCTGAGAAGCTGAACCTGGTAAGAGTCTTCTTATGAGCAAGTTCTCCTTAAGTGTGGACAAGTTGCTCAAAGGCAGCTCCAGAGGGCTGTGATGGGAGGCAAGCATCCTCACTTTCTCCCCCAATTACCAGACCCACTGCTGAATCATCAAATGCAGGTTGAGCATTCCTTATCCAGACTGCTTGGGATGGGAAAGTGTCTGATTTCAAATTTGTCTCGATTTTGGAATAACTGCATCAATATAATGAGAGATGCTTTCTCTTGTTCTTTTCACTGTGACCCATTTGGGTGTCTGCAGGCCTCCTTGACGTTTTTCAACAAACACCACAGAGCAAAGAACAGAATGTACAGCCTGTACGTGGGAATGAGCACAAGACCTGGGAATAGTCTGAATTTCGGATATTGGGATAAGGGATGATCTACGTTTACTTCTTGGAAGGAAAGCTATGGCAAACCTAGACAACTTAATAAAAAGCCGAGACATCACCTTGCCAACAAAAGTTCACATAGTCAAAGCTAGGGTTTTCCCAGTAGTAATGTATGGCTGTGAGAGCTGGACCATAAGAAAGGCACAGCGCCGAAGAATAGATGCTTTTGAATTATTATCTTTTATTATTATCTTTTAGCTGAAAGATACTTCTACCAAAATGTGTAGGTCTCACTTCAGAGAAAGTATGTTCAGGAAGGAAAAAGCACTCCTGCTTGAAATACACGTTATTTGACTTTTTCGGAAGTTTGCAAAGGGGGCAAAAAGTGGCCTCTCCGAAATGCACTTTTCTCCTTCTGTGCGCCCCCTATAAAATTTCCCCCACCCGCCTTTCCAAGCCCCGACTCTACAAGGCGCTTCGAGCTCAAGGATCTCTCCTGCCTGTCTGCCGCCCTAGCCTCCCGTCCCTGCCCACGAGTTCTGCCAATCCGTGCGCGTGACTCACCTACTCTGGGCCGCTGAAGGTGCTAATTCCCGCGAGGATTCCTGATGATTCGGCCGCAGGTCCGCGCGGAGTCGGCTCCGCGCGGCAGCGAGAAGTGCCCGTCACTCTGGTTTCCACTTCGCTATAAGCGACGTGTTTCTACATCAGTTTCGCTTCTCGACTTCGAGAGCGGGGAAATGGAAACCGAAAGCCGCACATCATCAGAGCAGAATGAAGGCAAATTAGGTAGGCGTGAAGAGCAGCAGGCTTGGAGGAGGAAAGGAAACAGAATGCAGAAAGCAACGTGGAGAAACAGTTCCAGAAATGGAGTCGGCCCGAGTCGTCCGTGTGGCCTCCCTTGAAAACCTTTTCACTCCAGCTCAGCCTGAGGTTGCCAGCTTTTTTTCCTAGCTGGGCTCCTGTGCCTGAAGTAGGGCCATGACTTGCCAGCATTCCTCACCACCCCCTTGAGTAAAGGCACAGCCACAGCAACCCAGTGAAAGATGTTGCCCTACGATTGCATTTCTTGACCCAGCGCCTGTTGAGTTTCTGCCTGTCGCGGCTCTCTTCCAGGGCGCAGAGCAGCTATTAGGAAATGAAGAAGGAACCCCTACTGGAGGAGGAATGTGAGAACCTCGTCCACCCAGCTGCAACAACGGCTTGTCGCTCTTCGTTCAGGTGTGGATGAGCTGGAGAGGATAAAAGTGTTGTTCGGGGGAGCCTCTCTGTGTTTCCAAAGCACTGCAAGCCAGCGGTGCTTATGTTTTTCGTGTTGCAAATACTAGATTTGCCCCTTCCTGAAGGGTCACTGTCGGTTAGCCCAATCCTAAGCTCCTCCTCCCCCACTAGGAGCAGCGGTGCTAAAACGGCAACCGCTGCGGCCTACAGGTGCTGGGCAGCCGTCGGAGGCACCTCGGGAAAAGAGGACGTTCCTTCCCTTCCCACGGGTAAAGGCGCTGGCCCACCAATGGGCCTCCTCAAGTCTGTGCCAGCTATTTTGTCAGTGCAGACTTGAGGACCTCCATATTGGCCTGCATGTCCCACCCACCCCCACTCTGTTGCTCCCCCCTGCCAGTTCTGCCCTACCCCAAAAGAGCTCACTGTTGGCAGCAATGAGACTTACCACCCATTGTTCTGTGTTGGGTCCTCCTGCTATTGGGCTGGCACCAGCGGTAGAAGTGCCTTATGGCACTTTTGCGACACCAGTGCTGGCAGTAAGGGCTTGCTGCCAGCCCTGGCCTGCATAGGATTGGGCCCTTAGTCCACTATAGTGAAAATGGCGGGGGAGCTTATTGTGGCACCTTAACTACACATTTCTTGTAGCATCAGCTTTATGGACCACACAGTCTGCTTTGTCAAATGTATTATCAAGTTCATCTGATAAAGTGGACTGCTGCCTACTAAGGCTTATGCTAAAATAAATGTGTCTTTAAATGTGCTTTGGTTTTGCTTATACTTTCCTGGAGACTCCTGGCTACTGCTGCTAGCCATGCTTCAGGTTTCCCCCACAGCCTAGCGTTAACATGGATTCCCAGATTTAGGCTGCAATCCTATGCACACTTTCCTGAGAGTAAGCCCCATTGAAGACAATGGGACTAACTTCTGAGTAGACTAGGATTGTGCTCTAAGGCAGGCTCCCTCAGAAATATTAGGGACTTTTCCCATTTGTATTATTCTAGTGTCCTTATGGACTGCTATTAGTACTCCATAATTTAATACTAACTAAACAAAAGTCATGGCAAAAGTCTTGGATGTGCTTACATTTCTGCTTGGCTTATTCTGGAGAAACGGCCAGTTTCACTTTTCAGCTTGCTTGGACGTAAAGGAATGGAAACCAAAAGCCATTTGGCTCCATTTGGGAAGGAAGAGAAACTGCTTGGGAAGCAGAGGGTGATATGGGTGGGGGCAGAGAAGCTAGAGATAGAGAAGAGCAAATGGAGACTCAGCCCCTCCCAGGATGCCAAGCCCAGGATGGGGATGCAGGGTTCCTTTGTCCTTCCTCTCTTGTACTCCCATCAGCACTGAGACACATCCCTACATATCACACAAATTCCTTCAGAATACATATGCTTCAGAGAAGGTGGCAGAGTGGACTGAACCATTTTTGACTGGAGGTGGGGTGTGCCATTGATGAGTGGAAATATATGCTTAAAACTCCCTGCCAAAACCAGCAAAGGGATGGCTGGAACCTTTACCCTTGATGCATTACTAGTTTTTCTCTCAGCAGCAAAAACTGTACAGTTTCAAAAATTGTACAGCAGTCAAAAGACGTCTTCCTCATTGGTTGTCTTTTCTACCACTTCATTCTGTTGTACACAAATCAGAGATAGTCAAAGCCACACACACCAGACTTTTGGAGATCAAAAGAGTGAGTGTATGCAGTGGAGGGGGTGGTTGTCCAGACATTCTGAATTCCAGAAATTCTACACTTGGGTTGCTATCATATGCCTAAACACCTTTTCCTAAAAAAGGAATTAGGAATTGGCCTAGGATGTCCAGGGGACTGTGTTCCACATCACTGGGGCAGCCATTGAGAAGGACTCCATCACTCCCAATAAATGCCATCATTCACAAAAGGAGGTCATTTTAATATATCTTCATCTGCTGATCTAAGGCTTGTGAATGTTCATATTTTGAAGGTGCTTCTTCAGATATTCAGGACCCCCAGACTATTGGGTGCTATGATGAGAAAATGTGCATTTGCTGACATTTTCTCTTCCATGCAACTTGCACTGTTTTTAAGAGTTGCAGAACTGTGCATAGAAGAGAGGACCTATCTTGGTTGGGGGCTTAACAAATCATAGGCAGAGATTTACAGAGGGAAAACAACACACCTTTACCTTCAGGCTTCCAACCAGATTTTAAGGTACCACTTATGAAAGGCTTCTTTGGATCCATAGCTGTCACTCCTACGTGCAGATCCCCCCCACCCCCACCTCCAATATAGTTAAATGATAGACAATGATGACATTCTTTAGATTGTCGTTTCTGCTACTATACTAATAGGCTGCTGATATTGAACAATTGGAATGGCTAGTAACGTGTTTGTTTTCCCTTCCAAAAGCACATTTTGAGGCTGCCATTTTTTCCCTTTAAAGATAACAAGTTTCATGCCTTTAGCAGCTGCTCAACAGGGAAAAAAATTGAATAAATGAAACTGTTTCTAGCATTAAAAAAAAAAAAGAGAGAGAAGCTGCCTTGAATTGCCCCTAGTTGGCGTGCATGACTTCTCCAAAGAGTGATGAAGAGAAACATCCTTGAATTACCAGGGAGAGTCTTGTGGCATCTTAAAAGTTGTAATAGAATTAGAGGTGTTTGTTTCCAGTGAGTAGGATATGATTACAGCCCAAGTCTTATTGACCCCTATGGACTTACTTCTGAGTAAAAAAATAACACCGTTTTCATACACCTAGAAACGGTAGGACACGCTTTTGTGGAGTATAGCCCGTGAATTAATCAGATGCATTAAAAAAAAAACTCTTCTCTTAAACTATAAGGTCGATTCTGTGACTGCTTTTTTTATTATTCTAACTTCGCCTTCTTTCTAGGAGTATGGCACATGGAGGTTGCCTCCCAAAGGGCTCCTGTATGAGCGACATAGGCAGGAAAATTCTCCCAGATGCAGCTTCTCCCATCTCTACAGCGCTATGATGAGAAAAGCGACGGCTTGGCGAGAAAATGCCTAGCCTATGAAACCCTTAAAGGTGCAAGACGCCTCTATCTTAAGGGCCACAGCTGTCTTTGTGATTTCCCTGGATTCTTTGTAAAGATGCATAGATCGGCGCTGAGACCCAGGAGCCGCTTCTGAATGGAGGAATCGCCCTCTCTCCTCGGTCCATCTGCTGGGTCCGTGCGCCTCCCGGATGCCCAGCTAAGGCCAGCCAGGCTCTTTTGTTCTGCAGCGGCCGGGCGGTGAGAGCTTTCCCACCGGACGTTCATCTCCTCCCCACCCACTGCCGGCCCATTGAAACCATCAGCTGCCGCAGATCACAATGCAAAACAGGTAATAGCTGCTGCCTGCATCTGCTAGGTTGGGTGGGTAGCATCGTCCCTCTCCCGTTTTGCAGCCAGCACAGTCTGGAGCAGAAACGGGGGTGAGATAGTAGAAGGTTGAACGCTTTGGCTTCTTATCTGTAAGCTGGGAGCTCAGGGAGGAAGGGTACGGTAGCCCGCGTCCTCATTGTGTGAGATGGATGGTTGCCTTGCTACGTACCTGCTCTCCTCATGAGACGTTTTGCGTTTATAGTGGATACAGCTGGGTCAGATTTTTTTAAAAAAATTTCACCTGTGTGTGTCTATGTGTATGTACTGTATTTTAAAAGCTGGTAGGCGTTCAACCTGCCTGAAATTATCCCCTCCTCTTTTCTATTTTAACCTGTCTGCCTTGTCTCTGAATCGCATCTGCCTGAGGGCTGGCTTGTGATAGTCTAAGCACTCTGCACATGCCCAGAGGTACACATGCACCAGTATAGAGCACAACTAGACTCAGACACAGAACAGGGGTATTCAGACTCTTTCTAGAATCTGTTGCTAGCTTCTGGAAGATTCACCGTCCCAGTACTGCCAAAGTCTCAGTTCAGATTAAGTAATGAAAAGAGAAGGGGATAATTGTGTCACAACGACAAGGACTTGGTCACATGAATTTAGCTGGATAGTTGGGGTGTGTGCCTGCTTTTCTTCTCCCTCCTTCCTCTTTGCAGAATTAAAAATATGTAGGACTGATAGACTGTAAAGCACTGGTGGTGCTCCTGGGATCTCTCTTCCTAATTCCGATTTGCTTGCTAAATGTGAAATTTATATTCTCATTCATTTTGTCATTCAACATTTCCAGAAACGAATGCTGCTAGGGGATTTGGCATTCAGCAACCTGATGCATAGTGCGATTGTGTTAAAACAATATTAAATTTATTTTTTAAAATGTCACAGTTGAAGTTCAAAAGTAAAATATTAAAATTGATACACTTGAAATGTTGCCACATTTCAAAATCTGTGTGCGATTTCCTTGCAGCTCCAATAGGTTCAATCCTGTATTTTTGGCATACCTCCATGAAACTGATCTAGCAGTATCTGAAGCTGGTATTGGCAGAGGCTGGCACTTGTATCAAGAGATATCAGTAAAAAATGTATTGGTCTTCCACTTGGTATTTTTCAGGGGGAGCTGAAAATGGGTTCCAGAACAGACTCAAAGTTCAGCCCTATGCTTTAGCATTTGGTTGCTGTACCAAGAAATACCTGCTGTGTTTGTCTCTAGGTAGACACTTTCTACATCTAAGCAGTGCCTAGAAGAAAGTCACAAGAGACAACAACTGAGTTTCTGCAGCTGACATCCACTGCACCTTGGGAATAGAAAGCAGCCCCCAGGACTGACAGTTTTCTGATTTAGGTCTTTTGAATCTTTTTAGAGCATATATTCAGGTCCTCCTGATAAATATTGATTAGTCACCCCTTTAACATCTGTAAATTTGACTCTTTTGTATTTGCAAATGTATGATAAAGGTAGCAGAATTGTAATACTGCACACAATCCTTCACCACAAGTGATACTAGTCAGGGTCAAGCACAAGCGCTGCCTTCCTTCCTCTGAGGTATCTGATTCAATGGTGTGCCTTACTCTCTCACACGCCTGCTCATTCTTGGGCTTCCTTTTAATTAATCTGGAATAGCTACTAACTCCTGATTCCTTACTCAGAATAACTAATGCAATTTAAAATAACTCATAAGCACACATTGACAGCATGAGCAAAACTGTATTTTTTTTTAACCAACCTGGTTTTGAGTATGATGGCATAGTTAAAGATAGTTGGTTAATCCATGTTATAAATGTTACATAGCATAGATACCAAACGCTTTTTTGGATTTGGTATACAGTCACATACAGATGGGCACCCATGGAAATGCTACTAGTACACTGCACACACCATTTTTTATGCATGCAGTGAACGTTTGCATGTGTGGTTATACTTATGGATACATTGCAGGCATGGACATGTACTCATTTGCATCCACAAAGGAAGATATTGTATGCAGCAGTTGTAAGTCCAGTTGGGACCACCCTCATGCACACAGATACTACGCATGGTGTAGTTGCACCTGCAATTCCGGTGCATGTGTGTGCATGCTCAAGCACAGCCACTCACAGTCTTATGTGATTTTATTTTACTTTCTGAACCCAGTTTTGAGTACTATTAATTGCAGAAGAGGCTAAAGAATGGGAAGTATAAAGCACCGCTTACAAGTCCAGAACTGTGCATGCTTATATGAAAATGAGCCCCACTGAATTAAGTGGGACTTACTCCCAAGGAAATGTTGCAGAGATTTGCATGCTTGGTCTAGGAGGTGCCACCATAAAGGCAGCTGGTTTTCTAGAACAAATACTTTAAAATGTGCTCTCATCATTTAAAATGCAAACTATCCTCATGTTTGTGCTCTTGAGATGACAGAATGCATTTCTGGGGTGGGGGTGCTTCCTGGTGGACTTCTCTGTGGTTCTCACTGTTCTCCCGTCTTCGCAGCGATGCCTCTGTAGCTGAACACGCTCTTGTTCCTGGTGCCCAATGGAGCCATCTCACAGGTGGCATGTCGACAGGGGTGATGGGCATCCAGCGGAGCTGCAGGCAAAGGCTCGGGTGCTGGTGCCCGGCGGGAGTAGTTGGTCAAGAGCGGAGAACCATGGCGGCATCGGGCTTGAGAATCAGGTGATAGAAACCTGCCCCCCAGTTCCTTGGGCCCACTATATGCAGACCCCGCTCAGCAATGACATTCCCCAGAACCATATTGCCATAGAGGAAAGGCCTTCCCACCCTGAGATCTACAGCATTGCCCTGTGGGGGCCAAAACTGCATTCAGCACTGACCAGGCACAGAGGAGGGCGGTCCAATGCTCAGACCTCTCCTTCTGTCTCCAAGCATCATGGTCAGCCAGGAGAGGGAGATGCAACAGATGAGGGGTCCCTGGTGCTGATTGATGCGGAAGGGGTGCCCCACACAGTGTCACAACAGGAAGTGGAGCTGGCCGGGCAGGTGCAATCCTCAGAGCCTGAGCTACTGGCGTCAGCTCCACCGCCGCGGCAGCTGTATTTCTGCCCCATTTGCCTACGGACGTTCCTGTACCAGTCGGACCTGGAGCGCCACAGCATCACCCACTCAGAGAGCAAGCCGTACGTGTGCCGCGAGTGCGGCAAGGCCTTCAAGCGCTCCTCGCACCTTCAGCGGCACAAGCACATCCACACCGGCGAAAGGCCCTACAGCTGCCCGGTCTGCCGCAAGGGCTTCCGTGAGTCTGGCGAGCTCTTGCGCCACCAGCGGGTGCACACGGGCGAAAAGCCCTACCAGTGCCAGATCTGTCGGTTGCGTTTCACCGAGCGCAACACCCTCCGCCGGCACGCCAAGCGAAAGCACGCTCGCGAAACCTACTACCAACGCTCTGTGGAGGAGGGAGGTGGCAGTTGGATGACAGCCGGGGACTGGGAATCAGAAGTGGTGGCAGGAAGCGATGACTGGGGGACAGAGGAGCTTGGGAGTGGCTGGACCAATGAATCGGTGGAGGACTGGGTTGGGGACAGCAGCCAATGGGGGGATGCTGTCAAAGGTGGGTCAGGAGACACTCTTGTACCCGAGCCACAACTACCGGAGACAGAACATATGAAGGACAAAGACAAACCTGGGATCCAGCCCTCATAAGTATGCAAATGTTAAGGGCACCAGGGATGGAGGACTGGGAAATGAACTCTGCTCTGCAATTATCTGTAGGGAGTTGAATGAATCCCGTTAACTGCACCAAGACTTCTCAAGGAAGGGTATGGGAAACCCTCCTACAACTGCTCTAGAATGTTGAAGGCTTTGAAATATCCTTGGTTGGGTAACTGGGTGGGCATTGACAAGATGGAGAATGCTATTGGTGGCTAGGGAATTGCGACAGTCCTCTTCCTTCCCGCAATTATATC
The DNA here is from genome assembly GCA_029204185.1 of Lerista edwardsae. NCBI lineage: Eukaryota > Metazoa > Chordata > Lepidosauria > Squamata > Scincidae > Lerista > Lerista edwardsae. The sequence goes on along the minus strand of JAJKFI010000157.1, from coordinate 496,932 downwards.
AAGCTATCCAGAGCTGTTGAGGAATTGGAGGATTACGAGCATTACGAGTTAAAACTATGTAAGGGTAGAAGAGAGACGGTGGATTGAGCTCCCTTCTTGTAATTTCTCAGAAGAATGGGTGCTAAGAGAGGTGCGTCCTTCTCCCAGTTTTACCCAGTGAAATGTTGATACATTGTGGACCTCTAAGTTCATTGCTCATTTCCTTGCTGCTTTTCGTTTCTTTTTTTAAGATCAGCTTCCATGCAATGGGGCATTTTCAATTTGCAATTACTTCAGTGAATTAACATATGCAAAAGAGTAGTGGTGTTTTCTCCCCTCCCCTCTTGTTCCAGGGAAAGTTATCAAAAAAATCATAGGCATGCTCAGCTACCCATAACTCTAGTGCCTATGCTTAGAGTTTGACAAAAGGGGAGTGAGAACATCTGAGCATATTTGGAGTTGTATACCTTATTCTTTCATGTTCTTAGCTGGTTTTGGGTGGGGGGGGAGGCAAAACCTGAAAGAGCATCCAAATTGGGACTTCACATCTGGGGGAAAAGGAAGGACTGAAGGGTTATACAAGGGGAGGACCATGCATCTGGTATTACCTTCATAACCTTGCAGAAGTCTTTCCTGTTTTTCCTGAGTACCTGGAAATGAGGTGAGATTGGCACCTCAAACTTACAGAGTTTTACAAATAAATTCAATTAAAATCAATCAGATTTACTTTTAAATGTGTTGGATACTGAGGTGTGAGGTCACCCCCCCTCCCCGATACAGAGTACCACACGTGCTGTGCGATGATGTGCAAGGCAGATGTGCCAAAACTAACCTACACTGCAAACATTACTGCCGTGGCTTCTCCCAAAGAACTGTGGAAATGTTTTATTCAGGGTGTGTGCTGGGCATGCTGTTAGTCCCTTCATAGAACTACATTTTCCAGAACTACATTTTCCGCCTAACAGTAGAGGAGGGAGCCATGTCACTGAGGACGCAATCCTAACCTGGATTTAGGCCGGCACAGTTAGGCCAGCAAAGTTTGGCCGGCCCCAGGCTCACCATAAAGCGCATTTGGACCACTCTCTGAGTCTGGGAGGATGGCGCACTTCTGTGTGCTGGCCTCTGTGACTCCGAGAGTGGTCCAAACATACATTACGGTGTCCCTTAGTATAGGCTGGCACGGTTAGGCCAGCAAAATTTGGCTGGCACAATTCCAGGTTAGGATTGCGCCCTTAATTTGGGTTGTGATTCGAGTACAAAAGTTGGTATCATTGGCTAAGGGTTTCTCAAACTCCGTAACAGTGAGCTTCTCCCGATTTAGGAGGTAATTGCTCAATCTCCGCCCCACTTCCACATCAGATCAACAGAGGAGTCCATTTTTAAGCCAAGCAAACTGAAAGAATTTCAGATTGCTTGGCTTTATGCAAGTCAGCAAAAGAGTCCCTAAGGTAAAGAGATCAAAATTTTGCGAAAGAACAAGATGGCTGTTTGGGATGACTACTGCTGATAAGCCAATGCAGCCATTTTGATTCAGTGCCCAATCAAAACATTTCAGGAGGCAAGCCAAGGAGGAACACAACTCCCACTCGATGCTTAGGTTTGTCTGCATAACATTTAGAAATTGAGTGTCCTTCACAATGTTAGGAACTTAAAAAGTACAGAGGATCCTGTGGATACAGTATTGTGGCCGTTGGAGTGGGCTTTACTCAAAGGCATGGCAAAAGGGAAAGTTGTTGAAATCCCTGTCCCGTCAAATAAAATGTGTAGGCTTTTGATAAGGAAATATCTAGACCAGTGGTGTCAAACATAAGGTCTGTGGGCTGGATGCAGCCCCCAGAAGCAGTTTCTCTGGCCCCTGTTATAATTGAACTTCGCCAGCATGATATTTGGGCTCTCTCATATCTGGAAATAATGAACAAAATTTGCACATTTTCTCTTCTATCGTTTGCAGTTAATGAGTTTCTATATGAGAAGTACTTATTTCTGGCCATCATTTGTTTAATTACATCATTTCCTGCTTAATGATGTCATTTTGTCCTCAGCAGTTGCCATGAATGCTATTTGGACCACTGTATGAAACAGGTTTGACACCTCTGCTTTAGATGCTTAAGATGGGCAATTTTTCCCGAACTGAGGGTTTCATACTGGAACATACTTTAAGCCAGGGTTCTATAAGAATTTGATGGATAATGAATGTGATCTTCAGACATTTACTGATTTGCCCTCTATCTGCTGTTGAACTTGATACCAATTCAGATTTGCCCAAGGCATAGTTGCACAGCAAACCGTCAATGACTTGTATACAAGGTCACAGCCTTGTGCATTGTTTTCGACAGAGCAAATGTTGCTTTGCTTCCTTTCTCACAATCATCAGTGTAGAGGCTTCATTTCATTCATAGCACTGGATAGGCTATTTCCTTGCAATTCCTCTCCTAATCAAGATCTTTTTTTTGCACCAACAACCAGCAGTCTGAATGTGGAAATGGCTTGAAACTTGAATTCATGTGCAGCAATTCCCTCTGTGTATCTGTTACTGCCAAATGGCTTTCTCCACAGCCCTGCAAAATACTCTTGCCGGTAGTCTGCAGCAGAACAAACAAAGTGGTAGATTCAAATGTGCAAGGTCAGCCTCTATTCACAAATTGCTCATATCATGAAATGTCTGTCACATGGGTTTCGTTTCAAGTGGCTGCCATATTATTTATTATTATTATTATTTATTAGATTTTTATCCCGCCTTCATGCCCGAAGGCACCCAAGGCGGCATTACAAAGAAATATAAAATTTAACATTAAAAAAAAATAACAATATTAAAACAATATAGTAAAAACAAAATTAAAACAAAACAATAGAATTTAAAAACAAGCCCTGTGGATCATAAGATATAAAATATAACACACCAGCCAGCCAGCCTGTCAACAATTAAAAGCTTTTTGAAATAAAAAGGTCTTCAGCCCCCGCCGAAATGTTAACAACAAGGGAGCAGTTCTCAGTTCTAAGGGGAGGGTATTCCAAAGTTGGGGGGCCACCACCGAGAAGGCCCTCTTCCTGGCCGCCACCCCTCTCACTTTTCCTGGTGGCGGCACTTTTTCCTGAAACAGTCTTCTCATGGAAGACTTTATGAATGGTCTCATGGTGTTTGTGGGGTGGTGGTTGCCCTAAATTCTCCGTACCTCTTCCCAGTAGATCACACAAGCAGTATAGTATAGAGCAGGAGAACTATGGCCTGGGGCCACATCCTGACCTCCACAAGATTTTATCTGGCCCTCAGCAACTTAAAATATTTGACATTTTTGCTCATTATGTATCATTTTTTTAGTTTAAGCACCACATTATTTCTTTGGAAACATCACGTTTCTCTTTTGTTCTGAATCATATCATGCCGATTATAAAAAAGATCCAAATAAAACTTATTCGTTGGTTCAGATTTCATTCATCTATAAATCTGATGTTTTCTGGCCCGCAAGTATCTATAAAATATATGATGTGGACCTCATACTGGGGACCTCTGGTATAAAGCACCGATTTCCCCACTTTTCCAAACAGGAAGAGGATGCACAGGTGTCGGCCAGGCAGATCTGGGTGGGGGAAGAAGCTATGTGAGCATAAGATAGCTCCTCTTTTTTGTAGGCAGCGCCTCTCGTACCTTTCACTAAGCTGTCAAACTGAGAGTGTAGAGCAGGTGTGGTTTTTGTTTGGGTAGAGAAGAAATCAGGAAGCATGAAAGGGAATAGCTTTGCATGTCAGTGAGGGCACCCACGTTCAACAGACTGGCCAATTAAAACTGGCAATGTGGGACCTACATGCAAAGAAGTCTCCCACCTGCTCTGTAAACAATGAAGACTGGAATCATGCCTTTTTTGGGTGCACTTTTAAGGGAAAGACAAGATTCTAAGATTCTGCTTATGTCAGCGGTATCTACAGAGCGCTGAGCTCTCAAGGCCATTTCTTCTGCAGACTGCACAACACAGCAGGGGGAAGAGCGGGCAAGCAAGTGCCCCTTTAAAAAATTATTCTCCCCTCCTCATGGGGGGCTGTAGTCAGCACTGACAGACAATGCAAAGCGCAGCTGATAAATAAGCAAGCTCACTTTTTGCACGCCTTCCATCAACAGCTAGCTCACGCAAGACAGACCGTGCCTCTTTCAAGCCCACCCCTTCAGCCAGTCTTTTCCCTAGTGCTACCAGAGATGAAAGCACTGTGTTTCAGTGTTTGAATCCTGAACTGTAAAACCTGGTGCCCTGTTTAACTGAACCAGGTTGTTCACGCTAGCCTATTTCCATCCCATTGCCTCCCTTCCCATCAAGAGCTCCTTCTCTCCTTCCATAAATTGCAGGCAAGTGGGAGGAATGGAATCGGCCTTTTGCCTTGAACTACCTCCAGGGCGCTCTTGTAGGCCCAGGCCTCCAAGTTATCTTTGTTGCCATGGAGACCACCTTGAGTGCACAGTTTGGTTGTTACAAGCAGAATCTTTGTTAAGGGCCTCAAGGCCTTGGCTCTCACGAAGGCTGCAGACGGCTTAAATGAAAACACCAGATCACATGTTTGTTTGTTTTCTTCTAGCCACTGGGATGCAAACCTCTGGAAAGAAAGAAAAAGAGTTATGGAAGCTGTATTCTGGATTAGTTTAGTGCAATACTGCATTAAGTGTATGTTTATGCCGGTGGTTTTGGTTTTTTTTTTTTTTACTGGGATATGACTTAGGACATCTGTTAAGTGGCTGACCTCCTCCTGGTTGATAGCCCCTGGTTTGATTTCTTTGGGGTTTAGTTTGTTCAGTGCCTCATCAGAGAGAGAGATGACCCTGCAGTTTCCCTCAAAGAATGAAGTGACATCGTAAGAACTACTCTAGGGCAAAAATGTCTTTCTGAGTAAGCCCTCCAGTTGCCACCTGAAACAGTGGGCTAGAGAGGGCCTACTTGGGAGAAGATCTGTTCATAAGGAAACAGCCCAGCCTTCTGCATGTTCCTTTCACCATTTGAAGGGCACTGTGTTTGAAGTGAGGTGAGTTCTGTGGCATCTGATCTGTGATGGCTTGTTCACACATGCAGTTCATCCTGATCCTGCAGGCATCAAGTAATGAATATGCATGTGTGAATCAAGACAGATAGAAAGAGGTGTCATTTGATAAGAGCTGGTACTGAAGTAACCTGCCTTTAGTCCTAAATCTACATCCCCACACACAACAACAAAGCCCAAAGAGAAAGATATACAGATTAGCTTGAGTCAGTATGCAGATGCTCTCGTCTGTCCCTTTTAATATACATTGACTGTATTTATAATTGTATTTTTATGTATGAAATTATGTAAATTGCCTTACCGGCCCAATTTTTGGTCTGAGAGGTGGGTTAAAAATCCAAAATAAACAAATAAAATCCCCGTCAGTTTCCTGTGTTTCTGGACGGGAGGAGTGAATGCCAGTAATCTGTGCAGTGTTAAAAACAGATGCCAGAGCTTTTAGAATTGGAAGCTCAGTCTGTGTGTCTCTGTCATTTCCAGCCAAAATTTTATCAGGCCAGCCAAAACTACATCCTTATGGCCAATCCCAAAAGAGAAGAATGTAAAGCAGGGGGTGGTGACCTTATATGTTCAAATGTTTTAATTAGCATTTCTTTATATTGTTTTAAAATACAGTATATATTTCAGAAATGGGGCACGGGGTATGGGCTCAGAGACTACTGCCTTTTTTAGCTGCTTCCTATCATAGTAGAAAAAAAACTGCACCTGCTCAAAAAAACTCTTCTGAGATGCCAGAATTTTTGATTACAAAAATTCAATTTCTAATATCACTCCCTCCAATCAAGTTTACAATTCGGGGAGATATAGGAGACTATGGTTTCTCATTTTGAGTTTTACGGTTAGGATAGGTTATGTTAATCTGCAGCATACAGTATTGTTAAATGCATGTATGTTAAACAGAAGGGCTTGAGGTTTTAGGTCATTGGGGTTCTTCAGTAAGCCCACATAGGGCCCTTACAATGTAAACTTTTTAGTCCTCCAAAAAATTCAGGGCAACATACATGGTTCTCTGTTCCCTAACTTTTATTCTCAAAATAAAATGGCAGGTGAGGTGAGGCTGAAAAATAGTGACTGGCCCAAGGTCACCCAATGTGTTTCATGGTTGAGCAGACATTTGAACATAGGTCTCCCCAATCCTAGTTAAACCATCTTGGGCTGTAATCCTGTCCACACTTACCTGGGAGTAAAATCCATTGAATAGCTTACCACATATCATATACTGTAATGTGTGTACAAAGAATGAAATTTGCTGTTATGTATGCCCAAAGTCCGTGTCCACACCCATGCTTTTCATCTGTGTGTGTGTGTCTGTGTGTGTGTGTGTGTGTGTGTGTGTGTTAAAAGTGCACTCATCAAACTGAAAGGAAAAATACATTTTTTTAAAATAATAAATCACTGCTTATCTACTGGATGATGAATTTGGCCCTCCAAATAATTTCAGTTATTTGGTATAAATGTATTATTGTGTGCCATTCATCACTTTCATTTTGCTACATTGTGTATTAGTGCAATGCTACTACTCTTGATATGAACATTGCACTGTTAGCAAAGGATCCATGTTTCTTGCCCCACGAGGGTCCTGTATAAAGAGCCAGTGAAGTGACAGGAGTAGGATTCAGGCAAATCCTCATTCATCGAATTCACAGCACTTTGCATTGTATGTGGTTCTCTTTCCCCCCTCCCATTTTATCCTCACAGCAAACCTTTTGGAGTAGAATGCCCTAAGGACACCCAGGGCCCAATCGTATCCAACTTTCTGGTGCCGATGCAGCTGCAGTGCAGCCCTGAACTAAGCGAACAAATGCTCCCTTACCCCGAGGAGGCTTCCATAACTTCCCCATAACCACAAAATGCAGCTCCCACCCCATTGGGATAGCTACATCAGGACTGAAAAATTGGATAGGATTTGGCTCACAATGTGTGTTACAGCAGAGAAGCATTTGAACTGAAACCTCCCCTGTTTGAGTCCACCACTGGCTCTAAGGTTGCAATCCTATGTATATTTTCAAGAGCAAGCTCACTGAAGCAAATTGCTGAGAGACTAACTTCTGAGTAAAGGTGCCTAGGGTTGCAGTCAGTTACTATTTCTCTGTCTAGTCTACCTCTGACAGTGTTGTTGCAAAGATGTTGTTGCATCATCCCTTTGATGATGCTCGCCACTGTAAGAGTTTCAGAAGGACACAAACATAAGGCAACTAGATTCCTGCATTTCATTGCCACTCCCCTGCATCTGGCACTCTGAGGTAGCCTATTTTTAAAGTATGGAGTATTTTTAGTATTTAAAGTATGTTTAAAGCAGTACCCATCATGACTTGTAGCCTGCAATGGACTTTTCCTCCAGAAATCTGTTTAGTCCCCTTTTAAAGGCACCTAGGCCAGATGCCATCACCACCTCCTGTGGCAAGGAGTTCCACAGATTAATTACCCATTAGGTAAAAAGTATTTCCTTTATCTGTTCTCACTTTCCCAACACTCAATTTTAGTGGCTGTCCCCTTGTTTTCGTATTGTGAGAGAGGGAAAAGAACCTCCCTCTAGCCACTTTATTCATCCCCTGCAGTGAAAAACGTTCTTCGGGCCAGGTGTTTCTAAAACCACAGCACAACCTACGGCTCCCTAATCTTGGGACTACCATATTCATGTTTCCTATGATTATAGCGCTGTGTGCTGTCAACGGTTGCCTAGCAGAAATCCAGCAGGAGCGACTTTTCCCGTCACTTCATCTCCTGTCTCATAGTACTCGGTTGAAGAAAGCCGGGGAAGTTTTACCCGCTTAAAACTCTGCCTGCCCTGAAAGCCGCGTCACTTGAGGTGGCGGAGGGACCACGTTTGCAAATCTAACTGCGTTGCAACGCTTTGCATTCTGCAGCGTGCTCGCTGAATCTTGCACTGAACGGCATTTTTGCATGGCATGGTATGGCACACAAGGCAGAAGGGGACCAGAGCTGGGGGGGCGGAGAGGTTATTAGAGAGGACTACCTCTCTTTGCAAGGGCTTACGGGTAATGTGAAGGACGCGCGCAAAGGACCCTGGGAAACGAAGCGGGGGGGGCGCGCGCTCCAGGCGCAGGGCCTTGTGGGTAGAAGGGGAGGGCAGGAAACTCTTGGTTGGGGAGGGAGGTTTCCGGTTCCGGCCGGGCCTGTGTGAGTTGCAGCCTGGAAGTGGCCCCCTATCCCCATCCCAGAGGGACCAGGAACGCCCCTGTGTAGGCTGGGGGCAAGGCAAGGGCCAGGGGGCTTCCCCCCTCCACCAATCTCGCTACACAGGGACTAGCCCCTGCCTGGGGCGCGAGGAGGCTGGGGCAGCGCCACACACCGGTGAGTGTCACCCTAGAGGCAGCCCTGCCCCATGGACTGACCCCCCCGCGCCTTTTTTGCCAACCCGAGTCCGATCAACCCCCTCTCTTCTCATCTTCCGCTCCCTTCCTCGTGTAGCCCCACCCTTGGTGACTCTGCAAACCCGGTTCGCCCCATTTCCCCCCCCTTTTCCTACGGTCCCCCGCACCGCACCCTCTCAACAGCATGATCCATTTCTGCCCTTCCCTATTGCCCGCCCTGTATCCGAACACTTGACCCCAACTAGATGCCTGGATTATATCGCTTCTCCCCTCCCCAGTTCTAACTGCACATCTTCCCCAAAACTTGTTTTCTCATCCCATATCTTGACATCCTTTATCTCAGTCCTTGAGATAACGTCTTGCTTGACTAAAATCGCTAATCTGCATAGCCTTGCATAGTTTATGTCTCTCGTGTTGGCCGGTAACCACTCCTCCTTGCTATCCTCCCCCTACAGACCGCTCTATATCGTTTTACAAATCCAGATCGCCCTTATAGCCCACCCCTCGCCCTCTAATTTATTGCAAACCTATTTAATCTCATAGCCCTGTTGCAAATCACTTGTTAATGTATGCTTTGTCCCACTCTGTGTTCTTTTGGTTCTTGCACATGATATTTATATTACTTTTTAATATCCCACTTCTTCAGATACTTGAAGTAACTTACAGCAAGAAAGTTATACCCCCTATCCTACTGAAAGAAATCTCCCCTCCCAAATGTTGTGACTTCTATATCAGCAGGATGTATCTTCACAGCAATATTTTGCCAGTGCAGGAAAATGCCCTTCATGTCATGTTTATTATGCTTCCAGTCCACTGTCATGTGCTTTTAGTTCCCTCTTCACTCTCTCATCCAAAAGTGATACGAAAATGTGTCTTGTATTCCTCCGAATTTATAACAGGCCTTAGATATGTAGCTCTCTTGTATCCCTCTTCAGTGTAAGTCTATATTTCTCTGGAATGCCCGCTTTTCTCTGTCACTCTGTATTCCAGCTCTGTCCCAGTAACATGTCATCCCCCTTAGCCAATGTTTTTCCCATTCTTTTGGCATATGATAAATTATTCTAACTCTGTTTCAACCAGACCATCCAGAATGCCCTCTCTATTGTCCCCGCCATAAAACCCTGTTTTATGTCCAGGGTTGTGTATACTTTGAAGAGTATAACTGCCTTAATCAGGCCCCCTGTTATGTCAGTACTGGCTCAGAGCAGATCTCCAGGGTCTCAGGCAGGGATCAAATTCCCAGCCCTGCTACGCAAGATACTTCTGTAAATATTGCATTAAAGTAACCTACATTTTGCACCTTGAAGGGCTACATTTGTGATCCATGCAAATAAACAAATCATGTGTTGTTGTTTTAATGACATATTCTGCTGTTAGTTGGGGGTGGGAGAGAGGGGTGGTAGCTACAGAACACATTGTGGATTTGACCATTGGAACTTCTGTTCTCACTCTGGCTACTCAAATTCTATTGAGCATTGCCTATGTGCTGTCTTGTTACATCGGCTTTATTCCTGATATCCATATTTTTACTGGAGAGTGCACTTTTTGCTTAGGAATTCAACCATTCAAATGACTTCCAACCCCATGAAATTTTCAGGCGGTGTGGTCCCTGCAACAGTTTCATGACTCAGTAGTGCATGTTTAAAACTCTTAGTGGAGGATTATCTGGCAGTTATACTGCAAGAAACGGGGGTGTTTTGTTTGGTGTTTCTTAAATGTGGCTTCTGTGTGTTGGTTTTGATACAAAAGCCCCACTGAAGACAAAGGGAGGTATTTTCCCCAGATGTTTAGAAAAAGCCAGCAATGGACCAAGCTATTTTTATTTAGGACAGTGTTTCTCAAACTGTGAGTCGGGACCCACTTGGTGGGTCACGATCTGATGTCAGGTAGGTTGCGGAAAGCCAGGAGCAGCCATCTTGAAAGCTGCAGACCTTACTCTTGCTATATTCCTTTTGTGAGTGTTAACAGTTTGAATTGTCAAGTGAGGGTTGTTGTTTTTAAAAAAAAATTATTTTTAGTTCAGTGCTTTTGCATAATATTTTGTACTTCTTTCTGTCAGGGATGTTTCATGATTGTACAATTGCTGCATTTCAGGAATGCCAGTTTGCGTTCCAGGAATGTCATTTGATTATGTCACAATGACGGCACTTCCTGCTTGATATCACTTCTGGCCAGGACATCACTTCCTGGTTAATGACATCACTTCTGGTGGGTCCTGACATGAGTGCCATTCTAAAAAGTGGGTCCTGGTCTAAAAAATGTGAGAACCACTGATTTAGAAGATTTATATCTGGCTCTTGATTCAGTGATCTTCAGAATAGCTTATAAGGTATAATTGCTGTATTATCTCTTATCAGCTCTCCTGAAGAAAACTAAATTAAGAGCCAGATATGAATCTTTATAGAAGAGAAAAAGAAGAAAATCCCAACCCTCACATATACTCATGCACAACCCAGTAGCTCCTGTTTGAACAGAATATTCTTTCTGGCTGCCAGTTATTTCAGGACACACTCGGGGGCTGAACACAGGTGTCCTGACACTATGTGCCTATATTAATGGCGTAGTTTCCCATTGTTTCAAAACTAGAAGAACTCTAGTTCTCAGTGCTTCCACCCTCAATGGTACTCTTCGGCTTCTTGCTCTGCTGTTGTATCCCACCTCCACCACTGTATCTTTCCCATCCATTCTACTGGAACTCACTATGCCCTTGTTCTTCCTCTCTGGATCTACCTCATTTCACAATACTGGCACCTTTATTTCTTCTTGCCTTTTTTCTCTGTCCCATCACGACTGTTCACCGTCTCATGTAGACTTTTAATTCTTCCCAGGGAAACATTGTATGATTCATAATATCTGCATTTTTAATACATAGCTCAGGTGAAAGACAGTGGGCCACTTCTAGGCACAGAACACCTTCTTGCAGATTGCTGCTTTTAAATAAAGAAGGCCATAGTAGAAGACCTGGTGTTTTTTAGACAATCCAGGAGTTCTGGCTACCATCATTCCTTGCTGTGGCACACTTCACTCCCGAACCTTGTGCTAGAATGCTGAAGGCCTAGTTCCCAAGCCTTTGTCTGCTTTATAGCATTGCCACTTGCTGTTCTTTACCAATGGGAGATATCATGCCTGAGAATTAAGGCAGTTGACCATGATAGAGGTTAGGATGGAAGTGAATTAAAATAATGCTGTGGTCCAGCTTCTTATCTGTGTCGTGCATGTGGATGGGGGAGGTGGAGCGAAAGGGCAGTGGTTTGGGAACCTTATCTGTAGATTTCCTGACTTTTATAAAAAAAATTTTTGAAAATAAAAAGCTGGGGAAAGAGCTGTGGTTCTTAGTAAGGGTGGATGTGTTTAACAAGGCTGGTGTAAAAACAGGTGATCAATAGGGAAAAGCAAACTAAGGAACTACAAAAAAAAAGTTTTATTTCTGATCTTCTGTCTTCGTGAGGTCACAAAGTGAGTTGAAATCTCTCACTGCATTCCCTGACTCCCCACCCTCATCCCTTCATGCTGTGCTAAGTTACCACTTAGTGAACAGTTTGCTGTGTTTACCCATGAGGTAATGGCAATAGTATCATTTATGTACCAGTGTATCTGTGGAGCTCCCTTCCTGTGATCATTAAGTGCCACAAGATCATTAAGATTCCTGTTTGATCAGGCTTGTGATATGTGTGCTGTGAGTTTGAACTGCATTTTTGATATTTTCAAATATTTAACCTGTCATGAATATCTGGCACTTGGAGTGGGGTTATGAAGGTGCTATAGGAACCTATGTCACAGGGTTCTCCCAAGGATGAGAAAGGTGAACCATGTATATTGCCCTGAGTTTCTTAATGGACAGGCAGTATTTAAATGTGAAAAGACCCTATGATCAGACCATCTGGCAGAGGTTCTCCAGGACATCAGGCAGGGATCTTTCCCAGCCCTACCTGGAGATGCCGCAGACTGAATCCAAGGCCTCCTGCATTCAAGCATTTGTTGTGCTTCTGAGCTACAGCCCCTGTCCAAGAGAGTTCTATAGAACTGGTTACCCAGTTATTCTCCTACTGGACAGCTCTTGTCTACCTATTCATTAGTGTGACTCTGACCTTAAGAACATAAGAAGAGGCCTGCTGGATCAGGCCATAGGCCTGTCGAGTCCAGCTTCCTGTATCACACAGTGGCCCACCAGGTGCCTCAGAGAGCACATGAGACAACAAGATTACCTTGCCCTTCATCTTTGTCTGGTTTCTACCCATCTAACAAGTTTTAAGTCTGGGGGGAAGCATCCAGGTATTGAGTTCAGACAAACCATTTTTAATTAGTGTTACTGTTAAAAGGCTCTGGCATTTCAACAGCAGAACTACAATAAAGGTTGCAGTGATGGGGGCCAATGGTTGTTTAGCAAATGTCATTCTTTTCATCTACTTAAACCAAATATCTAACTGTATCCCTCCTCTGTGATTCTCCAGTTCTTGTCTGTATTCTCAGCTGCCTTCATAAACTTGGAAACTTGAGTTTGGGGGAGAGTTGGGAAGAATGTGTCTGATGTCTACAAACCTAGTGGCTTTGGTGGGGGAAATGTTTGAATGTGTGACCTTTCCATGTGAACAGTAAAAAATTGTCTTGTTGAATAGGTCTACCTAGTCCAGCACTCTGTACCCCCCCCCAAAGCAGTAGTCAGACCAGAGGCTACAAGGAAACATCATGGGAGATATCACTATAGAGGATTTGGGTGATCAGAGCAGGGGAAAACATTGGTCAGGAATGTCAGACTTCAAACAATGGGCCACAGTTGTTATCCATGGCACCTGCTGAGAACCAGAAGTGACATCATTAAGCAGGTGATGATCAGAAATTAACACCTTGTTCTCACCTCAGAACCCATTAACTGCAAATGACAGAAGAAAAGTATGCAAATCTTGATATTTTTTCAGGATAGGAAAGCCTAATTACTGTATATACTCATGTATAAGTCTAAAAATTTATGCCTGAAAATTGACCCTGAAAACATTGATCGACTTATACATGGGTCACTAATAAAGCTTTTAACAGCAGCTTGGGTAGGGGCTGGGCTAAGTAGCAGAAAGCTGGGTTTTTTTTAAAAAAAACAGAGCAATTTTACTTACCAGTAATTGTTCTCAGGCACCAATAGACAGCAAGCAAAAAAAACCGTAGCCATTTTCCTTCTTCTCCAAACAGGCAGAGAGGTGAAGGTGCTTTTGGGAATTGTAGTCATTATGAAAGCTGCTGCTATGGAGGTGCTGTGCTGTATTCCTCACAAAAACTACAACTCCAATAAGCACCTTCAACTCTCTCCCCTATTGTTTGGAGAATAGCTCCATTTCTGTGCTGCCTCAAAAGAATGTGAAATAGCTCCTTTTTTGGTTGGCTTTCTGTTGCTGCCTCAGAACAATTACTGGTAAGTCATTTTCAAAGAATTTCATACCCGCCCCCTAAGTTTCACCCTTGACTTATGCATGAGTCAGAGCAAATTCTATTTTTGGCTTAGAATTGGCCCTCAACTTATCCATGAGATCGACTTATACTTGAGTATATATGGTATCACTTGGGTCGGGATGTCCTTTCAACAACACTATTCCTGCTGAGCTGTGTTCCTCTAATTTTTTTCCCTACCATGTGGAATAGGTAATGACCTGAGCAATATCATCTTAAATATCACTGTCATCTTAAAATGGGCAATGGCCATTCTGATGTAACTGTAATGACCACACCATCCACATTCTCTGATCCTCCCTTGTCCAGTATTTACCCTTTGTTATTCAAACTGTGGGTTGTGACCCACTTGGTGGGTCCCAGCCTGGTGTTAGGTGGGTCACAGAAAGCTGGGAGCAGCCATCTTGGAAGCTGCAGACCTTACTCTTGCTGTATTCCTGTTGTGAGTGTTCAGTTTGAATTTTCAAGTGAGAGTTTTTTACAAAATAGATTTCAGTTCAGTGCTTTTCCATAATATTTTGTCCTAATCTTGCTTTCTGTCAGGGATGTTTCATGGTTGTGCAGTAGTTTCAGTCCAAGAATGCCAGTTTGCATTCCAGGAGTGTCATTTGATGCTGTCACTTTCGGCTATGACATCACTTCCAGGTTAATGACGTCACTTCCGGTGGGTCCTAACATGAGTGCCATTCGGAAAAGCGGGTCTTGTTTCCAGGAATAGCAATGGTTATCTGTCAAAAAAAACACTAGCAACGAAATTGTAAGATTTTTGACCTCTACCATTAGATGTGGGGCATTTTAAATATTGGGGGTTCTTAAAATGTGGGGCTACCATAGGGGAAGAACGCTACCGTGCTTGACCTGTGGTATGTGGACACTAACGTTGCGTGTTCTTCCTTTACTGTAGGCAGTGCCCCCTCCCGGGCGGAGATGGAAGCCAATGCAGCAAGCGACGAGGGTGTGCATTTCCAAAGCTACCCTTTCGACTTCTTGGAGTTCCTGAACCACCAGCGCTTTGAACCTATGGAGGCCTACAACCACGAGCATGCCAAAGCAGTTGCTGCCCTCCCCTGCCCACAGCCACAGTACGAGTACGCCCAGCCACCCACTGCTGCCCCGCCTGCCCATTTCGACCGTGTCCCTGGAGGCGTCGGTGCTTCTAAGCCCAAAGCCGAGGGCCCTTCCTCCTCTTCTTCCTCTTCTGCCGCCTCTGCTAACGTTCAAGTCAAGAAAGCTGAGGCTGGGGCCCCTGCGCCCCCACAGCAACAGCAGCCACCGTACAGCACTCCGACAGTCGTTCCGTCAGCAGGCCAGCCTCTCTTTGACAGCACAGCAGCCGCTGCTGCCGCCGCTGCCGCCTATAACACGCCCCAGTGGGGTATCGTGGACCTTTCTGGCCACCAGCACCTCTTCAGCAGCCTAAAGCGTGGGCAGGCGCCACCGCCAGCCACCGCCACCGTCAGTGCCGACAGCCAAGCAGGCAAGGACGACAAGAACTATTTCCGGCGCTTAAAATACTTCATTGACCGGCGCTTCCCCTGCGGGGTGTGTCAGAAGTCGTTCAAGCAATCATCTCATCTGGTGCAACACATGTTGGTGCACACGGGTGAGCGGCCGTATGAGTGCACCACCTGCGGCCGCACCTACAACCACATCTCCAGCCTCATCCGACATCGCCGCTGTCATAAAGACACCGAGGATGCTTCAGCAGCGGCCAATGTGGCGGTGGCGGCGGCGGCGGCAGCAGCAGCAGCTGCTGTAGCCACCAACACCACTGCTGCTCCTGGTGCTGAGGGAGCAGCCCAACCACCTGCCCAAAGCAGCAACCCGCAGGTGGTACCAACATCTGCTGGAGGAGCTGCTGCATCAGCCCTTGGTGCCGCCATCGCTCAGGCCGAAGGCCCTTTCACCTGCTCTCTCTGCTGGAAGGTGTTCAAAAAGCCCAGCCACCTGCACCAGCATCAGATCATCCATACTGGTGAGAAGCCATTCTCGTGTTCTGTCTGCCAGAAGAGCTTCAACCGCCGCGAGAGCCTGAAGCGGCACGTCCGGACCCACTCGGACCTGTTGCGCGTGCAGTGTGGAGTGTGCGGCAAGGAATTCCGGGACACCTCTTACCTTCTGAAGCACCAGGCAACCCATGCGCCTCCTGGAACCATCCCGCCACGTCCAGAGTACAAGTGTGACATCTGCGGCAAGGGCTACGTGGCTCCTCAGAACCTCCTGCGCCATCGGCAGCTGCAACACGAGGGAGCCCAACTGCCCAAAGACGGCACCGGTGCCCTCTCCTATCTGCCGCCAGGGGCCTATCTCCTTCCACAAGACCCGCAGGCTGCTGGCTCTGAGGGAGATACTAAGCCAACCTATGGGCTTTTGGGTGCTCATCCATTGCTGGTGGGGACCGCGGCAGGCAAAACCTTCTGTTGCGGGATATGTGGCCGTGGCTTTGGAAGGCGGGAGACACTGAAGCGGCACGAGCGGATCCACACGGGTGAGAAGCCCCACCAGTGTGCTGTGTGCGGGAAACGCTTCCGTGAATCCTTCCACCTCAGCAAGCACCACGTGGTACACACACGAGAGAGGCCCTACAAATGTGAGATCTGTGGGAAAGTTTTCGGTTACCCACAGAGCTTAACCCGGCACAAACAGATCCACCGGTTGCAACTGCCGTGCTCTTTGCCACCCATGGGGCCCTCACTAGCACCTATGGGGCCTTCGCTGCCTCCCCCTCCTGAGGGGCTGACTTATGGCTGTTCTGACTGTGGAGAGCGGTTCCCTGATCTCTTTCACGTCATGAGCCACAAGGAAGTCCATGTGGCCGAGAAGCCGTATCCTTGTGATGTCTGCGGCAAGTGCTTTGGCTTTATTGAGAACCTCATGTGGCACAAGCTGGTCCACCAGGCTGCCCCTGAGCGACTCCTGCCACCAGATGAGACGGCGGCAGCAGTGGCGCCTCTGGAGAATGGGCTGGCTGGTGGGGACAACGTGGCATCTTTTGAAGATCATCATCCTACCTTGCCAAGCGGGGAGCGCTTCTCCTGCTCCATCTGTGGTCAAACCTTCAAGCATTTCCTGGGCCTCGTGACCCACAAGTACGTGCACCTGGTGCGTCGCACATTAGCCTGTACCGTGTGCGGGCAGAGTTTTGCGGGGGCCTATGACCTGCTGCTGCACCGCCGCACCCACCTGCAGAAGCGCCATTTCTCTTGTCCAGTCTGTGGCAAGCGCTTCTGGGAGGCTGCCCTCCTGATGCGCCACCAGCGCTGCCACACAGAAGAGCGGCCGTATCGCTGCGCTGTCTGTGGGCGTGGCTTTCTGCGCTCGTGGTACCTGCGTCAACACAAAGTGGTCCACACCGGCGAGCGGGCCTACAAGTGCGCTCTCTGCAACAAGCGCTTTGCCCAGTCGTCCAGCCTGGCCGAACATCAGCGCCTTCATGTGGTTGCCCGGCCTCAGCGTTGCCCCACCTGCGGCAAGACTTTCCGCTACCGCAGCAACCTTCTGGAACACCAGCGGGTGCATCTGGGTGAGAAGGTCTACCGCTGCGACCGCTGCTCCAAGAGCTTCTTCTACTTGTCCTCCATCCTGCGTCACCAGCGCTCCCATGATGCCAAGCGCGAGTTGCGGTGTGGGGCCTGCCTCAAGCTCTTCAAAGACCCGAAGTACTTCAGCAAACACCTTCAGGCCCACCAAGGCGGACGGCCTTTCAAGTGCAGTACCTGTGGCGAAGCTTTCTCCAACACCTACGGCCTCAAGAAGCACCGCCACATCCACAAGATGGAGCGCTTTGCTGCTATGGGGGCCCACAAAGAACAGCCCTAGTGTTGAGGTAGCAACAGAAAAGATGGTTGGCCCTTGTCCCGATACCCTGGGGTGGGAAATGAGGGTAGTTCCAGGCTATTGTGAACCGTAAGGGCAGAGTTTCCATATAGTAGGCAAGGTGCACATGTCAGCAGTGAAAAACCACAATTGGGGGTGGAGGGGGGGAGTCAACTCTGTAGTCCTAAGTGTGTGGGTGGGCAAGCTATGTAGAACCCAAGGTGGAATGCAGGAGGGCCTGAGTGGGAAGAGGTAGCCTGTGAAGGTGAACCTTTGTTCCTCAAAAGAATAATAGGCATTGTCCTGTCTACCCTGGATTCCCTAGCATGAATGAGAGGAAGGGCGGGGGAGGTGGAAGATGGCTGCCATAGAGGTGACTCTTTCCTACCAGTAATGATTGCGGTGTTGGAAGTGATCGTTGCCAACCATTTCCACTGAGTGAGAGTCTGGTTTTGGGGAGGCAGTAATGGAATGGGAGTGTTTGTTTCAAACCTACATACTGTCAGGGAAGTGAAGCCAACCTGGGTTCTCATTTGCAAGAAAAGGAAGTGCTTCTTGCACTCCCCTTAAGCCAGAATGGCACGTTAGAGCTCTTTTGTGCTTTCGAGACCCGGGGGGGGGGAGAGAAACACCAGATGGTACAGTCCTCCCAGACTGCTCACCAAACATTTCGGTGATCCCAGTCCCTGGTTGTTTGCTTTCTGGGGGAGAATATTAATCTCTGTGCTTTCTTTGTTTATAAAGACAGTAGGCTGGCGGTCCTCATTTAAGACCGTAGCAACTAGCGGGATCTGGCTACTGACAGAAAACAGTTTTATGCATGACCTGAATAGATCCTTGGAGGGGGTTGCTTGAACCTTGGTCTGTTGTCTGGCAGACTATGGCATAGATGCTGCTGCACCATAAAATCTCTACGGTCCCACCTTCAGGGTTGTACTAGTTCGTGATGCAGTGGGAGGCTCACATAATTGAATGCCCCCTTGCATTAAAAAGAATCCCTCCCTATGGAAAACAAACAAGTCTAGAAGAAAGGTTTTAAGCTGACTTGCTAGCTTTCCACATGCAAGGTGTATTAGATACTGGAACGCATCCAGGCATGTCCTTCCCCCATATGCATCTTGAAATGGTATGGCCTCCGGAGGACTGTATCATGTTTGTTCGTTTTTGCAGTTCTGTGCTCTGAAAGCCAATTCAAACTTCAAACAGAGTTGGCTGTCCCCGTTTAAAAGTGCAGCATTGGCCTAAGATTGATGGTGCCTCTTTTCCTGTGTCCCAGAGTCCTGGGATTCTTGCACAAGCCAATGCACCATTGCATCCTTGTGTAGATTAGATCCTCCGCATGAACACCTAGTATCTTCCCTTGAGCTAGAGCTTTCCTCCAAGCAGATCTGAAACTGCATGGGGTGCCTACCCCTGTTCCAGGCATAGGTTAGTGCCACCTGTTAGTGTAATCACCCCAGGATTGGACATGAAGAGGAAAGCAAGTTGAACTGGCAGCTTCACATCCCAGGTCACGGTTTTATGTTGTTCACTCCATCTACACTTCACTTGTATGTCCATGTCACCCAGCTTTTTACCGTATAATAAGCCCATTCCTTTCTTGATAATGTGTTTTGTATCTCCCGCCCCCGCCCAAATCAAATCTGGTATAGAATCCCTAAACAGAGGCTGGAACATCCCTTCTGTCTTCATTCTCGGGTCTACGGTGGTGCTGTTCCACCCGTCACCCCAAAGTAGGAACTTTGCCATGGACAAAAAGTTCCTTTCAAACTCTTCAGCTTTCTCATGTGCCTCATCTATTCTCTTCATTCTTTTCCACCTTCAGCAAATTGCATAGGATACAGGGCAGATTGTTTTATAGCTCTGGATAGGCCCATAGGAGATGCTTGTTAACTACAGAATTATTAAAGTACCTGCTTTGTAGATGCCATAATACAGCAATTCTTTCCTCCTCCCCCCCCCCATTACATCTGATACACAGACTGTTGTGATGGGGAAAGAAAGTGCTTTTTCATACTGATGTGATCCACGCATGCCAGTGTTTTTTCAGGTGGCAATACCAGATGGCCTCCTTGCTGTTTCTGGTCCACCATCCTCATTTCCATTCTTGTAGTTCCTACCGTGGTGAGTGGCAATCTCACCAAGATGACAGTTGTACGTGACAGTTGTATTGTAGCTCGAGTGTGGTTGTCCTGGAAGAAAGGAAGGTGAGCATTTTGCCACATTTTAGGGGTTGATTGGCAGGTAAGAGGAGTGTGATAGAAACAGACACTGCATTCAGTAGAGAAAAGCATGCTGCATTTGGTGACCCCGTGTGCCATTTAAACAGAAGTTTAACAGAAAGAAGTTAAACAGAAGAATTAAACAGTTCAGGTTCATAACTAAGGGCCCAATCTTATCTAACTTTCCAGCACTGATGCATCCATGCCAATGCGGCGTGTGCTACACAACTTGCAGTGGGTTTGTGGGGGAGTCATGGAGGCCTCCAAGGAATGCTCCCTCACTTTGGGGTTGCAGCTGCTTTGACACTGGACAGTTGGATAGGATTGGGCCTTAGGAGTATGAAGAATAGAAAGGAGATAGGGGGAGGAATGAATAATTTTATTTTTCCAGGGCTTTGGGGGGGGGGGAATCTTGCAGCAAAAATGTTGATTTCAACATAATTTCTGTGTTGTCAACTCATGGGCAACTCCTTTTGTCCATGTATGGTTGGGTCCAGTTGGATTAATGTCCTGCCTCCAACTGCAGCTGATACCAGATTTTCTTTTTCTTCTTTTGCCTGTATTCTAAAGGTTAAAGGTCTGAAGTTGTAGCTGAAATTCAGTGGATTCTTCTTACGGTGGCGGTTGTACTCTGCCTGCCTTACATGGGAATTGTTTTTCCATATAGAGTTTTCTCTCCATGGCTTTATAATTTGCCAATAGGACTGAGGTAATATTAGTCATTCCCTCTTCCTTCTGAATCCAAAACACACCTTATTTATACTGTGCCAGCTTAGTAGAGACAGTAGATTCTACATTTAATTGAGCATTGCTTCCTCAACTAACCCATTGAAACAAGTGTTAAACCCACTCCCACAATTGGTAGTTCTCCCATTCAAGGCTATTGTTTATCAACCAGCCATCTTTTTACACTGGATAAAATGAGCTGACAACTTATCCAGTCGTTGATGTGTCTGTCGAGCTGCTTAATTGTAGTTTCCCAATGGAAAATGGCACAGGAAGTGGAGAAAAATGTGTTTCCTGCTTTCTTAGGTGGCCTAAGAGTAAATACTGGGTTCAGCAACTATTATGGTGACTGCCTTTGGTCCAAACAGTTGAGATTTTAAAAGGAAACTTCTTCAGAATTATTGACAGGCTTAGACCATAAGAGACAAATGTCGTGGTTGACAGTGACTGATATTTCTGCGTCAGCCACAACATTGATTTTATAATATTCAGCTAGGCCTTGGGGCTGTTTTCTGCAGATATGAAAACTAAGTTTGACCTGCCTACGTTTTGAGGGTTTTTAAAAAAGCGTTCTGACCTCACTTAATGAGTTAACCTTAAATCACTTTTATCACCATTTTGTATTCACAAAAAGATTATCGGAGAATGGCAAGGGGTGGCGGGAAGAAGAGACTTCCACCACCCAGTCTGTCAGGGCATATTTCAAGATGATGAGAGAACAACATGGCTCCTCGTTCTTTCCCAGCCAAATAGCTTGTGGCAGAGGGCAGGCACAGCGTGTTTGCAAATGTTCGTTCACTTAACACTCAGTGGATCTTGCACCTGTTCTTCAATCTAGCAGCTGTTTTTGTTTTCCCAGGTACACATTTCCATCGCCTCTTGTGGTTGGGTTTTTGCTAGCTGGTGTGATGTGCCATGTCTGTGCACCCTTAAAACACATCCCGTGTGGGTGAGAAGCTAGCTAGGACCCAGTTTCTCTGGCCTGTTGAGGGATCTAATGGCTATTACAGTCAGGGACCGGGAAGGCAGTGTTCTTTGGGATGATTTATCTGGGAGAGGCGTGTTGGATTAGCAGGGCAAAAGAGATGAAAGTGGGTTTAATTTCTGGATGGGAAATCGAGTGCTTTTGAAGACACAATCAGTTTGGAGAATTAAATGCAATCATGAGTGATCAGCCGCCTTTCCTGCTGCATTACCCAGCTGGTTATTGGCCCTAGAGTGTGCATTCATAGGGTGCCAGTTGTCCAACAGATTCTCATCAGCCTTAATGCCTTGTCTGCTGTGTATGGAGTTTGAAGCAGGGGGTGGGAAGGAACTCTGTTTTTCCCTTGCATTGGACCTGACCTTTCCAGACGCTTGCAAAACCCATCCTCTGAGAATGTCTTCGGCCATCCTCCTTCTGTGGAGAACTTGGATTCTGTGGTTCTGACTGCAGCAGGCTGTTTTTCCAAACTTCCTCAGCATCCACGCTGGCCAGACTGGGAGATGGATATTTCTGAGGCAGGACTCGAACATTCCCAGGTGGTGATGCTTTCAGACGCTGGATGAAGAGTCATAGCTGCCAATAGGACCCGATCCAGTGCTATCATGTTAGGAGATGACTTTTTATATTAATATGGATATATAAATACATTTATATCTAAATACTTCTTTTCTAACTTACCCCTTTCTCCCATTGGCTACAAAGAGCAAGAAGTACAGTTCTTTTGGTGCCAAGATTCAAGTCCCTTATGATAACAAGTGTACTAAAACATGTATAGGGCCCTCTCATTGTCCAGGCAGTTGATAAGTCTGGACCAATAACCCCTCCCTCCCTCCCTTGTTGTGCCCCCTTGGGAATTGTACAGTGTGTGTTTTTCTCAGTCGGGGTGGGGGTTGGGAGTGTGTTTGTGTTTTAAACCAAGCAATTGTTAAATGCGTCTGATTTACAATGTAAAGACTAAACAAACATTAAAGGAAAGGGAAAAATGTATGTGCCATGTATTGAAAGGGGTGTGGGGGGGATTCCAAGGCACAGGTGAGTGCACCTTTAAGACTCAAGATGATTGGACCATTGGGCAAAGCTTCCTGAAGCAGAACAGTGGGACCATGAGGATGTACAATTGTAGCTAGCAGCTGGGTCCAGTGACAGAAAGCTTTACACTGGTACCCAACATATTAAAGCAAAACAAGCAGACAAATCCCTGCAGGGGGTAGTATAGGGTTACACTGGGCAGATGCTTAGGTACAGGCTGGGCCGTATGAAGAAACCCCAAAAAAGGAGATCAGAGTGGATGATGCCACAACCTTTATGAAGAGTGTTCTCCCTCTACTGAGGCTGGGTCAACCGGTATGTGGTTGAATACACTGTACCACTTCAGAGAATCTGAGGGATACCAGTTGGCTTGCTCAGGCACGCGAGAAAAAAGCACCCTGTAAATAGATAACTAGCACATCCGGAAGCACATTCTTCTGCTTGTGTTCTGTTTGCAAAGAATTTCTGTTTGGCGTCTGAAACAGTATAGCCCTTTCTACCACCTCATTCTGCTATATGTGTAGTTTAAGCCTGAGTAGAAGGTGTTTACTGCACCCCAACAGTCCTGCCTTTTCTCCTGGGCCAATCAGGGCACAAAGGATGTTTGTATCCAGAGAGGCTAAATGAGTAGTCTTAACATGTGCCGATAGAGGTACTACTCTGACACAGGGGTGTAAAACTGTTGGCAAGCTGAAGGAGAAGCAAGATAGAACCCCAATGTCTTACTAAAAGTTGATGTCAAGCTATGAACGGAGTGGTCTGAAGCAAACGAGTACCAACCGCCCACGTTTGCAGACCCGGCCAATGGGCTGCCTGGGGCAGAGGAGGAGGAGGAGGAGCACTGCATCTTCCCCTGACTCCTCTCCCCCAGTGCCTCTCTGTCACTACAGGCTCCATTTTGGAGCCTTACAGAGGCAAGGGAGGGCAGGCGCCGCCCTCTTCCCGCTGGACCAGCACGCTGCCCTATCATTTGCCCTCCCCCCTTCAAAATGGTAGGTCTGCCATTGAGGCAGAAGACTAGAGGCGGAGGAAGCCAAGTTTCATATAACTTAGCAGAAGGAAGATTTTGCAGGCTTTGAAACTGAACACAATTTATGAATTGTACTTGTGCACACTTTCAAATTTTTCAGGCTTTGAAATTGGAAAATGTTTCAAAAATAAAATGCATCTTAATTTTCAGTTAATGAGTTGGCCAGATGCAATGCACGCGTGCCTGGGTATCCACTAATTCGATAGCCAGAGTTTCAGTTATCCACAGATACCATGGATAAAGGTAAAGGTTTCCCCATGACTGAATGGTCTAGTCGTGACCAACTGTAGGGGGCGGTGCTCATCTCTGTTTCTAAGCATGTAGAGCCAGTGTTTGCCCTGAGGACAAGCTTCTGTGGTCATGTGGTTGGCATGACTATATGCTGTAGCGCATGGAACGCTGTTACCTTCCCACCGAAGTGGTACCTATTTATCTACTCGCATTTTTAGGTGCTTTCAAACTGCTAGGTTGGCAGGAGATGGGACAAGCGACTCCGTCATGCAGTCTTGAACTGCCAACCTTCTGGTCAACAAATTCAGCAACAACGGTTTAACCCGCATCGGCCACCACATCCCACCATGGATACTGGATGCCTATTAAAAAGATAGGGGAATATTAAATCTCTTTTTTTACTTCGTTGCAGCAAAACCACTGGTGCTCCCATCTTTAAAAAGGTGGTCCCAGTATCCACAGTTAGCAAATTTAAGGCAGGAGAATCTGCTTGAGAAAACTACCCTTTTTTTCAGCTTATTTCCAGCAAGCTAGGAGGATGCGTAATTGAAGAAGCATTGTCACCCCAAGTAACAGAATCCTGCATTTGGTCCTGAGATGTTCACTCAGAGCCCCTCTTATATACAGGAGGACATGGGAGAGCATAAGCAGAATCCAGAAGGTTCTGTGATAGAGAGCTCCCTAATGCTTCTCTTAGGTAATGAACTCTACTACCACAGAGACCCTTGTGATCCTCCACAGTTTGAACAAGCTGCCTTTAAAAAAAAAAAAAGGTTGCATGTTAATCTAAGGCTGGATGAGAACTCAAGGTTCCTTGAAACTTTCAATAAGTACAGTAGTCCAAAGCTGGGCACTTAAAATACTGTTCCAATTTTAGGAGCCTGATATAGTTAACCGCAAACGGTCAATAAAGCCCCTGTGTGTGAAATGGCCCTGTGCCTCCACCTAGGTTTAGTGTATATTGTAAGATACAAAACTGAGAATGCTTAGTCTTTACAACAAAGAACATTAAATGCATAGCAATGTCATAAGGTCAGTTTACAAGTTGAGAGCAACTGTTTTCTGCTACTGCTAAGGAGGAAACACAAGTGTAAGGATCAAAATGGATGGAAGGTAGAATTGGGCTGTATTTTTAGGAAGCACATTAGGAGACGCAGCAGGTCCCATCACGTTTCTACTTGAAGTTTTCCCGCAGGATTATATGAACATTCACTAGCGCGTGTGATATTGAGAAACTTTTTTACTTTTTCTTTAACTGTTTTGAGCCTGCAAAGCAGAAGATAAAAGAATAATTTGCTTTTGAACACAATGGCTTTTCGAAAGATTTATTTCCAGCTTTGGGTTATTTGCTGACAGTATTATTTACAGCACTTTGGAAGAGCGTTTACCAAAAAGTCTCCCCTCGCCCACTTGTTCCATTGCTGGCATCACACAAATAAATCTTTTTTTTTCTTTATTTAGTTCCACATGTTAATACATTTTCAAAGCAAAAAAAGTCACTTCAGAATTTGCTCTCCTGGGCAGGACACACTTGAGGGTGGCGGCTGCTACAAGCAGAGCCAAGCAGGTTCTGCTGAAATAAAAAAATCATATCCACACACCCACCCAAATTTTAAAACTTGTGTAAAGTTACACAAATGTGCAGGAACTTGCTTATTTTGCATATTATAATTTCTGCTAATTCTAGGAAGGGGCAGGTACCTATACAAGGCACTGACTACTGGAAATTTTGCTCAGTTTTCCCGCTGCCACTAGCCCCGCTTCAGAGATTTCACCAGGCATTAGCCATGCACTTTCAGGACATTTAGTCAGTTTAGACATACTGCCAAAAGGAAAAAAGTAGGGCGGGGGCAAGATCCTAGTCCTCAAGGCTATATGGCTCAATTCACTCTCAGTGCCAAACCAGGAAAACAAACAAGATTCAAGTCCTCAAAGCTATGTTATGATGTACTGTGAATGAGGATTGGGCTTACATGCTCCCTCCCACCCACATTCTAGTTCCTTTGCTTGCCAACCAGAAAAGGGAACACTTGGTTGAATGTGGTTTTCAGTTCTGGTTTAGAGGCAATTTATGGTTTGCTGAGAACCAGGAAGTGCAGGAAGGAAGGGGCATGCATATGCTTGAGGCACATTCAAGTCATGCCCAACCATAGTTTTGTATTATAGCTAAACCAAGCCATAAGGCCTAGAAACCTGCATTTTTAAAAACCATTGGTATGGTGCTGTCCACTGTGCAAAGCTCTTCACATGTATTATCTCAATGATGTCCTTACAACAACCTTGCAATATAAATATTATCCTCATAGTAGGGAGGGAGCATGCCTAAGGCCACCTAGTTCATGACAGGCGAGGCTCAAACCAAGACAGTCCTGCCCTGCAGCCTAGTTTCTTAGCCACTGTGCTACGCCTGCTCTAAAGAATGAGTTTCTTGGAGCACTGAAATGAACACCTGATGCTGCAGTAGTACCCACAGTTCTGTTGCTTTCTATTGCATTCTGTCTCCTGGGGAAGCCTTTTACCTAAGAAGTCACTGTGGCTTGTCTCTCCATTCTTTCTCCGCCACTTTTACCACCGCGCCCCGTGCCACCCTGCCCATGCAGCCGACGGTGCTTGGCAAAGTTGGAAGAGTTATTGAAGCGCCGGCAACACACGGTACACTCAAAGGGTTTCTCCCCAGTGTGCAGTCTCCGGTGTGTGGCCAGAGCCGAGCTCTGCGTAAACCGCTTGCCACAGACACCGCAGCCAAAAGGCCTCTCACCTGTGTGCACCCGCAGGTGCTCCTTCAGATCCGTGGCGCGACGGAACTGCTTGGGGCAGGCGAAGCACAGAAAGGGCTTGGAATCGAAGCTTGATGGGGAATGCTGCTCGTAGGGCTCGGGATCTTGGAAAGAAAAGCAAGAAGCAGGACTCCCCTCTACTTCCCAGTGCTGAGTGGAGCTTCCCGGCTGGTCTTGCAGTGAGCGGTGACTGAGAGAGACAGGAATATTGCAAGGCAAGGAGGGATGCTCTGGGCCGTCTAGTTCCCAGGGAGATGTGCCAGCCGGCCGGTCTAATGCAGGGCATTCATCAAATCCATCGCTTTTCATCGTTATTCCCACACTGAGCTCTTTGCAGGCCGTAACATTTCCCTTGTTGGGGTAGGCCCAGGTGGATCCTTTTGCTGTGGGAGTGTTCATCTTTTCGGCAGTGCACACTTGAACATTCACCACCTCCTTGTGGGTGCCACCGTCTTCTCTCAGCTCTCTGAAATGGCCAGCGCCATTTTGCCTCAAACCGTTGATGTGGTCTCCGCGACTGCCATTATGCTTCAGCTCCAAGGAATTGGTGGACCGACTCCAAGCGTGGATGTAGGCATGGCTTTCCCCTCTGCCATTCTGTTTTACGTCTGCCACGGCGCTCTCCCCTCCATGACGCCTCAGCCCTTTGAAATAGCTCCCGACTTGACTCAGCTTGTGAACACGGCCCCTGTTGCCACCAGTGTGCAAGAGGTCCTTTCTGCAGCAGTCACCACCTGTCTGAAATCTGCCGTTGTGGTTTTCATGAGATTGCTTCTGTTCTCCCTGAGCATGGCTTCCCCCGGGTCTGTTTTGCTGTGAGCCTTTAGTGTGATTTTCACCAACATACTCCAGTTGCCTGAAGCTGTGGCTGTTCTGAGTCGCCCCTTGATCATGGTTACAATCGCCATCCTCCCTCAGTCCAGCAGCATGTCCTTTGCCATCACCTGCCTGCCTCAGACCCTTAATATGGCAACTTCCTTTATTATCTTGCCTCATTTCAAGGTAACGATCACAACTGGCGCCATCTTGTTTTAGGTTCAGTCTCTTGAAATGGACCACACGCTCACCAGGTTGCCTTAGGCTGCTACTATGGCTGCCATTTTGGCTTAGCACATTAACAGAAGGACCATTTTGTCTCCCTTCGGGGTCAAGGCCCCAACTGCTTTCACCTTCCCTTAATTCCTCGATGATGATGTGGCGGCCATTTTGCCTTGGTACGAGGTTATGGCTTGTATTACTGCTGCCGACCGGTGTTTCTACCAGGTCTCCCTGTTTCCTTGCAGAAAGGATGGCACAGTCATCCCCATCGTTCCCCTTGTCACCCTCCCCACAAGCTTGGCCGTGGATGCGCTGGTGTTTACGAAAGTTGGAGCTGTTGTTAAAAGACTTAAAGCAGACACCACACTGGAAGGGCCTCTCACCAGTGTGAATGCGCATGTGGCCAGAAAGCACCGAGCTCTGAGTAAAGCGCTTGCCGCAGATGCCGCACCCATAGGGCCTTTCACCTGTATGCACCCGCTCGTGGTCACGCCGATCGGAGGCCCTCTTGAAGCGCTTGGGGCAGAAGGAGCAGCTGTAGGGCCTTTCGGCAGGGAGGGCCAGGACCTCTCGGTTGCCAGGCAACCAGTTCTGGGCTTCCAAGAAGACACTTTTGCACCCCTGACATTGTGGAATCTGACCCTGGCATCCGGCCAAGTCTGGCAGCTCCTCCTGGCACAGGGGACAGACAGAGGGGGTTACTGCTCCAGTCTCTTCCTTAACTGTAACCAGCTGGATCTCCATCTGGGAGCTCACGCCAGCACAGTGTCAGCCTCACAAGATCTGTCCCTGCAGAAAGCAGAAAAGGAGAGGCGTAAGCAATAGATGCATGGAGGGACGCACAATTAAGTGGAATAAACCCCAGTAGCTTGAGACGTCCTCACCTTCAGGAGGGAGACACAACATTCTCCTACCCAAGAATCCAATGCATGCCCCAACCCCTAGAATAACTTAGGGCCCAATCCTGTCCAATTTTCCAGCACTGATGGGAGACTTATCAATGCCATGAATGCTGCATCCTGTGGTGGCAGTCATGGAGGCCTCCTTAAGGTAAGGAAACGTCTGTTTTCTTGGGGCTGCACTGTTGCTGCATCAGCAATGGAAAGCTGGATAGGACTGGGCCCTCTGTCTGCAAATGTGGTGCATGCTTTCCTGGGATCAAGGCCTACTGGGACTGGCTTCTCAGCAGACATGTATAGGATTGAGCCGTCAGGTCCCAATTTGTCTGCCTTAATCCCAATCTTTCTTTGGAGGACCCAATCCCACCACCTCAGCTCTCTTAACAACCCGATCCCTAGAATCAACAGTAACTAGCCCTCGTTTTTCCCCTCCAGCAGGAGTCCCAGTCCCAGACTGACCCACTGAGCAATACCTTGTTTCCAAAGGACCCCCCCCCCCCAGCTTTCACCTGCTAGATTCTCCTTTTCCAGATAAGCAGTAAAGCACATGAGACCTCCAAGTACAGGCAAGCACCAGTATCCACTCATTTGCTATCCATGGTTTCCGTTATCCACGGATACCAAATATACTGGGATACCTATTAAAAGCATAGGGGAACATTAAATCTTTTTTTTACCTTGCAACGAAACCACTGATGTTCCCCTATCTTTAAAAAGGCGTCCCCAGCACCCACGGTTTCAGGTATCCACAAGGGGGTCCAGAACCCCAGTGGATACTGGGTATGCCTGTAAATAGATGATGCCCTGGGCAGTGGCGTTCCTAGAGGGAGGGCAAAATGTTAAGTTTTGCAGGAGCCTGAGTTCCTGGATAAAGTGGTCCCTCCCCCTCGCCTTCAGAGCCATTCGCGGCTCCCGCAAAACTTAGCATTTCGCACCCCCCAGCAATGCTACTGCTCCACAGCTTCATTAGAGCCTCTCTTCCCCTTCCGTCCAGCGAACTCAGGCCCCCCAGCCGCCAAGCCAGCTCCAAGTGTCCCAGCCCAGCCTCTTCTCCTCCTGCTCGTCTAATCCAGCAGCCCGGCTCGTCCACCCTCCCCAGAGCCCTGTTCCTTGCTGGGATCAGAGAACAATAGCTCGGAGCTGGAGAAGCGCTGCAACAGGCGCGGGGCAGGAGATCTGCAGATGACCCGGGGCATGGGGAGCCTGTATATGACGCGCCCACCGCAAGCTCGCCCTACTTCTCTCATCGCCCCACTTCTCTCCCCCCAGCCCCGATTTCCTTTGTCCCCCATTTGCATGCAAAGTCCCTGGTGCTCATCCCTGGCATCGCAAGCTGCCCCCTCCGGCGCTTTCCCATTTCCTCCGGCCGCAGAGAGTCTCACCTGCACCAGGTTCATCCGATCTGGCGCGCGCGATGATTTTCTGTCCTCCCTCCGTCCCTTTCCAACTTTCAGCCGCCTTCAGTGGGAAGAAACAGTTGGGAAAACTCCCTGCCCCCTCCCCAGCGTTCTGCCCATCCTCTTGCCTAACGCGTGCCTCCCCTTTAAATGCAACGAAAAAAAGGGAATTAAAGGGGATGGAGAGACGGTGACGTTTTTTTGTCTGTAGTCAAAAAGCCAGGCAAAGCTACCCTCCCCCGCTTTTAATTTAAAGAAACAGGCACAACTGTAGACGGGAGATTCGAACAGAGCATCATTGATGTCGGTTCTATAATTCCGTTTCGTTCAAATATAGGATAGTAACGTAATAAACCAGGTAAAATTAGATCGGCGTCGCAAAACCGTAAGGTTAAGAGTGCCAAAGGCAAAGGGTTATTATTATTATTATTTTATTATTATTATTAATTTATAATTATTAATTAATAATAATATAATATAATGGTATATATTTATTATTTTATTATGTTATAATTCTAAATAATAATAATAATAATAATAATAATAATAATAATAATAATAATAATAATAATAATAATAGCAGCCCCCTTCAGTAGCAAGAAACAGTTGGGAAAAGTCCCTGCCCCCTCCTCAGCATTAGTATTAATAACACAGGACTAAGTCCCATTGGAGACCATTTTTTTTGTCCTATTATTTGGTGTTCCAATTAAATTGATGACTTGCTCTATGAGGGAGCAAAACCTAAACAAGCTCTCATTGCTAGCAGCTTATAGCTGTGTGCCAGCCTAGTTGTGGAAGCGGAATTAAAATGAATGCCAAATTGAAATGTCGTTGACGGAGAATGAAAAAGAGCTTGTGGGAAATCTCAACACATATGAGTTTGTATGCACTCTGTGGCTTCAGTGCCTGGAATATTCAGAATAAAGCAGCAACATAAAATACAGCACTTTCAATAGTGTATGTGCCAGCCCAACATCTGACCCTGAGGTGGCTTGCCAAATGCTGCCCCCTCTTACCTGGTGATAAGCCAAACACCACTCTTCTCACTCCACAGATTAGAAAAGGAAGTGATGAGTGGACAGAAGAGGAAGTGTGGAGGAGGGGGGTGCACCACCTAATACTCTCCTCCATATTTCTTGTTTCTCCCCAGCCTTTCCCTTTCCAATCCAGGGAGTGGCCCTATACATGCATGTGTGTACTGTACAGCTGGAATTGGTGATAAATAACTTCCTGAAATATACAGTAAGACTTAAAATATACATATATTACAGTTCAACTGTGAACTCTTAAAATAAAGTTGGGATAAATAATACATTCCTAAAGAAAGGTGAAGGGATTAAAAACACCAATAATAATTTCATTTGGGGAGGGGCAATAATAATAATAATGCCAAATCAAAAGGAACAAGTACCACAAAGGAAATTATGTGATGTATTCTTACTTTTTCAATTCATACTGTTCCAATTATAGCACAACCCTGTGAATGTGTACTCAAAAGTTACTCCCATTGTACAATGGGACTTACTTCCAGGAAAGTGTAAGGATTGTAGGCTTAGGGCCCAATCCTATCCAACTTTCTGGTGCCGATGCAGTCCTGCGGTAAGCAAACAAATGTTCCCTTACCCTGAGGAAGCCTCCATGACTGCCCCCCACCACCACAGAATGCTGCACACATCCCACTGGGATGGCTACATCAGGCCTGGGGAATTGGATAGGATTTGGCCCTTAGTTGTGTCTGTTGACACAAGAAGGTTGTCTTACTGTCAAACATATATACATATATAGGATTGAATATCTACCACTTCAGAAAAATGGGAGATAGCATGAAAATAGACACACTCGTCCAGGCATCTTTTGAAATTTTCTACTAATTTTTTGAATTTTTCATTATATCCAAAGGGGTGGGAAAGAATCCTACAAATGTTATCCACTTGCTTTTGTGGGGCTTTCTGAGGCTCATGAGTTGTTATCAAATGCTGAGATAGTTTAATTTTCATGATATAAACTACCATAAATATACATATAGTGACAGTAGAATTAAAGGCTATCTAATGAAATTAGTGGTTCCAAAACAAATGCTGTTCTTTCTTTTAAACACAACAAATGATTGACTGACAGGACACCCTTCTACGAGAAATAAGCCAGAGTTTAATTTGTCAAATGAACAGTGCTGAGGTGCTTACCTTCCTAGTAGATGTTCTCCATTACTATCAAAGGCACAGAAGTTGCCTGTTGTTAGTCAGTGATGTAGAAAGCATTCTTTACATGCTCAGCGGTGTTAGTTTCATCTAACTTGCAGATGAATATTAGAGGAAACTCCAAGCAGCTCCAACTTTATGCAGCATTGGTAAATAATGAACACGTAAACATATTTGAACATCCTATCTTAGGAGGCCATGGTTAAATCAAGTCTATTTCCCCTCCATGACAGAGCAGGTTAAAAATATCTAATAGATACCATTAACCTCCACTCTCACAAGTCTCAAGAGCTTATCTCTCCTTTCAGGAAGTATTATGTCTTGATCAGTGACAGCCGATATGTTCATCCAAATGTTTAATCTATATTCATATCTATTTGCTTTCTATCATTCTGCATCCATAATTTTTCAGAACTTCCAAGTGTGTCAGCTTTCTGCTTTTCTGAAAAGCAAGATTCTAGATCTCATGGCTACAGGATGTTTACAAACATACAGGTC
Source organism: Lerista edwardsae (assembly GCA_029204185.1). Lineage (NCBI taxonomy): Eukaryota > Metazoa > Chordata > Lepidosauria > Squamata > Scincidae > Lerista > Lerista edwardsae. The sequence goes on along the minus strand of JAJKFI010000157.1, from coordinate 464,317 downwards.
AGGTTTGGAAAGAGTTCCTAAGTTCAGTTCTATAGTTCACTTGGTCACTCTAAAGTTTTCATTTACATTCCTGCATCCCATCATCTCTGCAGACCCCCCATTTAAACAAACACTCTAAAGTGACAAGTTTAGAACAAAGCATGTAACCCAGAACATTTATGGAGGATAAGCACTATGCACACATTTTATTGATTTGCGTACTTTGAGTGCTAAGCTGGCAGTTTCTTGACACACATTTGGATACTTCAATGTATAAAATGAGTCCAGGGTTTCTACTCTCAGCCACACACCCCACAATCAGAACTCTTCCCCGTTTGGCTGTCCCATCAACAGTCAAATCAAACAACTGATCTCCCATACCTTGATTAAAAAAACAAAACAAAACAAAACAAAAACCTCCTTGCATTGTTTTTAAGTTATATATTTGAAAGGCACACTTCTCAATCCCAACAAAGGACTGACTTCCTACCAATGCAGCTACAAGATGGAAGTAACAGCGCATCACTTTATTTGTTTTGTAGCACATAAAGATGATCCAAAAAACCTCAAAGAATTATTTTAATTAAAAAAGACACACAGTTCAAAGAGTCCACAATAAGTATCAAGTGGAGAAATATGATCCAGGGATCTCCCCGACAAACTTTGGAGGTACTGCTCTATCCAGCACCTTGGAACACATGCCTGTAACATCAGCCTCTCCTGTTTATTTCCCATCACAGAAACAGAGTCCATTAAATATTGTAGGAAGCCACAGCAGCCTTAACATAGACATGCCACAGGTCAAAAGTCAGGGATAAAGCTCAACATGTTATTTTGCTGCAGAACTGGGGTTTCAAGCCCAGGGAAACTGGTTGAAATTGCTTTTTGACTCTAATCCAGGGCAGACGAAAACAAAGCCTGATACCAGGGTCGACAAGCCCATTGATGAAGTTAGTTTGGAAGCTAGACTGGCAGTAGCAGCAACTTTTGGAAGGAATGTTGTATCACTAACACTTTTTTCATTAATAAAATCTAGGCAGCGGTTCCCAAACTGTGGATCCACGGCCAACCAATAGGTGAACATCCATGACCCAATGTTGGGTGGTTTCCGAAATTGACAGGGTAATTAAGCTATGTGCATCAAGGGTTAAACAATCTGCTACTTGGGAGACACTGCTGAGTGGATGGCAAGAGAACCCTTTTTTCCAAGGTGAGTCCGGATGCTAAAAGGTTTGGGAACTACTGGAAAAGCACAAGACTGAGGATAAGACCTGAGAGCAGGAAAATGTTCCATCCCTCAATGACCCTCCCCACCTAGGGCTCAATCCTATCCAACTTTCCAGAGCACTGCAGCTGTGCCAATGGGATATGTGCTACATCCTTCCCTGTTTCTTCCCTTACCTCAAGGCTGCATCAGAACTGAAAATCGGATAGGATTGGGCTGGTTTTTGGTGTTTTTTTTTAGACGTTTTCAAATCTGAACCAGAACCCCTTAAATGGAAAGTGATTTTTCCTTGCACAATGGAGTTCACAGTACATGCTTATTTAGAAGACTCATTGTGTTCAATGGAACTTACTCTTTGGTAAGTGTATGATGGAGCTTATTCTTTGGTGAGTGGGTACGGCCCTTGTCAAAGTACCACCCAGACTTTTCCAGCCACCTCCTCTTCCCAGTCCTTTAGAAAGGTCTTTCAATTTGCTTATTACAGGGAAGATGGGATGGGGTGGCAGAAGTTTGGGCACAAGTGTGTTGAGTTGGGAACTCAAGGTTCAAAGCTGGAGGTCCTATCCTTTGCCAAGCTGGTTCTCAACTTTGCCCAATGAGACATTTGTAGAGGACTCAGAACAAACCCAATTTGTGTTTCAAATTCAATTTGAACTACTTCCTAAACTCAGCTTGGAACTCTGCTTGTTTATTATGAAGGAGAGTTCTCCTCTTGGCTACCCCAACTAGCTCTGCATCAAGTGGACCGATATTTATGTCAGCTGCGAAACAGAGCCTTGTTCAATAGGGAGGCTGTTTTTCATCAGACCAAGGTCTCCATGCAGTGTTTCTGGGTCAAGGGAAGGATGCTTCTAGGCTAGTGCTTGGCAAAGGATCAGGAGGCTGGATCTACAAATGAGTCAGAGGCTCTTAACAGGCATGCATTGCCAGGCTTTAGTCTGCATATTAACATGTCTTTAGGGCATAGATAGTAGTACCATATCAGTGTCATGTATGCAGGATCAGGGCAGCATGGGCTGGATTCGCCCTTCCACATATCCATGGCATGAGACACAGTTTCTTCCCTAGGACTTTATGGCAGAGTTGGACGCTAGTAGGCAATGTGTTCTGTTGCAGAAACGGGCAATGATAGGCCAAGGTATCCATGCTAAATGTGTATGGCCTACAGGGGCAGTGGTAACCAGGGAACAGAATGAAGCAGGAGAGGAAGGAACTCCTTGCCAGAGTTCAAGAGCACAGACGGGCATAACAGACTAGGTTTCTATGAAGATGGCAGACCAGGGTCGATATCAGGTCTTTGTGGCATGAAAAGTCAGGAAGCATCCCTACTAGGTATTAGCAAACGGGCTTTTCCATCTCAGGTAGTTTGTGGCATAGGCGTGTGAGGTTTCCCATCCCAGATTTATCCATGGTATGGATGGTCATTGACTGACAGATGTGAAAGTTCCAGGTCCATAAGGTGTGGGCAGATGTGTACCCACCAGGCTCATCACAGCTAGCAGTGGGGCCTGGATGACTGATGTTAAAGCCTGGACAGACAGCAGCGTCTCCATGCCAGCTCTCTGTGGCATAAGCGGAGCTCCAATGACCAGTCTCTATGGCGTGGGGAGGAGCTGCAGACGATGCTTCCGACGGATGTGCCTCTGAAGGGTGTTGCGCTCTCCAAAGCGCATGTGACATGCGTCACACTGGTAGGGCCGCTCGCCCGTGTGCACGCGCTGGTGATGCGAGAGTTCTCCAGAGTCACGGAAACTGCGTTGGCAGATGGGGCACTGGTGGGGTTTGCGTCCCGAGTGGGTGTACTTGTGGCGCTCCAAGTGGGAAGTGCGCTTGAAAGCCTTGCCGCATGCGCGGCAGACGTGAGGCTTGCTCTCCGAGTGGGTAATGCTGTGGCGCTGCAGGTAAGACAGATACTCGAATGTCCGGGAGCACACAGGACAGCAGTACACCTTGCGCAAGGACCCCCCACTCCCACCGCCTTCAGAGCTCCCTGCTGCTGTTCCCGCTGCCCCCACCCCCTCTTCCACTAGTACCGTGTAAGGCAGCCCCTGACTGTCAATCAACAAGTAGCGCCCCAACCGAGAGGGTTCTCCTTGTTCTGTGCCTGCTGTCCCTCCAGGAACATGTGCCCGTTTACCTGCGGGCAGCCCATTCAAACCTTGAAGAAGGGCACCACCAGCAGAAGGTATTGGTGGGCGAGAAAGCTTAGGAGGTGAAATTTGGACATCTCCTCCCTCCTCCGCCCGCTCCATCTTGATGGACTGCCCCACATTACTTGTAGGGTCTTGCAGATGGGGGTGTTCCAAGGTTTCTGGTGGTCTGTGAGGATCCACTAATGACTTGGAATGTCTCTGCAGCTCCATACGTATTTTTTTTTAACGAGTTTTGCCTTGTTGTCAATCACCAAATCTGCAAAGAAGAAGAAGAAATAAAAAATCCTGATTCATATGGACGTATAAGAGCTGTAGTTAGGATGGCCAGCTCATTCAACAATTGCACTAGATAAATCACCTGTCTTTTCATTAATCAGATCTGAATAAATCAGCATTTTGTCAAATATTCAAGACAGGTATTTTTCTGAGACAGGAAGTATAAAATAGCTTGCAATTTAATTATTCATTTCTTCTTTATACACCATCATCAATGCAAACGTATAGCATAGAAGAGGACAAGTTCCTACTGGAAGAGATAGTTAAACACAGGAGGGGCAACAGAGAATGGGGAAGGAAATGGAGGCAGGTGTAAGCAGGAGAAGAATGTGTGCTTCTTTCAGTTATCAGGATTTAGTCGTGGTTACTGTGGGGTAAAGGCATCTTTAGGCTCCATGGAAAAAGTGGGTTTTGAAGAGGGATTTGACGGAAAGATGGCATAATGCAGATGTCCTAGGAGGCAATTACAGACATTTAATAAATTTGTATACAGAACTGCTGTCACTCACTGGGAGATGGACAGGCATCTTGAATGCCTTGTTCATTCCCTATTACAACAGCACATCAGAACCAGCACACCATCTAAATGCATAAGCGCACAAGCCAACCCATTAAAATTGAACCCTACCAATCAGCCAGGTATGGCTGCAACCCTAGGCAAGTTTACATGGCAGTAAATTCCACTGAACGTGGTAGGCCTTACATCTGAGTAATCTTGCACACAGCTGGGCTGCAAAACTGTAGTTAATTAGTGTACAAATTATCATCAGAATCTGCAACCCAGGCAAACAAAGTTTTCAAAAGCTGCAATTCTAAACACACTTATTGAAGAGTAAATCCCACTAGACAAACAGGGCTTTCTTCCAAACAAACATGGATTAGATGGGGCTGCACTTCTCTTCACCTTAGAAAGTTCACACATGTTGCATTTCAAAGAACAACATTGTAGCTGGTGCCAGAATAATCTGTTCTGTCTTGTTCCCCTTTCCTATAAATTGTGATTCAGCAGAACTTGAGGAAATCAGTACATTACCTACAACATATACAAAGAGTATATGAACACTACAGAAGTCAGACTTCTGCAAAACCACTGACGAGGCGCTCAAATATTTTGATCAACTGAATGTAACTTTACTCCTGCCCATCTGTGGAAAATGATAACCAGGTTCCACCTTGTAGAAGCAGCAGCCTATAGCAGATATATGCAGTATAAGCCAGTAATAACAATTGAGAAGGCAAAAGATTTCATGAAATTTTGGCCAAGAAGCCAATGCAAGCTGAGATGGTAAAATTTACAGCACAATCATATGCATGTCTGCTCAGAAGTAAATTCAATGGGATTTACTCCCAGAAAAGTGTGTATAGGACTGTAGCCTTAATCCCTAGGGGAGATAGAAGGGCATAAACCTCTAGAGGAAGGAAGGCCAGGGCAAATAGTAATAGACTATGCTGGTATATACAAATATGATATCAAGCTCCCTGCATGGCTAACACTTAGACATTTTGTATAACTTGTTAACAGTTTTTCAAAACTCATTATCCTAAAACCTAAATCCTATTCTTGCTTTGGGGGCAAGAAATCTTATCCCCCAGCTATGCCGAAGTATGCCACATTCCACAGCAAATGTGGAGTCAAAGCAGTGGTTTGGTGTTAGGGGCTATGATACCCAGACTGGGAGCGCAATCCTAAACTGGAGTTAGGCCGGCATAAACTAAACCAGCAAAGTTTGGCTAGCACAAGGGCTTGCATAAAGCATGTTTGGACCACTCTCAGAGTCAAGGAGGATGGTGCACGTCTGTGTGCTGGCCTCTCTGACTCCGAGAGTGGTCCAAACATTCTTTTTGGCCAAACTTTGCTGTCTTAGCTTTATGCTGGCCTAACTCAGTTTAGGATTGCGCCCTGGGTCTGTGACCTTGAGCAATTGTCTCCATCTTCTACTACATTCTGTTTCCCGCAGTGGCCAGCCAAATGCCTCTGGGAAGTTTACAAGCAGGATGTGCGAGCAACAGTTTTCCCTTGCTGCTTATTTTCAGCACTTGGTATTGAGAGGTAGAGTGCTGCTGAAGACAGAGGTTCCATTTAGCTATCATAGCTTAAAGGAGGAGCTTGCATGGATAGAACTGGAGTGGAGCATCAGGAGATTTGGATGGATGGAATTAAGGAAGATGGGGTAGAAGTGTGTTGGCAGGTTTAGGGGACTTGTAGCACACTCACTGTTTGGAGGCACCAACCCCTATCCACAGCTCTGGGGCTGCCTCATTTGAGCATCAGTGAAAGCATCAACTTGCCAGTAGTACATCCCACACTAGCTTCTGCAACAACTTTTCTAAATCTCACAGGCAGCCTGAAAAGCATCAGAATTCCCTAGACAGACCCTGGCTTTCCTTCACAATGAACACTGTCCCCAATATGCACAACTGAATGGCCCCCAACTTACCCTGCTTGGATGATGTTCCAAAGTGTCTTAACAAACCCAAAGTTTCATGCCAAGATGGGTGGGCAGGCACCAGGAAATGCACTTTGCCACCATCCTGAGCGAACAGTATTGTTGCTGTGGAGAAGAGAGAGGTCCTATGGGCACCAGTCCAAGGTGGCAGAATCCGTAGGCAGTCGATGGCATTGACCCAAATGAAACCATAAGAACAGGGCACTGCTGGGGTGCAACTGGCAGACGAGACCTTGGCACCTGGGGCAGGCTAACCTAGAAGCTCCAGTCCAAGAAGTTGCCCAAGACAGAACCAGCAGCTGTGATCCTGAAGAAACCGTACCGAACAGGTGATGCCTATCCAGCGGGCACAGCTGGCAGCAAGTGATGCCAATGCATTCTGGCAAGGGTAGAAAGAGCCACACTAGTTATTTGCCTGAAGGTTTGGTGAAGTTGGTCTCGGGCGCGAAACGTCAGCTGGAGAGGTGCCCTCCACTTGAAGGCTGGCCAAGGGACCCCTGCGACGAGCAAATTGGAGGGCGACAACTCTCCAAAGGTGCCTGCTGCCGTCACCCCGCGAAAAGGATCGGTGGTGGGGATCCAGATCAGGGTGCCTGTTTCCCCCACCCCCCCTCAGTTGCTCAATGGCAGCTCCGGTGTCCTGAAGGAAGAGGAGGGGGGGCATGAAGATGAGAAAGGAGGAGGTAACATGAAGGGTCGGTCTCTGTAGGGCGTGGGTTGGGGAGGGTTTCTACCTAGCTCTGCCGGGAGGTGGTAGGTGGTGGAGGAGGTGGAGGAGGAGTGGGTGTTACAGCAAAAGGAGTCCTGACGGAAACGCAGCAGCTTCTCCCACCGGCTCAGGAGAAAGACGTTCCTGGATAAACATTGCTTCCCTGGAGATGGAAAGGGGGAGGCTTCTCGCACGCCTTCAAGATAAATCTTGGATCCGACCCCCTTAAGGCCTTTCCTCGCTGCGCTCCACAAAACTACGGTTTTCGTGTCTGCGCAGCGTGTGCCCCGCATTCTGTTTTCAATGCCAGTATTATAGGATGGGAAGTAACATAAGCCCCCCCCCCAAAAAAAACAACCTGCCTCTTAGTCGACATTGCAGGTGAGCACAGCCACTCTTCTCTGGATCAAGGGAGAAGAAAAGCTGCCCATCAGTGGCGTTCTTAGAAGGGGGGCAAAATGCTACGTTTTGCAGTAGCCTCCTGCCCACCCTCTAGGAACGCCACTGCTTTCCATGCCTGCAGATGGGTTGGGTCGACTTCTAGCTGGCTTCGGCTTCTCGGCAGGCGTATTTGGACTGGGGGATCAGAGTTCTAACCGGCGACCTCTGAGATTTTACTGTGGTGGGCAGGAAGTTGTATGAATAGGATCGAGAGTGCCAGGAGGAGTTAAGCTTGGACAAGAACCCAGGAGTCCTGGCTGCCAGCTCCACTCATTGCAAACCCTGGTCAAGAGCATCCAAGACCCCTGCTCTCTCCTGTCACCCATCATCATTCCCACATTCACTTATACCGCCTTCGTCTTCTTTCGCCCAGAGAACCCAGGAGTCCTGAATGCTACAACCCACTCGATTCCCTTGAGAATTCGCAAGAGCGCCCACCCACCCTCGCTTCAATTACTTCTGCTTGGTGCTCTGTTTTTGTCTCGGGGTCTTCTGCCCGAAATGCAGGCAGAACGCCAAGCAAACGCTATCGACGATCGAGCAATTGTGTGTGCGAAATGTATGCTGCGTGACGGACAGGACTGGAAGCTTTTCCTGTCGTGGAGAAATTGAATTTCCCATCACTGTATCCTCATTTATGCCAAGTTAAAACGGCACACGGTGCAGCTCGTATAAAGGCGCAGGAACCGTACTCGAGTTGGGGGCGCGGAGGGAGGGGGAAGTAGCAGCTATAACGGGGAAGGCTGCGGAATCCGAGGCTTGACGGCGGGATGGGATGGGGTGGGGAATTAGGTTTCCTGTCGGATAGCTTTTTCAGCAGCTCCCTTTGTACTGTTGAATAGGAGGGTGGGAGGAGCAGCAAGGGGCGGGGTCAAGAGAGAGGGTATCCAGCCATGGAGGTGGGGGATTTATTATGGGCCATCATGGTCTTCTTGGCTGTGTTGTGGGAGCATGTGAAAAACTGATTCTTCTCATCTGATTAAACGAACAAAGCCAAATTCTAGACAAGGTGGGATAGGACTAGTAGAGAAGTGCCTAGTTAACATAAGAACATGAGAAGAGCCCCACTGGGTCAGGCCAAAGGCCCATCTAGTCCAGCTCCCTGTATCTCACAGTGGCCCACCAGATGCCTCAGGGAGCACCCAAGACAACTAGATACCTGCATCTTATTGCCACTCCCCTGCATCTGGCATTTTGAAGTAAAGTTGGTAAAGTCTGCAGAACTTCTGCAAGGAAGAAGCGTGCAAGAGGATTCCTGACCTGAGTAGTTTGGTGAAATGGCAAGGATCTCTAAATTGCAACAAGTGTGGTTTGTGCCACGTCTCAATCTCTTGATGGAGAATATTGATTCTCTCTCCAGACCTGCAGGTAAAACATTTCAACATTGGAGAGTTGTAGCACCTTGAGGACTTGATCATGGCATAAGCTTTTCTAAACTCATGAAATCAATTCTAGTCTGTGAAAAGCATATGCTGTCATAAATCGGTTCACCTTCAAGGTACAGCAAAGTGCTGTTGTTTTGCTACAGACTGGCATGACCACTCCTGGGAAAATGTTATAGTTTTGATGTGGGAGACCTCCCCCCACCCCCCCAAGGATTCTCTCAGACAAACACCAAGCTCCCCTACCTGGCTGGAAGCAGCCCCAGCCATGCCTTGCAACTATCATGAACTCCCCTGGCTCACAGCACATGGCTGCAGCCACGTGGAACCACCAAGCTTCCTTCCTGGCTCTCCAGCCATGCTGAAACCACTAAGCTCCTTTCATCCAACAGTGCAAGCCTGTACCATGGAAAAACTACAGAACACCACCCTAGTAATGTAGAACCACAATAGAAGTCGTGGCAACAGTAAAAACAACAACTCTTGGTGGGAGAAACACTTTTTGGCGGGAGTCCAGCTATTGGCAGCCTCTCAGATGTGGCTTTATACCCCATTGTGGTAATTTGGCCTTCCAGGGAACACTTGCACTGCTGTGCTCAATGGTCAGATGCACATAATGCAGGACCTGGAAAGGGGAAGGTCAGACCAGGATGTCATGGAACCACATCAAGGAGGGGAAGGTTGTGGACATCCTCTCTGTCCCAAAAACATGTAAAGACCTGACTCCATTTTGGAACTCATCCTGAGAGTGAAGAATTGGCGCCAGAGACATCTGTAAGTCACCTTTTCCCCCAGAGCCTTAAAGAAATGCAAATCTGGTCTCTGACAAAAGGTTTATGCAATGACAAGTCCTGCCTGAAATTCAATCAAGTTCTTATCTGCCCAAAAGCCAAGAGTTTCCCCCCATCAGAATATACCTGCCTTGTCCATTATCAGTCTTATCACTATTCAAATGCAAGCCCCCTTCCTGAAAGTACTTACCACCTTGATTGTGTCTCCAGCATTGTGGCTAAATCTGTCTAAGTGTCACCTCCTGCTTTTGTGTTTAAATGTGTCAAACTTAATTGTTACCTATGTTTGCATCTGACTAGACTTTGTAATCGTGCCCCTAACCCTTTTGTTAAGGTCACACAAAGAGGGGAGGGGAGCAAAAACCTAAAAACCCACCAATCAGATGGCTCACATACCAAACTGCCAATAACATTTGGCAAATGTTTTTATTTGCTGTTGTCAATTCCATATTTTGCATATTCAACTGTTGTTGTTTGTTCAGTCGCTAAGTCGTGTCCGACTCTTCGCGACCCCATGGACCACAGCACGCCAGGCCTCCCTGTCCTCCACTAGCTTCCTGAGTTCGCCCAATTTCATATTCATTGCTTCGGTGACACTATCTAACCATCTCATCCTCTGTCGCCCCCTTCTCCTTTTGCCTTCAATCTTTCCCAGCATGAGGGTCTTTTCTAAAGAGTCCTCTCTTCTCATCAGGTGGCCAAAGTATTGGAGCTTCAGCTTCAGCATTTGTCCTTCCAGGGAGCAATCAGGCTTGACCTCCTGGAGAATTGACCGATTGGATCTCTTTGCAGTCCAGGGGACTCTCAAGAGTCTTCTCCAACACCATAATTCAAAAGCATCGATTCTTCGACGCTCTGCCTTTCTTATGGTCCAGCTCTCACAGCCATACATGGCTACTGGGAAAACCATCGCTTTGACTATGCGAACCTTTGTTGGCAGGGTGATGTCTCGGCTTTTGATTAAGCTATCTAGGTTCACCATAGCTTTCTTCCCAAGAAGTAAACGTCTTTTAATTTCATGGCTGCAGTCACCATCTGCGGTGATCTTGGAGCCCAGGAAAATAAAGTCTGTCACTGCTTCCATTTCTTCCCCTTCTATTTGCCAGGAAGTGATGGGAGTGGTTGCCATGATCTTAGTCTTTTTAATGTTGAGCTTCAAACCAATTTTGGCACTTTCCTCTTTCACCCTCATCAAAAGGTTCTTTAGGTCTTCCTCACTTTCTGCCAGTAGAGTGGTATCGTCTGCATATCTGAGGTTGTTGATGTTTCTCCCAGCAATCTTGATTCCAGCTTGTGAGTCATCCAGCCCTGTCTTCCTCATAATGTACTCTGCGTATAAGTTAAATAAGCAGGGTGACAATATACAGCCTTGTCGTACTCCTTTCCCAATTTTAAACCAGTCGGTTGTTCCATGTCCAGTTCTAACTGTTGCTTCCTGACCCGCATAAAGGTTTCTCAGAAGGCAGATCAGGTGGTCTGGAACTCCCATCTCTTCAAGAACTTGCCACAGTTTGTTGTGATCCACACAATCAAAGGCTTTAGCATAGTCAATGAAGCAGAGGTAGATGTTTTTCTGGAACTCTCTTGCTTTCTCCATGATCCAGCGAAGGTTGGCAATTTGATCTCTAGTTCCTCTGCCTCTTCGGAAACCAGCTTGTACATCTGGTAGTTCTCGATTCACATACTGCTGAAGCCGAGCTTGTAGGATTTTGAGCATCACCTTGCTAGCATGTGAAATGAGTGCAATGGTGCAATATTCAACTGTATAACTGACCAAACCCAGATGTACAATTTGCACAAGTTCTGTAATCTCCTTGGAAGCATGCTTTATCTTGTGTCTGTTTTGCTAATGTCTTACACATGAGTAAAATGTACTTCTCTTTCTGCAACAAGGAAGTCCTGCTGGCATTCTTTTCAATCAACGGTTCCTTGGTAAGCCACAGTAAGGGAAGCTCAGACCGGCCGGGATCAGGGAAGTTGGGCTCGGAGCAGCATTGATTCTTAGGATGCAAACAGGATAGGAATGCACGTCGGGGAAACGAAACTTCAAATTGATGGCCCCTAAGCTTAAAGGCACAGGGGCCTGGAGAAATCACCATATTGGCTTGATTTCCTCCTACAAAAATGATTTTTTCCCCACTAAAAGTTTTTCTCTAAATTTGCTCATTTTCTGAGAATGAAAATGAGCAGAGAGAGAGAGAGAGAGAGAAATCTGGATAGAAAATGTTGTTTACCAATCAACATTGATTACTAGAGCCTGGGAAGGTAGATGGGGCACCCAAGAGTTTGGCTTCTAATCCTTTTCTAATATCATCCCATTACGCTTCCCCTACAACCTAGACATTTTGATCCTGTCCCACCTTATTTCTCATCAGTGATGTTCTGTTAAATAAGTTAGAATTTATTCCTCCTTTCCATCTGCTTCCTCCTTTCCAGTCTAGCAGGCTGACTTATTTTCTAGAATCCTCCATGGTCTAATGATGTATCTGAAATTCACAAAGCAAGACTGCATTCTCAAGATCTCTTCCCCATATAAGGAATAACTAATCTTTGGGAAGTGATCCAATGCACGTTTGCTTAAGGATATAAGCTTGGTCTGGCTAGAGTTCTGTCTAGTCCTACATTCTTGACAAGAATCTCAGCAACCAGCAGATGATGGGTAATCCACTGGAAACTGACCAGTGATTAACTGGTAGACCGCAGTCTGCATAATGATCTTTCCGGAACTAGGAAGCTAATAAACCTTCCGTATGAGAGGAGCTTGAGAAGAGAGGACTCCTTAGAAAAGACCTTCATGTTGGGAAAGATTGAAGGCAAAAGGAGAAGGGGGCAGCAGAGGATGAGATGGTTAGTGTCACCGAAGCAATGAACATGAATTTGAGTGAACTCCAGAAGCTAGTGGAGGACAGGGAGGCCTGGCGTGCTGTGGGCCAGGGGGTCGCGAAGAGTCAGACACGACTTAGCGACTGAACAACAACGAGAGGAGCTGTGAGTTTGAACTTCTGATTTCCTTCTGCTCTATAGACTCCTGTTCCCCATCCTGAGAAAAGCAAATTCACCATGTGAGGACTTGACTCTAAATTGATTCTGAGTCCTTTCAGCCATGCCTGTCAATAGCTGATAACATTGCTAAGAATGGAACCTCCATGGGTTGAAGCAGCATACCAGATACTGCCAGACTGCAGACACTGAGGACAAACATGAGATGGCTTTGTCCATTTGTGCAGCCTGCAAGATCACCTGGCTTGTGAAAGTGATAAGATCATAATGTACTATGTCCTGAAGGAAGCATTTGTGTTTTGTAAACTAGCAAATTTAAAATAGGACATTTTTGCAAGACTGCTTTGCAAGACTTGAAAGCTGAGGGCAAAAAAGCAGCCTGCACTAACCTTTCTACCTCAGAAATGGTCATGTAAATGAGATTTGTGCTCATTGGTAGCACACACTCATGTATCACAGGATTTCAATGAAAGTACAAGGTGATGAAATTAATCCACAGTACTCCTCCCCTGCAGATGCATGTGTCCATACACAGAGAAGATGTGTTTAGGGTGAGGTCTTATTCTACTATATGGGGCCTCATGACTTTCCCACCCGCTAGAATAATAACCAGGCATTGGGATCCTATTTTTAGTCTTAATTATGGGCCTTGGAGTAAAAATCATGTTTGTGCCTGCTCATTCTAGGCACTGCTTTGACATGTTCACCCCCCCCTCTCCTACCCTTTCCCCTTCCCAACCATTCATGCCACCAGTTATGGTAGGGGGTGCTTGTTGTGTCATTTGCCAAATCTCCTTCCATCAATTCAGACCCCCTGAGAGTCTCCCTTTTATGTGGAAGAGGAACATCCAGCATGCTTTGTAGTGTAAGCCCACCCACCCAGCCTGTCAGGGTTTCCACTCAGTTCTTCTAAAGACATCTGACTGTAGCTCAGTGGCAGCATGCTTGCTTTGCATGGTAGCTCTGAGTGGGGCTGGGAAAAGATCCCTGCCTGAAATACTGCAGTGGACATGACAGAGCGAGATTTGGCAATGGGAAGACTCAATTCGTGTGTTTATGTGGATCAGCTACTTTTGTGATTTATTTTCTTAGTGGAAGGGTGAAAAAAGGTCTCAGACAAGGTGAAATCCTATGCACACTTCTTTGGGAGCGAACCCCATTTTTTTAAACAGTCATAGAATTCCATACTTAACTGCCTGTGAATAGAGAAAGAACTTCTACCTTCAGTTATATTGGCTAGTGACATTTACCCCATCCAGAGCCTTTATGGTCAGCTGAAGAGGACCTTCTTCTACTGCCATCCATTCTATGAAATTAGCCAGGATCCAGATTAGGGCCTTTTCTAGAACAGCCCCAGTGCCCTGAACATAAGAAGAGTTCTCTCTGAACAGATTTTTGTGTGCTATATGATTTGTAATATGATCTCATACTCCATCCTTAACTCTATCCTTAAAAGTCCTCCTTTGAACCTTTACCCAGCCAATTGTTTTGTTGTTGGTTTTAAAATTTTCTCATGGGTGTTGTAACATTCCTTTGCCATATGAAAATTATTCTTTTTCAAGAAAACATATTACATGCTGGGTTTTTTTTAAAGCTTTCTTTCAATTGTGGGCAGAATTTTCAAATTATCATTGTAGGATTGCACATTTCCAGACATACCCCTTGTAGTGCTATCCAGTCATTGCTTGTCTGCAATTAGTCACAAGTGAAATTGCATTGCTACATCCACATCAACCTGGCTGGTTGGATAGACATTTAAATAAATTTTATTATACGAATAGCAAGACCACATTAACACTGTACATTTAAAATGTTTTTTTAATAGTCAGTTCATTTCAGAAGGCTGTTCTCAAATCAGGTAAAAAAGAAATAGTCAAGAGAAATTAACAGGATTTATAGTACAAACCTAGCTATGTCTGCTCAAATGTAAGCCTCATTAAGTTCAATAGGACTTACTCACAGGTAAGGATGGCTCACATCTGTGTGCTGGCCTCTGACTCAGAGAGTGGTTCAAACATACGTACTTTACGGTGTCCCTTGTGCTGGTCAAACTTTGCTGGCATAGTTTATGCCAACCAAACTCAGTTTAGGATTTCACCCTAACCTTTCACCTCTCCTGCTTATTTTGTATGTTGATATGCAAAGGTGCATGATTTGTAATATGATCAGCAGGTGCAGCAAATGATGCATGTGGTCAAAGGCACAAGGTTAAAAAAAAACCAGAGCAACAGTAGTGCCAGGCCTTGCCAATGGGGTGGAACAGAAGGAAAGAAGAGGAGTAGCCTTTTCTCCACACTTCCTCTTCATATCCGTGTTCCAATCAAGGGAGGGGAAGACCAAGCTGTGGAAGTAGTGGGAAAACAGGTGGTTGTGTGCTGCCAATCTGCTGCCTGAGGCAACTGCCTCAGCTGTCCTTATGGATGGGCTGGTCCTAACGCTACCAGTTGTCTACATGGTGGTTCTTGCACTGCTGTACTCCTGCTAGATCAGGGCCAGCCCCTCAGAAGCAGTCGCCTCAAGTAGCAGACTAGCAGGGCATGTCCACTTGCATCTACCCGCTCACCTCATAAGAACATAAGAAGAGCCCCGCTGGATCAGGCCAAAGGCCCATCTAGTCCAGCTTCCTGTATCTTACAGCGGCCCACCCGGTGCCCCAGGGAGGCATGAGACAACAAGATGCTTGCATCCTGTTGCCACTCCCTTGCACCCGGTACTCTGAAGTAGCCCACCACCAATGTAAGGAGGTTGCACAATCCATCATTGCCTATAGCCCACGATGGACCTTTCTTCCAGAAATCTGTCCAATCCCCTCTTAAAGGCATCTGGACCAGATGCCATCACCACCTCCTGTGGCAAAGAGTTCCACAGATTAACTACCCGCTGGGTAAAAAAGTACTTCCTTTTATCTGTTTTAACTCTCCCAACCCTCAGTTTTAGCGGATGCCCCCTGGTTCTGGTGTTTTGAGAGAGGGAAAAGAACATCCCTTTATCGACTCTATCCGTTTCACCTCCAGTGAACCGCCTCCTACTTCCTGGATTGGAAAAGGAAGAGGGGAACAAAATAAAACTGTGGAGGAGGGTGATGGGAGGAACAGAGGCCAGCACATCACTAGGGAAGGGGGACAGAATTTGGCATGCTGCCACACGCAAGAAGAGATCTTGGGCCAGGACTGCTACATTTTCCTCCTACATGAATGCAACAATTTAACTATGAAAGAAGTTGGGTAATAGATTATTATGGTTGCAATCCTATCCGCACTTACCTGGGAGCAAACCCAATTGACTATGATGGGGCCTACTTCTGAGTAGACATGCATAGGCTTGGGCTCTATGTCATGTCAACCACTCTTAAAGAATTCATGAACAGTGTGGGAACCTGGTCTTAATAAAAAACAGCATGGGAGAAATAGCTGCCACTGGGGTTAGAGGAAGGCACTCTGCACATCTCAGAGGCACTCTTGTCCCTATACTGTACTTAACATGCTGGATCAGGGCATTCTAAGCAAGGAAGTTGTGTTTGTGTGGAAACAAGATTCGACGGCTCTGTTTGACCCCATTAACTTGCCTCCGGCTCTGTTTCACAAATGCACGTGTACACCGCCTGATTGCGCTACACCAGATGTAGCCCCCCTCTGAACGTGTGAACGGATTCCCGTGGAAAGCGCTGTGACGTCGGCTAATACGAACGGCTTGTTCACATATCCTGCTGATCATTCGATGTTGAATGTGTCCTCCGAAGCCACGCACGTCTGAAGATAGCTCTGGGTTTCACTGCCCAGGTTCTGCCGCTCTCCCTTCCCACCTCGGGGACGCCTTGCCCCGCCTCCCGCTCCTGGACCGCCTTCTCCCGCCGCACTTTCCAGGCGCTCCCCTACTCG
This sequence comes from Lerista edwardsae, assembly GCA_029204185.1. NCBI lineage: Eukaryota > Metazoa > Chordata > Lepidosauria > Squamata > Scincidae > Lerista > Lerista edwardsae. Next base: position 448,036 of record JAJKFI010000157.1, on the reverse strand, counting down.
ATTCGTTTGGTCGCTGCTCTGACCCGCCTGTAGCTCGAACGCTGTGCTGCGGATGCAGCCGGAGGAGCCAGGTAGGATTGGGGTGGTCTGACGGGAGCGCGGATCTCCCACTCTTCTCCCCTGGTTCGTAATCCTTGCCTGCCTCTGCTTCCCGGGGAGGGGGGTCTGCCGCTACCCTCGAGATCGGGGCCTCAGAATATCCCACGCGTAACGCTCTCCAGGCCCGGGAGCACCGCCTGTGGCGCACGGTGATCTCCTGGCATCTCCAAAGTCCTGGGGCGCGTGTCTCCACTCACATTTGAAGGGGGGAATATCCATCGCAGGACAGCAGCCGGGGCCATTTTGAAGTGGTGGTGAGTGGGCTCTGATTTTCTGTTGCCCAAGGCCCCATTTGGGGGGGGGGGGACGGACTGGGGCAGGTTCTTACTGGGTTCCCATCCCAGGCGATGTATTGACGTCGTCAAGCAGGCTGGTTGTAGGGAGTTTGCGTGGGAGAAGCTCGGATCTGGTACGAGACAGCGAGTCGGGAGGTGGGTGGTTAGCGGAGGGAGGGAGCTGGAGGGAAGCTTGTCTCGCTGTGGCCCTTCGGAATTTGTGATGATCGTGCATCAGGCTAGGACCCCCAAAACAGGGAGGACGCCAAGAAACTGGATTTCTTTGAAGGCGAGTGGGGACTGGATAGACACGGAAGTCGTGTGTGGGGTTTGGATAAGAGAAAATCTGCTTGTGTCGAGCCCAGGCCGAGATAATTGGCTGTCTTAAGGAGCTAGACTTCAGGATCTTAGAGGTATACTCCGTGATCCTTTGCAATGCCACAGAAGTTTGCTGGGACACAATTCTCTGGCCTTTTTTTTTCTGGTGCTCCAAAAAAAATGGCCTCCCCTTAAATCATTGCTTGGATTGTGTATGTAGTTAGACCTCAGGTTTTCGGTGTCTCAGCCGGAGATGGTTGTTTTGGTCAATACTCTGTTGGGGCTTTAGCTGGGCATGTTAATGATGTAGGTGGGAGGGAGCCAGGGAAAGAGGAATTGGGGGAGGCCTATAGGCAGCAATGCCACAATAATTTAAGTCTTTGAGAAAGTATTTGTGCAGCTCATCATTTAATTGCAGAGCACGGGATCAAGAGGTTCAGAGTGGCACTACTGAAATGTTGGAGCTTAGACCTCTTGACAGAGTCAATCACATCCCCCTGCCTTAATCAGATGATGCACAAGTCCAGGCTGGGTCCCAAGCAGGTGGTTGATTTTAGGGCTAGGATAGTGGGCTGGTTTTGCATTGCCATTGCATGATTTTAGGTGGGGTAACAATCTTAGTATTTATAGAGTATTTTTTCTTAGTGCTCAAACCCTTAGAGACACAATTTTGTGGCCACATATCTTGCAGCAGCTCTCTAGCCCAGTTTTATTCACATATTGTAGAAGGGGGAGTGGCTAAACCTGAGAGCCCAGGGCTTGCCTTTTAGCAGTGGCAAACTGCAAGACAGGAATGGATTGAGTGTAGATAGTTTGGCATGTGAATGGTGGTGAAGGCAATGGAGAACGGCATACAGCAATGGATGTACCCAAGGGGGGCAAAGCTCACTTGCAGATGGGTGAGGACAGGATTAGGTTGCAAGCATGGCAATGCTCTTAAACATGGGATTGATGATTGGCTAAACCCCAGATCCAGGGCTGAAAAAATACAAATTATTTTGCACCATTATCTGATCTTGAATAATCCAAAACCAGACGACCTTTTTTCCTCCAACTTTCAATAATAATCCTGGGATAACTGGTAAAGGAATAAGTATGTGGAATAATACAATATGGAAAAGAGTAAACTGTGGTAGAACCTGACCATCACCCCCATGATGATCAGTGGTGGTAGGGGCAGGGAGATAGACTGGTTTTGTGGAGCTGTTTAGTGGTGGAATCTGCAATTAAATACAAGAATAACTGTGCCATTTGTAGTAAGCCCATGGGCACATCGTAATTATGAAGACTAAAATCAGTCCCTCCATTTCATTCAGCTTCCCTTTGCATCCTCAGGTGACTGACTTTTCAGGAGGAACTAGGAGAGGTAGAACCTGCGGGGAGGAAACAATGGGGTGATAATTGGTTTTTTTCTGCTTCCTTCTCCCTATCTATGCAAGTGATGGAGATGGGATACAGCAACAGGTGGACTTCTTTGTTTCAAGTTTTGATTGGTTGTGAAAGGTGGAGGAACAGGGGGCAGACTGAGTTGCCGGGATGATTAGTTGTATTGGAGAGGGAAGAGGAAAGAGAACAGCAAATTCTGCCCGTTGGGACTCAGTCTGGCATGTGGTGCGTAGGTAGAAAAAAGGAAACTTGTTATGAATGGAGGTGTGAAGGCTTTGTTGACTGAGCTTGCAGAAGGGTGTGTGTGTGTGTGTTTGTGTTCTATACTTATTGCTAGTGGTGGTGAGGAAATCCAGTATTGCACAGGGTCAGTAGCAGAGCAGAAGTTGAACCTAAGGGCTCAGAATGTTGTTTCCCCTTCCCAGAACTGCAGGTGGGTTTTCTGTCTTCTCCACCCTGACCAGAGCCACTATCTTTGCAGTCAAAGCGGTGGTACAGGAAAATCAAGTTTCCAATCCTAAATAAATTTATATTTTTGCTTCAACACCCACATTAAACTATTTTTTTCTCTTTGACACATCACCTCTCTCTGTCTCTCATTCCCCAGTGTGGTGGAGAAGGTGGCCACTTATGGTGTACTTATGGAGCCCCAGAAAGGGTCTCAGGGAGCTTCTAGGAGCACACTTTGAGAAATGCTGCCTTAACCTATTGATTTTTGTTATCTTGCAGGTATTCTGAGTTATTTCCAAGAGAACAGGTAGCTGTGTGGAGGCTGGATCTCTAAGTATCATCCTGGCTCAGGTAGATATCCTCAGAGATGTAGAAGGAGAGCTGGGGGGGGGCTAGAAGCTCCTAGAGAGCCATCGTGATACAGCCAGTGCGTAGGTACAATGAACATGGGTCAGAGGTAAGACTGGAAGCTGTCAGGGTGCTGTTGAGCCAGCCATCAGTTCATTTCCTAACCTACCCCCTGTTGCTGAAGTGGATAGGCATCTAGCCTAATCTGCTTTGTCAGTTTTGTGAACCACCAAAAATTGGGCCAGATTCCACTGGTGGGTCCCAGGCCCCCAGTTTGAGAACTGCCGCCCTAGAAGAACTTGTGATGCTGCCCAGTATATAGGATTCAGTTTGTGCCTAGCTCAGTTTCAGAATCCCTTTTTGGAACTCGGTCAGAGTGTGTGGATTAAGAATAAAAGAAAGTGCTTTTGAACATGTACAGAGTGCCTTTCCCTTCACGTAGAGGCTTCACCCCATGTTGCCACTCTAGTACTGATGAATCAGCAACCAACATGAGCCAGCAGGAGGGGCCTGGCCCTGTATCTGCTTCCAGAAGGGAGCAGCTGATTCTCACACAGCCACTGCAGCTCCAGCAGAGCAGTGAAGCAGCAGGAGAGAGTGGGTGGGAAACTGGGAGAAAAAAGACTTGGTGGGAGCGACATGTCCCCTCCTCCTCCAACATGGAGGACTGAGGAGCCAGCAACTAACATGTGCCAATATGCTGTTTATACTTTTATAGCCAAAGCTTGTGAGCCACAAGTTAATGCAGAAAGTAGGGTATACATTTTATGAACACTGTACATAAATCAAGCATCAGTCTAGCAGGCTACAAGGAATACAGAGTGGGGAACCAAGAGCAAGAGCGGCTAACTTCCTTCTCCATATAGGGGGAATCCTAAACCACTTGTGCAGTTTTTACATATAGGACTCTGATTACCAAGTTCCCTCCCCCGCCCCCGGATTTGAATGTGATCCCCCTAGCTATTATGTTGGAACATTATAGATAGGCCATAATTAAGAGACTTCCTATCTTCTTCTTCTTCTTGTTGTTCAGTCGCTAAGTCGTGTCCGACTCTTCCCCACCCCGTGGACCGCAGCACGCCAGGTCTCCCTGTCCTCCACTAGCTTCCGGAGTTCGCCCAATTTCATGTTCATCGCTTCAGTGACACTGTCTAACCATCTCATCCTCTGCCGCCCCCTTTGCCTTTTGCCTTCGATCTTTCCCAGCATAAGGGTCTTTTCTAGTCTTCTCTTCTCATGAGGTGGCCAAAGTCTTTGAGCTTCAGCTTCAGGATTTGCCCTTCCAGGGAGCAATTAGGCTTGACTTTCTGTAGGATTGCCCGATTGGATCTCCTTGCAGTCCAGGGGACTCTCAAGAGTCTTCTCCAACACCATAATTCAAAACTTCCTATCTTATCCATTCAAACGCTAGTTACAAGCACAGGGCACATTCAGATATGCCATTTCCATCCCTCACATTAGGTGATATGGTCTTGAAAATGCAATGTGATTTTTCTGAAAGCGCAATATGGCTCTTAGAAATTTGGAAAAGCCGGTAATTTAGTGTTCTCTGGAAGGACCTCAGAATTTTAAAAGACAGTTTGCTTACTGGGTGAGGATTCATGGGATGGAGGGATTACGGTAGTTTAATTCACCAACTGGGACAGTCTGAGTTTAGGCTTCCAAGGAACAGACATAGGAAGCTCAGAGATGGATTTACAATCCAGCTACCCAGTTGTACCCTGTCTCCAATCTTCTCCAGGTTGGCAGCATCTGTCTCACCCGGGGACGGAGGACAATGAATGAGAGTAACCCCCAGCGGGCAACTACGGGAAAGGGACGTCGTGGACCTGGAACAAAGCAAGGTTGATGTATTTTGTTAAGGAGAAGAGTGGATTACGTGGAGTCTGGTGGGAAGGTGGAGGAGCCACCTGCTTCTGAATCATATGTTTTGCCAAGAGTTATCTGTTGGGGAGAATTCCGAAACTTTTGGGTCCCATAAATAGTCTCTGTGGAATGCCAGCTTTTTGTCAGGGCAGCAGAACTTTGAAGTTACCATTACTCCTATATGATTCAGAGGGAGTGTGAGCAAGCAAGCTGAAAGACCCACATCTCTACCGTCTAGTAGCAAGGAAGATTAATATGGTGAAAGCAAAATCCTTCAACTTTGTTATCCCATTTGAGAAAACGCCCCATGAACATGTGTCACCTTTTTGTGTGCATCACACACAATCTCACTTTTAGCTGTGTTTTTAAAAAAACATTGATACATAATGCTAAATTTACAAGATTCAGTACAAGAATAAAACGCTTAATTTTGGTTTGCACCATACAAGCAAAATAGATGTGTGGGTGAAGTCACTTGGGACATTTTACAGATAGCTTCTGTGCATTTTTTACCCTTGTACAGAAGTGTTGATTATGGCAGAAATGTTGTCTTTCAAAATGGACTTAAGGCTATGGTGTAATGCAGGGGTAGGCAACGTGGTGCTTGTTAGCTACCAATAACTTGCAGCCCTTTTTGGCTCAGAGCAGAAAGGATAGAGCTAGCCAGCTCTGTGCTCTCTCTCGAGTTGCTCTCTCTCACAAGAGCACAGAGCCAGCCAGCTAAGCTATATGGACAAATGGTCTGACTTGAGCTAATATGCGACTTTGCACAATGTTTACAGCGAAGGAAGACAATGAAGCTTTTGAAATATCTGTACCTTTGGGTGAGCCACAGCAGATGGAGTCTCAGACGCAAACTCAGCAGCAGTTATATTATGGATTGAGCCCTCCACATAAATTTGATGGTGAGAAACCACATTCTACCACCCCAGTAATAGAAGCACACCCTGCTGACCCTGTTAGTGTTTATGAGATTGTATAGGTCAGTGCTGTGCAGACTGCTGTGTTAAGAAAAAGCCTTCCCTATGTAGCATGGCACTTTCTGTTCCATGCTGCAGCCTCTTTGCAGCTGATCTTTGCAGAAATTTGCTCTGGGCAGCCATTACTGCTGCCTGTTGCCCCAGCAGGCTCTGCACCCCAATTTCTTGGGGGGGGGGGAAGCAGCTGCCCAGCGTGAGTTTCTGCAAACATTGGCTGGAAAGATAAGAGGCTGTGGCATGGAACGGAAGGTATGGCATGGGAGAGGCTTTTTTAAATTCTGGATCCTGCTCATATGGGTGAATGGCCATTGTGCAACCCCTTACAGCCAGGCCTCGTATTGAATTCACTCCCACTACTGTTTCTGTGATCAGAAAGTGATACCAGGAATCCTGGCAGAAAATGATAGTTGTGGAGTTATCTTCACATGATCTATTTCTCCATGTGATCCCTGGCCCTGGGAATGGTAAGGAATGATTTAATGGAGATAGTGGCCTGTGTAACTGAGAATGTTCCTGAGAATGTTCGTTTTCTGTGGAATGTGGAAGGTGTTTGGGTTGCAGGCTTGGAAGAAATCAAAAGAGGCAAATTAGGGCGCAATCCTAACCAACTTTCCAGCACTGACATAGCTGTGCCAATGGACATGTGCTGCATCCTGCAGTGGAGTTGTAGTCACAGAGGCATCCTTAAGGTAAGGGAATGTTTATTCCCTTGCTCTGGAGCTGCAGTGCCCTTACCCTAAAGCTAGAAAGTTAGGATTGTGCCCTTAGACAATCTTGCATAAATACACTCTTTTCCCTAACTTTTTTTTCCAATTGCAGACTTTAGTGAGCATGTTTTTTTTTACATACTGAAAGATTCTGAATTACTTAATGATCATGTTAAGTTGGTCACATAGAAATGCTTTTGCAAAAAGAATGGCAAGGAAAAGCCACCCCATTTAGATTTGTTCTTGCCCAAAGTGTAAACTTCTTCTTGGATTGAAGAGGATAGTGCTTTGGGCAAGTAAATCTCCTGTACCACCTCCATCTTCCTTGTCTGTAACTGAACTTGGTTAGAAAGCAAGGAGACACGAGAAAGGGCTGAGAGGAAGAGAGCCACTTTTCATCGTGCTACAACTGTTTCCTCCCCCACCAACTTCTTGAATCTCAGAGATGCCTGAGATGCCAGCTCCCTCCCTGACTCTGGTGACCAGTATGAGAACCCAGCTCCACATGGCCCTGGAGAGGAACTCTTGGCTACAGAAGCGTATTGAGGACCTGGAGGAAGAACGGGACTTCCTGCGCTGCCAGTTAGACAAGTTCATCTCCTCTGCCCGCCTGGATGCTGGTAATAGGAGGGCTTGGAAACTGAGGGGTTGTTGTGTTGAGTGAAGCCTCCTACATACTCCCAAGGGGGTGTGTGGCAGCCATGGCACCTTGGTTGTCCAGGAAGAAAATGTGGGAGGCAGAGGATTGGGTGCCTGTGTCTTTCAGGGAGGCAAGCCAAGTATAAATGGGTTGAGAATCAAGGACGGGCTGTTATGTCTGCGGCAGGGCAACATGGGACTTTACTGTATTAGAATGGGTCAAGTCAGTTGGGATCTCTGGGGAAGCTGGGCCAACTGTGGGATTGGGCATCTGGTTCTCTGTCCATGTGATGGGCTGTGCTCTTTCACCTTAATCCTAGATGATCACAGCCGCAGCAAGCAGCCCTCCCGGCGGTCTGAGGTGTCTGAGAGCCGGAATGGTGACATGACAGATGATGACAGCATGGGCTCCTGGCTGAGTGCAAGCCCTGAAGAAGGGGGTTCTACAGAGCATAAGAAGCAGAAAGGAGGGGCAAACCGGCGGCGCTTTGTCAAGCCCAAAGTCCGTGAGAGGCAGAGGGGTGAGTAGCAGGAAGCAATTGGGGAATGGGCTCTGAAAAATGGGGAAAAACAATTCAATCATGATTTAGTTATTGGCTATCATTTTTACTTCTTTTTTTAACGGTAGTGAATAGTGATAGATTCACAATTATTAGATTTAAGGATGACTGCGGTTAAAGCCCACATTCCAGTAGACATGAATATATCAGTATCAACAGGAGGTCAAAAGGTAAAAAACATATTTCCACTTTCCCACGTTTTCAGATGTGATCCCTGCTATAAAGCTGCCCTGTTGCATCACATTTGCAAGGACGGAAGCACAAGTCTGTGTCCTAATTAGTTCAGCCTGACCAGATTTGGTTCCATGCCCTTAATTGGTCTGATTTATTTTGACTGCAGCATCTGTGAATGTTTTCTGCAGAACAGTGATAGACACAAGGGGCATTGAACCCCATGAATTGGGAGCTGTAGGAATGGGAAGAGACAGTGTGCATTTCCAAAGAGAGGGTAGGAGTATCTTTATTTTTTTTCTTTTTAAAGAAAAATTCAGACTTCTGTAAAGCTACTGACAATTGATCAATTGCTCTTCACAAAAACATCAGATGTTGGTTGATTGTGAGAATACGACTCCTCTCTTTTCCTGACTCATCCCTGTAATTTCTGCCCATCTCATTTCCCTGTTCTCAGCCTTCGTTGCCCCTTTCTTTCTCGCCTTTTTGCTCTTGCAAACCATCTGGTCTTGCCCATCACAATGTGTTTCTCTTGCTGATTTTGCCTGTTCCATCTGTTTTGTGCCTGCCTGCTCTCTTCGACTGCTCCTTGTTCCTGTCTTGCATGTTCTTTCTCTGATTCTTTACTTTTCATACCTACTGATTTCTAAAATCACCTGCTTTTTTGCCTCCCATCTCTTTGTTTGATCTCCCCTCTCTTGCATTTTCCTTCCCATTGTACTTTATACTGATCAATGGCTTCTACCTATCATGCCCTTATGTTTTCTTATTAATTTGTTTTCCAACCCTTAACTCTGGTCTCATCACTTCCCCACTTTATTCATCCTTCCCATTTCCTGTGGTTTCTGCCTCTTGGCTTCCATGGCTCCTGGGTCTTGGTATTGTGCTCCTTGTCTCCCTTTCTCTATTCTGCCTCTTTTTTTCCTGTTCTTCAACCATACTTTTGCTGTTTTTGTCTCCCATGCTCCTTGGTTCACGGATCTTCGTTGGGGCATTCCCTGTCTGGACCTGCCCTGCAGTTAAAGATGTGGATGGGGTGCTCTGTCGCTACAAGAAGATCCTGTACACTTTTCAGAAGCTACAAAGCATGAGCCGAGCCTTTGAGCACCATCGAGTGGACCGTAACACTGTGGCCCTGACCACACCCATAGCGGAGCTTCTCATTGTGGCCCCTGAAAAATTGGCCGAAGTGGGTGAATTTGACTCCTCCAAGGAACGCTTGCTGGAGTATTCCCGTCGCTGCTTCATGGCACTGGATGATGAGACTCTCAAGAAGGTCCAGGCCCTCAAGAAAAGCAAACTTCTGCTGCCCATCACTTACCGCTTCAAGCGGAAAACAGACTCTCCCAACTCCGCTGCCTGCAACCCTCTACCCTCACCTGCAACACCACCCAAGCCACTTTTACCCATGGCCGATTGTGTCAAGCGATGATCACCTTCCTTGGTTGCTGGTACCAACCAGTCCTTCAGCTCTCTCCCCACTGAATATTGATGGAACTCCTGCCTTGCTCCCCAAGATTCTTCTACCTTTTATCCCCCCAATTACTTTCCACCCTTTCAAATGCCGGATGAAGACCTGTCTGCATTGGCAGGGCTGGTTCATCCACAAAGTGGGCAGAATGCTTCATTCTCCCTTTATCCTTTTACTCTGTAATGTCATGGACCAGTCCCATCTGTACTTCAACCAGTGAAGGTTTTCTAGCAGCTACTGATTTCATGTCACTCTCTTTATTCTCGTGTGATATGGCTGTTGTGCCAGTCAGTTGCCTGCCTGATATTTGATGGTGACTGAATTCTTCAATGTCTTGGTGTAGGTGGTCCTCCTTAGTTTTTAAGTGTTGGGGGGGGCAAACCTAGCATAGCAAAGCTCTTCCTAGTGATCCGCTGCTCTTACTGCTTTGCATTCTGCCAGGGTGGTGTGAAAGACCCCTACTATAACTTCCAGGGGTCTTTGGAGCCAGTCGCACACATGCGGAATGCCAGGCATGCGGCTTGCTGGAGCAGCAGACCCCAGAAGCACCTGACCAGGAAGACCCCTGGGAGTTGTAATAGGGTCTTTCACACCTTCCCTGGCGGAATGCGAGCCTCTGCTCATGCTGGGGAAGGAAAACGGGGGCACTGGATCAAGGCTGTGGGCCAGAGTTTAGAGCCTGCTCTTGATGCCATCTTGTTTGGTGCAGGAATCACACAGTACCCCCTCTGTGTTATCTGTCTTGTTGCTCAATTATGCTTGACTGTGTTTGATTAGTCAATGCCCAATTCTGTTCTAGGAACTGACTATAAGACTGCCCGGGGCAGGGGGCGGGGAAAAGAGTGATGGTGGAATAGGATAGACCAGTAATGTCAAACGTAAGTCCCACAGACCTGATGTGGCCCCCTGGAAGCAAAATATCTGCCCCCCCACATGATAATTGGGGCTCTCGCATATTTTCAGTTTATGAACAATATTTGCACATTTTCTCTTTTATCATTTGCAGCTAATCAGTTTCTATGTGAGAACAACATGCTTATTTCTGGTCATCATTCACTTAATGATGTCACTTCCTGCTTAATGATGTCACCTCTGGCCCTCAGCAGGCACAATAAATGCTATTCGGCCCACTACATGAAATACGTTTGATGCCGGATACACTGCCTCCTATTCGAAGGTAAAGTGCAGCAATGGAGATGTTGCTTGCAAGGAACCGTAGAAATAGGCTGATGTGGGTGAGCCCCTAAATTTTGATTGCACCATTTCCACAACATATCAGTCATTTGTGGCATGCCAAGAACCAAAAAAAAATTGAAATTGACAGAATATCCTTGCCTTATTGCCTAGTGGCCATTCTTACAGACCATAGGTAAATGGCTGCTGACAAGCAAGTTCTAACAGCGTCAAAGCCTTGCTGTGCTTCATACTCCACTGCTTTCTGCCAGGTTAGGCTTTCCACCAGATGGCAATGCTTAATTGCCTTTAAGTTTTTGTTGATACACATTCTGTCCCATTGCTCCAGCCTACAGTAAGGCAGGACCAGAACCAGGAGGATAGCAGGTTGGTGAAGTTGATGTACAGACTGCAGTACTCTTGTCCCCAACTTTGTCAGTCACTCAGATTTTTGTTTGCTTATTTTCAAATACTTTAGCACAGTGGTTGGAACATAAGAACATAAGAAGAGCCCCACTGTGTCAGGCCAAAGGCCCATCAGCTTCCTGCATCTTGCAGCGGCCCACCAGATGCCTCAGGGAATACACAAGACACATGCATTTTGTTGCCACTCCCCTGCACCTGGCACTCCAAGATAGCCTAACTCTAAAGTAAGGAGGTTCCACTATCATGCTCTGTAGCCTGCGACGGACTTTTCCTCCAGAAATCTGTCCAGACCCCTTTTAAAAGCATCTAGGCCAGATGCCATCACCACCTCCTGTGGTAAGGAGTTCCACAGAATAATTACCCTCTGGGTAAAAAAAGTATTTCCTTTTATCTGTTCTCACTCTCCCAACACTCAATTTTAGTGGATGTCCCCTGGTTCTGGTATTGTGTGAGAGGGAGGAAAACAGCAGTGTTCAGCTGTCTCCGAACACTTTCCTGTTGTCACCCAAAGATGTTTTGCATTCCCTGGTTCCACTGCATCTCTTACCTCATGGTTGTCCCGGGAAGCATCCTTGGACACCACCTGCCCTGTTACTTAGCTGTTGTCCCATTCCAGCCCCCTGAGCTGAGTACTGAGTGCTGGCAATTTTATGCCATTAACATGTTTTGCCTCCTCTGCATCCTAAGACAGGGTAAGTGGATGTGTGTGTTCTCTGTGGCTTCAAGCTGCTGCTGCTGCTGTGTGTAAGGATTTGGATTGTGTGTTCCCTGCTCTTCAGAGGTGCATCCTTTTTATTCTGTGTAATTAATGGACTGTTTTCACTGTGCCTGTATTTTCTCACTTAGTCTTTTTCCACTCTCTGTGCTTAAAAAAAATACAAAACACAAAATGTTTAAAAAAATTAATTTACTAAGAAAATTTAAATTAAATAAAGTCATTTAATAAAACTAAGTTGTGTGTGATGCAATTTTTATATGAGCCTGTTTTTCCCTGATGGCGCTATTTTGGCTGAGGGGAATCTCTTGTCACTAAAGAGTTGACAAGGAAAAACTAAAGGGTTTGGATTTGGGAGATCTGGATTCAAATGCTCCCTCAATCATATAGACTCTGGGAATTCCTAGGTTAAGTTCAGGCTTGTTTGGCTTCAGTTCTCCCATTTGTAAAATGGAAATATTAATTACTTCTCACATAGCTTTGGTGTGAAGGAAAATGAGAAATTTACTGCAAAACACTGCAGATTATTGGACTTAAGTGTTATCGACTACTGAGTGATAGATGCTGATAGAAATAACAGTAAGAGGCTTAAGATTTAAGGGATATTTTCTGCTGATGAACATGTGTTTAATCAAATAGAACAGGGATTCTTAACCAGTGGTATCTATATGCCTTATTGGGTATGTGGGAATGGGACTTCTCTGAACAATTAACAGAATGGGTTAGATTAACTATTGTCAATATGGATTGAGGCATTCTGTTGCTAGCTATCCATATGTAAAATAAAACCAAGATACTGACAACATACTGGTATGTAATAGGACTGGTGGTGATTCTGACAAAGTCTGGGACATACTGGGCAAGCCATTGGGGGCCTGTAATTGAAAAAAAAAGAACCCCCAAAATAGCTCCTTCATAAAACACAACAAAAAATGTGGACCAAAAAAGGCAGGGAGCTGTGTTGATCCATTATAACAAATTCAAGAGTTATGAGTGGATAACATCTTTTATTACGAGTAAGTAAAAGGTCACAAATAAGTGAGCAAACTTTTAAGTAATATTAAAATTGCAACATAGATGTTAAGCCAAAAAAGGAGGGGACCAGGGCAAGATATTGCTGGGCCTGGTGACAATGCCCCATGCTGTGTAGTTTGTAATAACCTTGATGGAATGAAGTACTATACATAATTAGGTTAGGGCATGCTTGATGGAAAAAGATCTGTTTGCATAAATGCTACTGGGCCAGAAAGGCAGAAGTGCTCTCCTTCTGAAGGAGATATATACTGTAAGCTAGCAGTCTTTTGATTGGAACATGCAGGTCCCTTGGGAAATAAGAGCAGAAGAATGGGAAAATGTGTTATTACTTATTATATATTGACAATGCAAATGTAGCTGGGAGAACTTCTAATGAAATCTGCACAATGATTTGAAAGAAACACATAGTAGGTAAAATGAGAACAGCAGAAGCTTGCATCTAATATTTTGGCAGCTAAATTCCTACATCTAAACGCCTATGGCCTCCCAATCAGCGGATCCTTTTGGAAGGGCTTCCCCACCCCACGTGTCCTCCCTCTAACGCAAATGTTTCACACAAAAGATAAAAGTGTATATGAATTTTGGTTTGTTTGGTGCCTGAAGACCAGTCCTTCAAAGATGTTGTTAGAAATAGCTTTACTGAGATGGGGTTAATGCAATTTCGATTCTGCAGAGGCATTATTTCTAAAATACTGTACTGTTCTCACGTGCCTCTAATATATGCCAGGCCATTTTGCATTATACCGAGTTACAAAATGCCTGTTTCCACTTGATGGGTTCGGCTAATAAAAGCAGTATACGTGAACGGTTTTAGGTCTAAAATATAGTTCACAAGCAGGTTAACACTTCCTGCCGGTTTTTGCATGTTTCATTCAATTCACGGCCGTTCCATTCCGTTCCGGTTTTAACACCGTCCTCTCGTTTACTCCCTAGTGTGCTTAGGGCTGCAGCGTATTCTTCGCTTTTCATGTTATCCCTGTTGAAATATGTGTGACCTTAAGCGCTAGGAACAAAAAGGTCTTATAAATGGAAAAGAATCAATGCAATATTGAAGGCAGCTGTTGGGAGATTTTAGGACGGAATGAAAAGGTTTTTTTTATTCTTTCTCATTTTTGCATCACATCCGCTACATAATTGATGGCTGCTCCCTTTTGCGTCCATAGGAAGCCTTCCCGCAGCCGCTAAAGAGCTCGCCGCATGGTCTCTAGCCGGAAGCAGCAGAGGAGCTTCTGACGGAAACACCCACAATACAAATAGAGTTACAAACTGGGACAGAGCGCCTATCCCTTTAACCATTGAATAGGAAATTTTGGCAGGCGCAGCGTAACATGGAAGGATTTTAAAAGCTGCACCTGCCAAAATTCCCTCTTCTATTCAGTGGTTATAGGTACAGGCACTCTGTCCCAGTTTGTCTCTGGTAACCTTAGGGTTAACTCATGAACAATTGGGGTCCTTGACTTTTTTTTTTTAAAAGCTTGAGCAAGAAAGGAGGAGCGGCGTCCATGCAGCGTGTACTGTATGCACGTGTGTTCATAGAGAAACAGTCTAGAGTGGCAAACCATGGCAACTTTTTTCACGCTTGAAAGCCAAACCATAATTCTTCTCCTACAATGGGTGCCATCGACATACTTTACTTAACCATCATATTCACACAAGTCAGGATGTGAGTTGCAGCGCCACTTCTTACCTTGGCCGCTTCTTTGTTTCAGGGTGGCTACTTTGCAGCCCAGTCATTACTACTCTGCCCTCCGCTTCTTATGGAAATTCCCACTTCCGGTCCAGAGGCAAAAACATGGCCGCCAGGAAGTCGTCCTCAAAACACTCGGGCAACGGGGCCTGTCCATTCCTCCAAGGGCCTGTCACTCTAGAATTCTTTCTATGCTTGTGCTTGAGCGGAGGAAGTTACATTCACAGAAAGACCCGAGCCTTGCCGGGAAAAACCCGCGGAGTCTTGTCAGGCTCACCTTTTCCAGGTTGCTTCTGGGAGGACTCCCTAAAAATCAAAACCAACCAATCACAATCAAAACCACCACCAACAGCACACGAAGATCCTGGTTGGGGAGACCGCGGCGGTTCACCTCAAGCGCGTTTCGGAAGGCCCTTCCGGAAACTGCCGAGCACTTCCGTTAACACCCGAAGCCATCTCCGGAAGTTGCCGAACTCGGGGGGGAAGGCGCTGCTGCGGCCTAGTGCGTGAGCTGCTGTGGTAGTAGTAGGCGCAGCTGCCGGTGAAGCGAGGCCGGACTCACGCCGCACCTCCTCCTCCTTTCCCTCGCTGCCATGTCCGACTTCGACGAGTTCGAGCGGCAGCTCAACGAAAACAAACAGGGTGAGTGGGAAAAGGTGGGGGGAGAATTTATGGGGCTGAGAGTCAGAAAGGAGGAGGCGGCCTAATTCCGCGCCCTTCGACATGGAGCCTCCCTGCGCCCGCCACGCGTTGCTCTGGCGCAGCCGAAGGGAGCATGTGGCAGCGGCGGCGGCTGGCTAAGGAGAGGACGGGTTGGCTGCTTCTCGAGCGGCCCGGCTACTTCTCCTTGTTTTCTCCCCTCCCCCCACTCCGCTTAATTTGGCGGGATTCTGAAGGGGGCAGTTGTGTGGGGGGAGGGGGAGAGTGGCCGTTGGTTCCGCGCGGCTGCTTCCTTTGAGGGGGAAGGAAGTAGGGGGCGCGTGGGAGGGGGGGCGTTCTCTGCTTGCTCACTGAGGGACCCCCCCCCATAAGAGAGTATATTTCTCCCCCAATCATATGAAGCTGCCTTATCCCGAGTCAGACCAATTGTCCATCTAGCTGAGCATGTTATTATCCAACCTGACTGGCGTCAGGGGTTTTGCTCCACCACGAGGCAGTTTCGATGGGGCGGGGGGCTGGTGCGCATTAGTTTATAGTGTGGTCTGGAGCTTTTGGGTTAGACCAGGGAGACCTAGGCTCAAATTTCTCCGTAGCCATGAAACTCAGTGGGTAACCACTGGGGGCCATTTTCATTCTTTTTTCCCCTCGCCTTATTGTTTTCAACTTATATCACACAGTAAAATCAATGTAACAAATGGGCGTCTCTTTCCCAAAAGAGAAACGATGAAGTTAAAAAGATGTAAAGGGGGCACCAGGAAATAGCCCCTAATCTACCTCACGGGGTTATTGTAGTGACAAAATAAGAATGGGGAGAAGGGAAAAAACCCTGTCTGTTGTCCCAAGTTTGTTTGTTCTTGGAAAAAGGATTATGAATACTACACATAGTTTCTTACCCACACACGCACAACCCCCTTCTGAGCTCGTGGGTCCAAGACAACTGTTTAAAGGCATATGAGGCAGCCACCCTTGCTGAAATGACGCAGGCCTGAATTTGCTCAGTGCCTGGTTGGAAGACCATTTGGGAACTCCATGTATAGTACACCAGTTTGAGTTTATGGTGGAAGAATGTAATTTTGATAGCAGTCTCTGCTTCCCTCCTCCTTGTACTGTAAGTCCTGTGTCTTCTCATGCCCTCACCAAAGTGTAATGTTTCACTTCCCCACCCAAGCTAATGGGACAGCCACTACCTAGCATATTTCTGCCCTGCCTTGTGCCCCAAAATTCATAGTTTCTCCCATTTTACAATCTGAATAGCAATTGTCCTCAAACCATGGAATTGGCATAATGTTCTGGCAGGGGATAGGCAGGTAGTGTTGTCTCTCCCCCCCACCCCGCCACCAAGCAAGTGGGGTTTAGAGCAAGTGACCCTAGCAGTGAATTCTTGGTTGGGCAAATTCATCATTGTTCATGTGTGGGAATTTGCTTATACTTGATTGTGTGCAAGCAGTAACTATGTATTCATTTGGTAAGTGAGGTTTTTGGGGGTCCAGGAGGCATCAAAAGTTTAGAACTACAATAAACTATGGTCCCTGGTAATGCCTATTTTGCCTGCAGACTTTGGATTTTCCCTGGATTGACAAAGACTATAAAGCAGCAAGCAGGAGAAGAACGAGCATTTATTTATTGAATAGATTTTGTACTGCTTTTCTAAAAAACTATATAAAGCCTTTAAGAATATAAGATAAAACATCCACCGCTAAAATAATTAGCAATAAAATCAAGCAATTTCAGCAAAAACAAACGCACAAACTAAAAACCCAGTAGAGCTAGGATAAAATCAGCCAGTTAAAACTGAGCGAAACAGGAATGTTTGCAGCATGGCACTACCATGAAAAAGGTTCTGTCCCTGGTCACCGTGGACCAGAAGGCAGGGCCTGAGATGATGTTAGGTTTTGGGTGACAAACCAACATGTTCCTGCTCAAGTACTGGATTTCTGTTCTAAAAAATGACATGCAGGTTTGATCAAATAAATAGCCTGCAGGGAAAGCCTACTGTTTCTTTTAATACTTCAAAAATCTGTATTGTTGCCACATCTTGCTTTCCTTTTTGTATTGCATTCTATCATTGAAATTACAGCTCTCAGCTGCATTATGTACCTGTTTTGCATGAGTTTCCCAGGCTAGTAATTTACATAGGCCAGTAATTTACGTGTGCCTGTTACCAGAGAGCACACATCCACACACACACCATGCCTTGCGTGGTATAACAGATGTATGATTACAAATACCGCTTTGTGCCGTTTCACTCAATGCTGGTCATTCTGCAACATTGGTTTTTATTGTTCCCTTCCAGCACAGCTGCATGGGTCCTCAGAGGTCTCCAGAACAGTTGACCTTTATGGTGTGCGTAGAATAAGAAAAGGCAATGAAGTTTTATTACTGTATTTTTATACATTAAGTTTGCTTGTGCTATTTTTAGTTTTAATATCTGCTATAAGGTGTCCTGATAGCCACTTTAAAAAAATCTCTTGAATAATTATTTGCCTAATATTCTTATGGACAAGAATAACCCCAATACTCGTACTGGCAAAATTTGTAGGAACCAAGGCAGTCCTAGATGGAACTCTCAGCAAGAGAGGTGGGCATGATTTACTGCTATATATAGGGCCCAGGATCTTCCCAGGAACCAAAACTCAAGAGATCTAAAATATTGTGACTGTAACATCGGTGGAGAATGGGTTTTTGTTCATATCCCAAGAATTTTTTTACTTTAAAAACAATTAGTTGTAAAGATGTGTTGACAACATTCAGATATCTACTAAGTCCAGATCCTCCTCCCATTCTAAGGTTTTATCTTTAGTTGTCACTGCCTCCTGCCTTCTTATAAAGGTTGTCTACCCCACTGAAACATAATTTTCTTCCTCCTCCTCACAGAGCAGTTGGTGTTTCTTGCCATCTTGCTGGATTTGGGGGTAAAATTCTGGTCCATTCACTCCTTGCTTAAAATCTTATCACATTAGCATTGAGGGAAATTTCAAATCAACCCCATCTCTCCTTGTGCTATGAGAATATATTGGCCCTTTTCTCAGGGGCTATGACATCATGTTTTGCCATATCCAGGTGGGTTAATGGTGAAAGTTGTGTGTTGGTGGGGTGGACAAGTGGGAAAACGAACATTAAGTTTCAGCTAATGATGTGAGGGATTTCTCCCCCTCTCTCCTTGTTTTTCACATGCTGCCATTTCTGTATTGAACAACAGCATGCCTAGTATATCTGATAATTCCACACCATACAAAATTGGATGGTCTGTTGTGTTTAGAACAGAGGAGTATATGAAGCTGCCTTATACCAAATCAGATAATGGGATCTTTCTTGCTCAGTATTGTTTGCACTGATTGGCAATACCTCCTTAAAGTTTTGGGACAAGAGAGTTTCCTAGCTCTACAACCTGGAACAAAGTATATGTAACACTGAGCCCAGATTCCATGCAGTTCTGGGAGCAGCCTGGATAAATACAGTCTGAGCATTCAGAGAGTACGCTTTCCAATTTTTTTTAAATGCTGTGGTTCCTTTTTGTAGTCAGCCAAAATTTTTTACCTTGGCCCTCCAACAAAAGTGGAAAAGGTTTGTGATAACTGAAAGTGTGACTTCTATCCCCATGTGGCAGCCAGTGGTTCACAGTCTTCTCCCCTTCCTCTTTAGAACGTGATAAGGAGAACCGGCACCGGAAACGCAGCCACAGTCGTTCTCGGAGTCGTGACAGGAAACGCCGTAGTCGCAGCCGTGATAGGCGCAACAGAGACCAGCGCAGTGTCTCACGGGATCGCAGGAGACGCAGGTAGGGGCTGCGCGGTGGGGAAGTATGTTTCCTCCCCCAAGGTGTTGAGGTCCACTTGCCCATACTGAGCAAGGAAACTGGCCCAAAGCCTTAAAATAATGGGACTCATTGACATTCAGAATGGGTGTAAATGTTAGTGTAAAGACTTCTGTGATCACCTGGGATTTGCTGAGTTGGGTTGTATGTGATTGAGAGCCAGAACTCATAGATTTATAGGGAGATTAGTGGTGGCATCTAGTGAACAAGGGTAACAGAGATCAAGAGCCAACAATTCTGAATGAGGGATTTCTCTAAATTTCTTGGTGTCTATAGTTACATAGTCAATACCCAAATAAAGACTGTGGTCTTATCATTTTTTAAAAGCCTGCTGTGTCATGATGATAGTTTATGAACTCATTATGGAAGATTGATTTTAAAAGGCAGAGATGCAGTAAGTCCAACTCAGTAATGTATGTTGAAGGACTCTCATGTTCCATCCACCTAAAGAATTGCAGCTCCCTCACTTTAAAGGCCTGACTGTCTGTGGGGGTGGGGCTGTAAAGTGGCCACAGAGTTATTAATGAAGGGATGGGCAAGAGAGAGAACATGCCTTGCTCAGTAGTAGTAGGAATTGAACAACGATACATAATGGTTATAAACCAGTCAGAACTTATTTCAATCTCCCCTGTTATTTGGCAAAGTGTAAAACACATTTTCTTTGTAATATCTACACCTATAATAGCTTTATCAATAATTCTTGTTCTCTTGCTTACTGAGTATGCAGTTTGTGCATTTAGACTTATAACTGACACTGAAATTTAAGAGAAGAAAATCTCCATTCTTGGATTATTGAACCTAGTTAATTATAGTAGGTTGTATCCTAAGCAGTGAATATGAAAATAAACTGATATTCTGCACTATTCTGTATGCTGTTGTTTATGTGGAAGAAATTGCACAACAATGAGATCCTAACAGTTTTATGTAAAATATTTTGTATGGATGCCTCTGCAGGGCTCTCTGAGCTTTGGAAACTGAAGAAGAAAAAAGATCGCGACTCACTTCTGTTTTTCTTATAGTGAAACTGAAAGTGGTTCACAATAGTTTTATTCCAAGGCTTGGAGAACCCTGCGGAGGCATCCACGGGGATCCCTGTACTCCCAAGAGGCCAGTGCTTTGACTGGAAAGGAGATAGAAGCCCCTGTCGCCCCAGGCAGAAGTCCAATCCTGGGGTTTGCTGCCATCTCCACACCTCTTAAGGGGAAAGGGTCAGAGCCATTCAGGCTGGGACGTTGCCCAGTTTGAAAATGACAGGGCTATGAGTTGGAATACCTGGGTATATCTCACCCAAAACAGGAAAAGGGCAAGGTCTCTTTGCCTTTCTCTTCCCTGCTATCAGACAAGAGTTTTATATTGATTATTTGTTGCTTACATCAATTCTACAAATGTAGAATTAAGGGTACCTTATTTGAGATTCTTTATGGAGTCAAAGGGATGAAATATGCTTGAGAGATGCCTCTTAAGCAGTAAACTAATCTGAGACTTGAAGCATCTTCTGATGATTCCAAGTTGAACAGAAAATGGGAACTTGGGATTTGAATATATATACATTCACCGAAATTGAAAGTTTGCTGCTCGTATCCTACTCTGTGCTGCACTCGGGTCCCGTAATTGACTACATATTGCTCAGGGCAATATTGTTCAAAGAGCAGCTTGGAAGGGTGTGGCAAGGCTCTGAAGGACTAGAGAGGGGCAATCTCTAGGTCGAGCTGGGAAACACACCTCCCCGAAACCCAGGAAAGCTGCTGCCAGTAAGTGTAAGCTGGATGGACCAATTGTCTTATTTTAAGAATATTGGTCCATCTAGGTTCTTAAAATATGGTTTATGATTGTAATATTGGGTGTGTGTGGATGCAATTAAATTTATATATTTTTCAGGAGTTTCACTAACATACAGTTGGAGAACCTCTGGCTTAAGATGCTCTTTGTTACTGATACTATGGGTGGGAAGTGAAAATTTAGGCATTTTTCACATATAAGTTTCTTGAAAACTTGTAGAGAAGGCTTTTTAAAAAATCCTAGCTACCTCTTGCTTTTCCCATTGTTGCTTATTCACAAAGAATCCACTAAGAATTGGCCATATGCTGTGCATAAAGATTGTTCCTCCAAATAGTTTTACAGTCTCATCTCCGATGTCAATTGTGTACATGCTTAAAAATAGTAATTTGGAACAACAGTGAGTTCAGAGAGTAGTACAGTGGTAGAAATGCATTGTTAAAAGAAAACCAGGCATCTGGATACTAGTCCTAAAAAACCTAAATGGCTCTTTTACATAATAAAACAGTGAATTTTCAAACCTTTTAGTATTAAGACCCACTTTTTAGAATTGCAGTCTGTCTGGGATCCTCTAGAAGTTGGGTTATTTCTCAGCCATTTTCCAAAAGCAAAGTAAATCAGAAAGGGAAAAAAAACTTATTTACAACCTTGACACAAGCAAAATAACCACATAGCCTTCCCTGTTTCTAGCATCCTGGACCCACATTTTGAGAAACAGTGCATTAAAAGGAGGTAATGCTATCAAAGAATATCCCAGTTATTCAGCTCAAAATAATTTGAGCTGATAGCATGCAGCATTACAGATGTGTTATGCATTGCAGTGAAAGGGAACTGGCCCAGGGCTTCACCTGTAGATGCAGGGCTAGCAAAAGAGATGTCTCCAGTGAGTCATGCTCATAATACATCCAATACAGAATTGGTATTGAGCTCAGTTCTGCTTGTTGGGAGAAAACAGCAGAACTGAATCATATTGGCAATGACTTGAGAAGCAAGCAAGAAAAAAGCGACAGTGTGGTCTTTGCTCCAAGGATTGAGTTGTACCTGAATGAGAAACAGGCAGAAAAATGTCTTGTTCTTCCACCATTTTAAGCAATAGAAATTCTAACCAAATTCTGTTGGTTTCTGGACAATGGCATTGCGTGTGTGTGGGACACCTATGATCTTGTAATTAGAAAGTGTAAGCTTTCTTACAAAGAACTTCTTATGGTATTCATCCTCCCCTTCCCCACTGCTAGAATGGGCACCACAGCCCTGTTGCTTCTGCCCTTCTTTGGCCTGTGTACGTATAATGCAAAATAACACTGCTTTGCAACTGTGGGGTGAGAAACTCCTTGCTTTAGTAAAAGAAAAGGAAAAAAGCCCGTAATAGCATCACTGAATCAACAGAGTATTCCTTACTGATGGTTTTCTGTGTTCAACAGCTTCTGTGAACAAATACTCACCCTCTATACATTTTAACCTGGGTATAAAATTATCAGTTGATGCATCAATAGATGAGAGATGTGTACCTGGAGAATTTCTTACCCCTTCTCTCTTTACCCCCCACAGACGCTCTCAGGGTAGATGGGGCCCTGATGCCACTATTGGATCTCTGTGAATGGGCCACCTAGGCCTGCTTTGTCCACCAAGGAAGGGTACAAACCCATTTTGTTTTTCCTTTTCAGGTCACCCCTAAGCCTCTCAGGTCCCCTCAGGTGAGTAATGCTAATTCTTCCTTTTGCTGACAGGTGTGTTAGAGGTGCAACTAAGGCAGTCTAGAATTGGGGGAGGCTAAAGGTTCACAGTGTAGTTAACAGTTCCTA
>JAJKFI010000157.1:318279-417260 GCA_029204185.1 Lerista edwardsae | reverse complement strand
TGTGTGTGTGTGTGTGTGTGTGTGTGTGTGTGTGTGTGTGTGTGTGTATACTTGTGTTTATATACCCCCTGCACAATTTTTCTTCCCACAGAAACTACTTGGGAAGTGTTTTTGTTTTTACACGCTCCACTCCCTCCTTTGGTCTCTCTGCATTAAGGGAAAAGATTTGAGTTTTTAGCAAGAGCTAAAATCTTGGCTTAGACATTCATAATCCAATTGGGCTTTTTCAAGAGGGGTGAAGGATATTTGAGGGGGCATGCTGTGACAATTAACAGAAAGGACTTCAGAAGAAAGGAAAATTAAGTTCTCCATTTGAGGATAGTCTGAGAGCAATTTATTTAAATGACCCGAAAGTTAGGCTAAATGTTGTTTTTATAAAAGTAGCCCATCAGGGGAACAAGCTGTGCAAGGAGGATTTGGAATCTCTTGGAGGCTTCAAGGAAAAGCTTGGAAAAATAATTGCCTTCGGACAGGGTTTTGATCTGATGTCCCTTTTCCAAGTTCTGTCTACAAAATAGAGTGTACTTGTAAGTGGACTACACAAGCAGTGAATTCAGATTCCACTTTCAGCACCCTCAAATTCTGCTTTTTAAATCTGTTTTAATAGCAAGTCTATAGTTGTAAAGAGAAGCTTGAGATGGAACTCAGTGACTGAATAGGATGAACAGTGGTCAAGAGTCATGATTTCAAGGTTGTTCTGCAAAAGGCTAGTTTAAATATTGGTGCCTTCTCATTGTTGGAAAAAAGTAGTGTTAGGAGTATATTGATCAAGTATAACTATGCTGTTCCTCAGGAAAGGAAAGTTAGTGCCCTTGGGGAGCATTTCCAGCAAATGCTGTCAGGTTCCCCCTTGCTGCCCCCAGTAAATAGAAGCTTCTGTATAAAAGTTGCTTTCTTGCCAGACACCTGTTATAAGACACCTTGCCAGACAGAACCGAGGGCTGGGAAGGAAATAGAAGAATTGAAATTAAGACCATATGGGTGAATTCTAAATTAGGTCAGAAGATAATACTTTCCTCGGCGTTATTTAAAAGCAGCAAGAATATTTTCAGCACTTGGACACTAGAACAAAAACGTCTCGGCTCAAAAATCCTTTTTATACTCTAGCACTTAATGATTCAGTTTGCAGTGTGCTTTACAATGATCTCATTTTATCTGCACAACTATCTGAGAAATTGTGCTTTTCTCGATCTTGGGTGAAATTGTGCTTCATGGATGAAAGTGGTTTTGAATCCAGGTCTTTTGCATCCTAACTAGAGACTTCTAATTTATCCCCATTTTACTTGTGCTTGATAGAGCTGGCTGTTCTGAGACCCAAGAGAATCAAAGTTTTAACCTGCAAAAATGTGTAAAAACCTTAGTCATTCTGCCTCCTAATCTCACATTTTCAAGGAATTTTTTTTTGCCAAGGCCTTGGATGACAAATTATAGCAAGAGGAGTTTGGGGTTAGGCCATCTGAATGAGCCTGGGAACATGGGTACGCGAGTGATGGTTCTGTGTAGGACAGAGGTACCTACTCTTCTAGAGTGGTGCTGATCTTTGATCCTGTGCAAGGGAGCTGGCCACACTTTTCCAAGCTTTCTCTGGAAGAAAGGTATTGCTGAAAACTTGTGTCCCTTTGAAACTGAAGCTGAGTTTCTTCAGGAGCCTGACTGAATCTTCAGTTAGAATTCACATAGCCATGACCTGAGAAGTCAGCCTAGGAGTTCCCAATTAACACTGTAACCCTATGGCTAATTAGGAGCTTAATTTGAATCCTGCTCACCCATAGACAAGATATGCTTGTTCTCAGTGAATGCTTTAGGTTGAAGTAGATGGGACTCCTTGAAGACTGGATTTCTTTAGGTTTGGTTGTTTCTATTTACTGCACCAAAAAAGGTAGTAAGCTATCTGTAGCACCTAAAACAGGGACAGTTCTTGTGTTTCTATGAGGGAGTTGGCCATTGTCATTTTTCCTCTGAGACTCATCAGTGTGGGAAATGTTTCTTGTGGGTGTGAAGTCTGCAACACTTTAGAGGCCTTCTGAAAATGTCCTTGGAAATAACTTTGTCCTAGCTAGCCTGGTGAAAGTAAATGTGCTCTGTTCAGGAGATAGGGAGCAAGTTAACTTCTAAAACATGGCAGTGGCACTTGCACTTCAGGATGAATATGGTCTTGCCTCTCCTGAGTGTTTTGTCTATGCTAATGATGTTTAGCTGAAGCCGAAATCTCACCTCTTCTCTTTTCTCCTTAATGCAGACAGGCCTTATTGACCCACCTTAACCCCTTCCAACATGATTTTTTTTAATCCTCTCGCTACCATGCCCGTTTGGGCCCCGGCAGGTAAATAAGCCAAATATGGTGTTCATGGCAGTGCAGTTCAGGTAGGAGTCTGGGTGGGGGAGGGGTGCAAGGCAAAAACCCAACTTTCTTATGTATGAATGAGTGGATGTTTTGGAAGTGGGGACGAAGGGTGGAGTTGGGTGTGTGGTTGGCAGCCTTGCGGCTCAGGTTTTGAAGTGTCTGGATTCACTTTTTTCTGCCCTCGCAGGCCATCGCGGGCTTGAATGGCATGCAGTTGGGCGACAAGAAGCTGTTGGTGCAGAGAGCCAGTGTGGGAGCCAAGAATGCTACTTTGGTGAGGAAGGAAGGGGGCTGGGAGGCTGGAAGAGGCAAGGGATGGGGGAATGCACTGAAGAAGGCTTCAGATGATCAGAACTAGTTGAGGAGTGGGGGGATTGGTCACTCACACATGCAGTGATGAAGGGGCAGCCCCAACACTTGTATCATGTGATACAAGCTTGATTAAGGAAGGGAAAGGATGGGAGTCTCAGTGTATGTTGCTGTATAAACCCTCAGGCTATATAAACACTCCAGGTTCACAGGCAGTATTATATCTACTCCAACAGCAGAGGAAAGCTGCAGGCTTCCCAGAGCCACCTGGCTTGCTACTCTGGGAAATAGAATGCTGGTCTAGATGCATCCTTTCTTCTGGTCCATCAGGGCTTCCCTTTTGTTCTGAAGGGCCTCTTGCTATAGCAGGAATTCAGTTCTCAAACTTGAAAACAGAGCCCCTCCCTAAGTCCATAAAGCATTCTTTCAAATCTCGCTTGATGCAACTAGGGCAAAACATCACTTGTGTTCCTATGCCTCTGTCAATCAGATCTTATAATAAATGCACATAGCCATAAGTTGTGTTTATAGGCCCAGTGAAGTCCAGCAAATATATACTGAAAATAAAAGGGGTATTACTTTCCCCCCTCACCCACAGAGTATTGATGCTTGATGCATAATGACCCATAAAACTTTGGTTAGGAGAATCTGCCATCGCTGAGACTTCTGGTAGCCCAGCCTTGAGTCAAGCCCAGGAAGTGTTGAGGAAGCAGGGGCAGCTCGCTGGCCAGAGAAGCTCCTTTAGCAGCGTAGCCTGTTTATATTTTATGGCCAAAATCTCCTGTATTTTTTTCTTCCAATCTGCACCTGGTGGCGTTGAGCCACATGTTTTGGGAATCAGGGTAAGAAGCACCTTGCATTGAGAGCCAGTGCTTTAGAGCAGAATTGGTTCTGAATCCCTCCAAAACCTTCATATCAGAGAGGCAACAGCTCCCTCCTGCTGCTGTGCTAGTCTTTTCTGCCTATCATTTGACTAAGAGAAGTCTATATCCACAAAAAACAAGGACCTGATTAAAAAGCATTAATCCTCTGATGGATTTGGGTGCATTGGGGATTGAAGAGGCAGGATTCTCAGAAGGCATGATGTGGGGGTTCTGAGGATAGAGATGTGGAAGGGGTGAGGTTTAAGTGACTGACATTTAACTTGTGTCTTGCCCCATCTTCCTCCACTTCATCATATAGAGTACAATAAACCAGACCCCAGTGACACTGCAGGTACCGGGCCTGATGAGCTCACAGGTGCAGATGGGAGGTCACCCCACAGAGGTGCTGTGCCTCATGAACATGGTGCTGCCTGAGGAGCTGCTGGATGATGAGGAATACGAGGAGATCGTTGAAGACGTGCGCGATGAGTGTAGCAAGTATGGCGTGGTCAAGTCCATTGAGATTCCCCGGCCTGTTGATGGTGTCGAGGTGCCTGGCTGTGGCAAGGTACTTGGCAGTTGCTCAGTATTGTGTGTCTGCATGGAATGGTTGTCTGGTGGTTGTCTGAGTTTAGAACAACAATGGACTGGAATCCGTAGTAGTGCTAAATGTCGCCAAACATGGCTGCTGTCGCCAAACATGTCATATCAGCGAGGGGTGATGTGCTGTAAAGAAAGCAAAGGTTACACAGCTCTTAACTAGCAGGCTCCTGCTCTTAAGTGCAAGGTGAGTCTTCTGTGCAGCAGTGATAAGAATGGAGTGTAGCTCAACAGTCAGCAGCTCATAAAGAGTAAGGCTTTATGGCAAGGAAAGGAATTAGTACCAGTACTGCAACTCTGATTCCTGCCACAGCAGAGACTTCTGGTATGCTTAACCATAAAGGAAGTTTTAAAAGGCGGTGAGTTGTGAAGTACCGCTGTTGACTCTCAAGTGCTGTAGGAATTATTCCCTGGAGTCCCTTCTCTGGATGATCTTGGGAGTCAGAACTCTTAGAAAGAGATGGGGAGAAGATTGGAATTTAGTGGATCTTTGCCAGGAAAGGTAGCTGGAGAAGGCAAGCTGAAAAAAAGAATAGTTGTTAGTATTCACACACTCCTTTCTGCTTTACATTTTTATTTTTTTATGGGTCAGCAGCTGAATGAGGAGCAAAATTAGTAATTCTGTCTACTTCCACCATACCAGGGTAAAGAGATTAGGCAGAGGGGAGCTGTCTGGGAAAGTCCTCCTTCCAGGAGAGCATGAAACTCCAGGTATCCTGGAGCAATCTCTGAACTGTTGGACAAGACAATTCACTGAATTACCCGTGAATGTGGACTAAGCAGGCGGGTAATCAAAACATAAGTTTGTTTAAAATTTATCAGTACAAATATGGTAGCTTTGGAAATGACAAAGCAGCGTAGACTTTCAGTGGTTAAAGAATGTATTGAGAGGCTTCACCATATTTGTATTACAAGCCATATTTGTAAACTAGTCCTATTCAAGCAGTATCTCATGATGGTCAACGACATTGTATCAGGAGTGCTGGTGACCCATTTACTTTCCCAGGAACATAAGTCACCTGCTGTCCAAGATGCTATCCATCTGTCATTTTGGCCTTGGTCTACTCTTGCCGCTTAAATTGCCCATCAAGTTTGAAGTAGAAGATAATTGTAGTATAGGAAGAGCAGAGTGCACTATTAAAATCCTTTTTTCTCCATTTCTCTTGTAGATCTTTGTGGAGTTCACATCTGTTTTTGACTGTCAGAAAGCCATGCAAGGCCTGACTGGTCGCAAGTTTGCTAATCGGGTTGTGGTCACCAAGTACTGTGACCCCGACTCCTACCATCGCCGAGACTTCTGGTAGCCCAGCCTTGAGTCAAGCCCAGGAAGTGTTGAGGAGGCAGGGGCAGCTCGCTGGCCAGAGAAGCTCCTTTAGCAGCGTAGCCTGTTTATATTTTATGGCCAAAATCTCTTGTATTTTTTTCTTCCAATTGCCCCACTCCTTCCCTCTTCTGTCCCTACCACTGGCCCACCCCCACCCCACCCCCACGGTTTCCCAGTGATGGTTACTCTGTAGTAAAATGTTGTGTTATCCCTCCCCCTTTTTCTCTGTGACGTTTCTTGATTTTTGCTAAGAGGAATTTTGCTCTCAAACGACAGGCCCATTTTGTTGTATTTTCCTTTCTTCTGCGCTATGTGTATGGACAACTATTTCTC
This sequence comes from Lerista edwardsae, assembly GCA_029204185.1. NCBI lineage: Eukaryota > Metazoa > Chordata > Lepidosauria > Squamata > Scincidae > Lerista > Lerista edwardsae. The sequence continues at coordinate 411,487 of JAJKFI010000157.1, read as the reverse complement.
TAACATTGTCTCTCATAATTAAACATTTTTTCCAATTCCCTGGTGTTATTTAGGAATCTACCTCTTTGGCTTTTTAATCTCCAGTTGTGAATATTCCTGTTAGTTTTATTTGAAGGATATTATCCTGCCTTTTGAACTAATGACCTTCACGGCAGCTTATAGTAAGTTGCAGAAACATTTAAAAAAACCCACACATGCACATGACTTCAGGCATTACTTGGGAGCCCTCTGGCCATTGACAGAGCTGCAAGCCCCAGAGAACTCTCAATTAGAGTAGAGCAAATGTTCCTTTCTGGCAGGGAGAGGGAAAACACACTTTCATAGCTCTTCTTTCCATGTCTGCTTCCCCCCCCCCCCAATATTTTTCCTGGGCGGCAAGGAGCTCAAGCCCTTTTGTGGCCTTTAGTCCTCTGACCAGTGGCACTTCCTTTAGAGTTGCAGTCTCCTGGGCAGTGTGGGCGTAAGAATATCCAAACGTTAGCCAAAAAACATAAGTAATATTGGGCTAGTCAAGGGAACAAAAGACATGAAATGAAATTATATTTAAAATTTAAAATGAATTCTTAAGCGTCATATCAATATTCTTATGGAATGTCCGGTATCAGTTGTAAGAATCTCTGCTATTATCTAGTGAAAAGTAGGATCCCCAAAGACACAACTGGTATCTGTCCTTGGGCCTGTGTCTCTATATGTGTTTACCTTCTTATGTGGTGATAGTTGCTGATTTGGTAGTCCTCGAGTTTTTCCTAGCACAGCACTCTTCATGAAAGAAGCCACACCCCACAAACCTTTTCTTGACTGTACTTTACTATGATACAGGAGGCTGTTCATTAGTTGCCTTAGGCTGTCTGGAATTCCAGCAAAGCCTCAGAAGTGCAGGAAAGCCACACAATTCAACTGTCCAAGAATTTCAACTTTCACTTAAAAGCAAGTTTCTAGGCCTTCTGGTTACAAAGATATATCTGAAATTATGTGGGCAGTGTGTGGTGAAACTGATTAAATCCAGGAGAATCGCTCAATAGGATTTCTAATAGTTGCTTCTGTGCTTTCTGCAGCTTCTTCCCCTGTCCATGATTAGCAGCAGCAAAAAATACACAAAATTAGAGAATGCTAATATGCCTTATTTTGCAGGTTATAGAATCTAGCTGTTCTTGATTTAGCAGAGAACTTGCAGCTTCTTCAGCTATGATAAAATGGGCATCTCTGCTAAAGATAATGAGCTTAGAGATTTCGCTCAAGCCTGATCCTGTGCGATTTATGTGGAATTAAAGTCTATGCTGATCAGTAGAGCTTACTGTCATGTAAGTGTGTGTGTAAGATTCCAACCTAAGTCTTGAACGCTAGTCCAACAGGAGTTGGCCTTTAAAAAAGAACACCTCTGCACCCTGTCTCCTAAAGAATATGCGGCCAGTGCTGGACTGCATATGGAAAAACCTTACAAGCTATATTCTTGCTAAGAGGTCTGTGCTATGTCACAGATCCCTTCGCTTGGTGCATAGCAATAACATCAGATACAGGCAAAATTCTGAGCTGCAGGCAGCTTGGCCCAAAGCAAAGGTTCTCAAACTCCCCCCCCCATTGAGTATAAGACTTGCTACATCTACATAAGAAGAGCCCTGCTAGCTCAGGCCAAAGTTCCATCTAGTCCAGCTTCCTGAATCCAGAGGCCCCAGGGAGCACATGAGACAACACGATGCTGGCATTCTGTTGCCACTCCCTTGCACCTTGCATTCTGAAGTAGGGGCTGCTATGTACTCTTACCAAGGCCCTCTACTCCCCCTTCTGGCTAATTGGTCTACACCTGGACTACAAGATCAGGACAGTAGAGGCCGATTGCTGTCCCAGGAACTGGGACTAAGGAATTCAGCTAATGGGATTGACTGAACTATGCAAAACACACTCATCTAGATTTTCCTCTTAAATCCCTTTGGTCTGAAAGAGGAAAAAACTATTTTGCAAAAGTGAGCAGAAAGAGAGTGTGTGTGATGAGTCGCATAATTTATATCCTCCCACCTTTTTAATGGGACCATCTCTTTATTTTTTATTTTTATTTATTTAATGTATTTTTATACTGCCTTTCTCCAGATTTCACTGGACTCAAGGCGTTTTAGATGGGCAGGCTGTTCATAAACCCCATTTTTCAATTGAGGTTTTTACAATTATTGTTCTATGTACCATTCACAGAACTCTCAATTTCTTCAGATGTTTCCCTTTCATTGTGTGGTCCTGATCCTGGCTGCACTCTTGCACCTTCTGAACCTTCACAGTCCACCACCTTGGCCAGTTCTTTTGTCAGCTGACTCCTCCCATTCCTCCACAAGCTGTCAGTGACTTCCGGTCTCCCATCTAAGGCCAATCCAAGGCTGATCCTGCTTAGCATCTTCAGGCAAAGGCAACAGCTCAATCTCCAGACCACACTTCCACACATTTGTTGAATTTTTATCAGAAGGAAGGATGGTGGAGGCTTTGTGGAGACGACGGAGTAGAGGGGAGTTGCGTTAGTTCTATGTGACGCATCGCAGCGGCCTCTCTGGTTGGTTTGGAATTCATTTGCATGTGCAGAGGCAGCAGCCAATGAGCGAACACACGGGAGGGCCGAAGCCGCGCCCTCCGTGACGTCGCTATCCGGCTTCCAGTCAAATATAAGTTCCGAACAGGGCTGCTCTCTGGAGGCGCTGTGGCGGACGTCTGCCACTGGGAGTGCCGAGGCACCCAGCAGTTGAGAGTTCGAGTCTACCCGGGGACCCAACCATTGGCCGTCCTGGCGTGAGCCGTTGTGACCGTGTCCGGGCCGATCTCATCGGCCGTCGGGGCGAGTGCCATTGGGAGCGTCATCCCTGCAGCCTTGGAGTGCGTCCTTGGCTCTTGCATCTGGAGCGACCTGTCGGCCGCCTTGGTGTCGTGTGTGAACCCCCAGCGAGAAACCATAGCCAAAGAGACCCCCACCAAATTTTTAGTACCCCCCCCTCGCAGGAGGGATATGTTTTAACCTCTGCACGTTCACAACAGCGAAGCAAGGAGCATCACGCACACAGGATTGCAGGTGCACGTGCCGCCCCTCCACGTGCCACGGCTTCCCCTACGTCTGGGAGACGTCCTGCCCAGCGACGACACATACATTCCACTGATGTATCGGAATCAGAGAGCCTTGTTCGGAGCACACCTAAAGAAGTCGGTTCTATTCAACGAAAGCTTAGTCTACTATCAAGTTGCCCCTCAAGTCTACAAGACTATTATATCTTCTCTCTGGGTTTACACTACAGCACTCGCACTTCTCAGCAAAAGGCGCGGGCGGGGCAAGCGAAACCAAGAAATGGGCCGAGGCACCATAAAGATTTGGGAGCAGGGGAGGAGCTCTCCCCCTCGTCCAAGGGAACGTCGAAAGCCGGAAGTGACGTCTTTCTGGACGGCTTCTGTTTCCAGCTTTCTGATTCCTCGCGTTGCGTCCCTTCTAGCCTCACTCCCTCTATCATGAAACCCAATTGCGACTAAGAATGTTAGATACACTGGAGGGGACATGCCTTAAGAATTAATAGCAGCCAAATGAAGCCAGGGGGCGGGCTTAGCAGCCATATTGGTATACTCAAAACAATCCTTATTCCAAGCATTTCAGATTGCTTTGCTCGTACTGTTTAGGACTGAATAGTTTACTCCTGAAATAAAAACTTACGAAAATAAAAACGTGTGATCGTGTAGAAACATTATTGGTAACCTGATTATGATTTAATATGCACTTACAAGGTTAAATTCCTCATAATTATATTATTGAACATACCGGATGAAATGACGAATATTTAAACTCAGATTGCACTATTTTGACAGACTTTATTTAAATCTACACAAGCAAAAATAAAGTGTGAACGGGAAGGAAAGAAAAAAAAGGGGAGGGTGGGCAAAAATTAGATCTCTTCATAACACAAGTAGTTGTCAATATGAGAGTAATTCTTTTTTACTTCTAGACTATTAAGAGGTTTTTTAAAAACTTCTACACTCACCCCCCCCAAAACAAATTCTGTTAATGTTCAGAAGTTCGAAAATATTACCGTAGAAAATGGAAGGCGGGAAAAGACGTGTAAACGGGAAGGGGGAAAAAAGGAGGGGGGAAATATATTTTTTTCTTACCTTCTAGACCAGTAACAGTGGGTGTCAGAAAATAGTGAATAAGATTGCTAGGAACAACAAGAAATTACACAGCTTCAAAAATAATGCACTCACTGTTTCAGTTAACGGTCGTTTTATTGAACCGATGTAATGCGAATACATCAATCTTTCCGTGGAAATTAAATCCCATTTTTCGTACAGCGATTCGCACACCCGTATGCAAACACGCAGGCATGATTAGAGACGTTGAGATTAATTTTTACACACGTGCAGGGAGATTTTGATTCGTGAATTCGCAGCAATCCTCCTTGGCGGGAAAGATCTGAGTCAGCCATATTGTTCTACCCATGGCTTCAAGAAAATGATGTCATGTCCCCTCCAGTGTATCTAACCATCTTGATTGCGACCGCCGACCATGAAGGGCGGAAGTTGCCAAATCCTGGAGGAGGTGGAACAGTGGCGGAAGTTGCGGGCTCGAAGCTTCCGCTTCCGTTTTGCGGAGAGTCCTCCCGGCGCCGCCGCCTCCGCTGCTGCCTCTACGCCGTGCGCCTACAGGGGCCCGTAGACGCCGGCTGGGCTATAGAGGAGGGGCAGGGTAGAGCGGCTCTGCCCTGGCCCGGGTCTCTCCTCATTGCCAGCGAGACCGGGGTTGCCCAGGGCGGAGTCCGCTCCCAAGACTGGGCCAGGCCGGGATTCAACAAGCGGGCGAAGCCTGACTCGCTCCCCTTCCTCTCGCCCCCTCCTCTCCTTCCTCAACAGCCACCTGCCAGGAGGCGACTGTGATCGCTGAGCCCGAGCAGCCTTTGCCCTGCAAGCCTCGCCTGCAGAAGGACTGCCCTGTGACCCTCCAGCTGCACCACAGAGTGACCTTTGACCTCCTGCCCTCTCCTGCCCTTTGGACGTGGCCCATTCCAGCCCAGGGGGCTCCCTTTCTCGGCCTCCGAGCCCTACCCTTGTTCCACCCCTGAATGCCTGCCTTGAGAGGGCTTTCGGAAACAGGGGCTCCCCACCCACCACAGTTTCAAAATTCCCCCGTTTTTAAAAAGAGGTTACCGGCTATGCCCCCTGGCTGGGGGAAGTGGGGAGGCTGAAACACCCACGCTGGACCCAGGGGGCTTCTGTGCTGGCGTTGCTGCTACTCCATCAGCCAGCCTGAAGCCATAACCTGCCCAGCAGGGGCAAGAAAAAAGCTGAGAATTGACTGGGGAACCCGTGAAAGAAGGAATACTGAGATCATTCTACCAGGTGAGTGGTGTCTCTCCGTAGATGTAATGAGTGTGAGTGGAGGTAGAGTCGAATATGGGTTGGGAGGGTAGCGTTCAGAAGAACAGGTGTAGCCTGGTTTTCCTTTTGCTCTCCCACACATTTGACTTTGTTGCCTTTGTATTCCAGTAACTCGGGACAAACTCCCAAAGATTTGCAAGCCAGGTGTGTCTTTCAGGAGTGGGCAGGGGTAGGAACACTCTCTGGCTTCCTTTGACACTGAGCAAAATTATGCTCCTGTCAAATTTGTGGAGGAAAAAAATGGTTCTGTGGCTCTGAATGAAAATGAAAGCCTTGACATCTGGTGGACCCTCCTTCCAGCAAGCTGATCACTGGGGTTTAGTTTACAATAAAGATGATTAAAAGGCCTGGGGTGGAGGCATTTTAAAAATGTATAAAACTGAATGGGGTTGAGAGAGTGTAGACATGAGAAGTTGGTTTTCCCTCTCTTTCTAAAATGACTCTTTCTAAAATCTAGCAGTGAAATTGATTGGTAGTAGGTTGAGAACAAGTTTTTGTTGCGAGATACGATCATGGCCACTATTTTTTGGTGGCTCTGCAGATAAATGGAAAACTCACAGAAGAAGGATGCATTGGTGGCTGCTAGAGCTATTGACCAAAGAACCTTCATGTTTGGGGCTAGTATTCATTGATAACTGTGAATAACCATCCCATATTATTTATCTCTCTCGTGCTCTGCTTGTGTGAACCTCCTATGGTCCCATGGCTGTTGGCTGCTGGTGACAGACTGGTAGGGGGGGGGGGGTTCTTTAGTAGCTGTTCTTGTGTTTGAGCCTTAGCGCACGCACCCAGTCTTTATCCCTTTGGTGTAACTAAGCCTAAGTACATGTAATTGAAACTTATGTCCTTCTGTTTAGCTCTGCCTTTGTTTCCTTCTCTTTACATGTGAAATTTTTGGCCTAACTGATAATAAAAGGCAGGAATATGTTTTGGTGGTTTGTCTAGAATGAATAAAAATGGTAATGATTTTTTAAAGTTGGATTTTAATTTTTTTAGTATTAGAAACATACGGTAATATTTCTTTTAAAAAATACCTTGGTTGAAATTAGATTTAGAATGCGATTATGTTAAACATAACCTCTTAAAACGGAATCAGTGGCCCTCTATCAAACACACTTGGTTAAGTCTGCTTTTCTTTGTATGTAAAGCATCTCCTAACAGACAGGCATGAGGCTTTGGTGGACACAACATAAGAAGACCCCTGCTGGATCAGACCAAAGACCCGTCTGACTGACCATCCTGCTTCCTGGAGTAGCCAGTGAGATGAGTTCAGAAAGCTCCTGGGCTGTTGCATCATGTACAGCAACTGGGAGCACTGCCGTTGAACATGGAGGCACCATTTTGTCTAGTTGGCCTACATTTCATAGATTATGTGTAATGTGAAGAAGTCCTTTCCAAAATGTTTTGGCTATTGACAGTAGCGTAGCTACAGGGGGTGACCCAGTCAGTATTGCGGGTGCTGCAACATGCTGCGTAACCGACCCTCCCCACAGACTGTCAGAGCCATTCTGGGCAACTGCGTTAACCATTACTCCCCAGGATGGCTCTGAAGGTGAGTGGGAGAGGCTGGTTATATGGCATGATGCGACGCCTGCAATACTTACTGCCTCCCTAGTCGCTGCGCTACTGGCTAATGAGCAACTTTCTGTCTCTTACGTGAGGTTAGGATTGGAGCAAATCAGGGGAGTCATGCAGTGATTGGCAAAAAAGCAGAAGTGAAACAGAAAGCTGCAGCACTGCAGTATGTTTGCTCACTTTATCACCAAATAAATACATTTGGTTGGCTAGATAAACCCATTTGCATGCTTTATTGTTTGAGGAACTGCCAATCGAAGACATTTGACTTACATAACTGATATAAACGCTCTCTCTTGCTTAATGTTTTTAAATCACCTTGATTTTAAAATCAGCCCCCCCAGTTGTGTTTTAATTAGCCCCTAAATGTGGGGAACAGATGAGAATGACTTAAAAGCAGTAGTTCCCAAACTGAGTTGGGACCCACCAGTGGGTTGTGAGCCAATTTCAGGTGGGTCGCAAAGTACCTAGAGCAGTCATACTGAAAATACGAGACAATGGGATGCTGGAAAGGGTGAGGGCTTTGTGATTGTTTTGCCTGTGTCAAGGTTGTAAGTAGGCTTTTTTTTCTTTCTGATTCACTTTGCTATTGGAAAATGGCTGAGAAATAACCCAACATATTGCTGCATTCTCAGGAAAGCAGCCGACTCTGGCATCACAATGATGGCACTTCCAGCCGTGACAACTCCTTTGTGAAAGAGAATATTTTTCTTGTATGTAGTTGTTTGTAACATTATTTGTATCCCAACAAACTTTGTAGCTGAGCAGTACAAACCCAGCAACCCTGCCACTGTACTAGCTTTGTGTAGTTTTGCTCTTAATAAGGAGGATCAGGAGCTGTAGCAATCTGAATACACTGAACAGAGTCTTTTTGTTTAAAATGTGTAAGTCTGCAGGCCAAAAAGATGATATGACACGTGTGGGCAAGGGCTAGTCAAATTGGGCATTAGGTATTACTTACCTGCATGTGTTTTGCTGCCTTAAGGACTAGAAACTTTTAATATCGCCATGTACTTTATCTAGTGTAAACTCCATTCTTCAGCCAAGATTGGCTTCCAAAGTAGCATCCAATTAAAATGAATGAGAGATTATTATGATTGTATATGTTGGAGTGGGTAGGATGGAGATGGTCTTTCTGGTCCCTGGCAGTTGGTGCTACAGTCTAGGTTTCAGGCCTTTCCCTTTAAGGGGGAGGGAAGGGAGAACTGGTCAAAGAATTGCTGTAGAGTGAATGGGGGATGGCAGATCCTAAAACTGCCACCTCACAGAAGCAACTATTTCATTGATCCTTTGGCAACTTTTATCAGGACAGGAGTCACATTCTGGATGGAATGTCAGATTCTGCAGGAACGTATCCAGGAAGCTGCCATGCTGAGTCAAGACTCTGGGCCCACCTGACCCAATCTCTGATTGGCCACAGCTTGTCAGTGTCTGTGACCAGAGTGGTCTTTCTCAGGCAGCATGCAATGTCCTCACTAAAGATGCCAAGGATTGATATCCTTTTGCATGTGAAGCATGTGCTCTACTGCTGAGCTATGGCTTTTCCCAACTAGTATGGCGGGGTGAATCTTAAGGAATATGAGCTCTGACTATGCTGGGGGTGGGTGGGTGGGTGGGAGTGAGACAGATGGGAGGCAGTGCTGTGGTCAATTGATTTGTTAACTTAAAAGTCTGGAGTCTAATTGGATTGGAATCCCCGTTGTCTGCTTTGAAGGGTTATGTAGTGATAATGGCATTGTTTTATTTCTCCAGTCAGGCAATGAATTGATTATTATTCTGCCCCCACCAATATACAACCAGTTATTTTCCTGATCCATTTGGTTGAGAAAAATGTTTCAATTATTACAGAATTCTCATTTGGTAATCTTAAATGCCGGTTGGCTTAAAAGACCATGCTTCTCACTGTTTAATAATTTTGATTAAATATAAAGCACTGGATGGGTGGGAACTTGCTATTTTAGAGCCTTTGTGTTGTTCAAATTATCATTTTTACTTCTTGCCAGCTCCTGCTTCAGTCTGTGGGATGCAAGCAAGCAGGGAACGACAGGGAGAAGATTAGATAAATCTTGGGTGAAAGAACGTCCTGTAACAAGGGGACTTTAAACCCCTTTTCTGTTTGTAAAGAGTCATTTTGTTGTCCTTGAAAGCTGGTTTGTGGGAGAGCTGGGAATCCTTCTAAGGGAGAACTTCAAGGGGGTATGGGGAAGAGTTGAGGTTCTGGCCCAGTCTAGAAGACTTGGCACAAGCCAATGGGATAGCCCCATTTCTGGTGCAGTTATTCTCAGGGCTAGGAACAAGATTTAAAATTACCAAATCCGAAGACATGAGTGAAATCTGAGAGATGACGGTAAGCAGGAACGCTGTGGCAGGATAATTTACCAAGGGAATAAGCCATACTACTACAATTATTGTAGCTGTGGACAGTGTTTTAAGTTGATGTTTTTAAAAAGGCCAAAAAGATGCCATTTATTTGAAAAATGACTGTCTGAAGTGCTCAAAATCTTTAACTATCTTTTTTGGACATTCTATTTTACATTTAATGCACTATTCCAGCCCAGTGCACAATTTGTAAATTACACTAAGTGTTCAATTTTTTACATTCATTAGGGTTTTTTTGTATTATTTTGTAGTATTGTTTGCTAGCCATCAAGGTGATTCATTAACAGAAAGGAAAGCAAGTAAGTCACGGAGCACATACATCTACTTATTAACCATAATGTAATATTTAACTTACCATTTCATTGAAGTGAAAATATTAAGTAACTCACGGGCCCGATCATATCCAACTTTCCAGCACCAATGCAGCCCTGAAGTAAGGGAGCAAATGTTCCCTTTCCTTGCGGACACCTCTGTGACTGTCCTGCCTCTACAGAATGCAGCAGGCATCTTCTTGGCATGGCTACATCAATGCTGGGAAGTTGGGCAGGATCGGGCCCTTAGCGGTACTGTATTTGGAAAATTGGTGCACTGTAGTTCTGTACTGTAATTGGCACACTATTTCACTGCTTCCATGTTAGTCTGACAGTCAATAGGATTTGACAGTTTTGAAACCACAAGCTGGTTTTCCACCCAGCACTGATCTGGAGGGGAGTTAGGAGGAAATTACCATTCTGTTTCTGTTGTGCTTCCCAAAAAACTTCTATGTCTGACTTAGGGCCCAATCCAAGCCAACTTCCCAGCACAGGGGTAAGGGCAATGCAGCTCCAAGGTGAGGGAGCAAACATTGCCTTGCCTTGAGGAGGCCCCCATGACTACTGGAAAATGCAGAACATGCCCCATTGGCACAGTGCTGGAAAGCTGGTTAGCATTGCACCCATAGACATGAAAATAACTCATGCTTTTCAGTTTTCTTTTCTGAATCCCAATCAAGAGCAAAATTGCCTGTTGACAGTACCTGTGGTTCAAGCTCAGGTGCTAGATTGGGTACAGGCTAATTTGAGCTGACTTGGATCATTACCTCTCGATTCCAAAGCATGTGGGAACTGCAAAAGTACAAGACGTACTCAACAATGTAGCATTGCACTGGGTGGATAAAAGGGATAGACAGCACATTAGGAAGTGCAGATGCATTTTGCCATCTGTTATCCAGTTTCTCTACGTTACCATCAGTCTCCACAGCCACTTAGAAATGCAAGGCTCTTGTGCCACAAAAACAGCTATAAAGAATACTTAAGTAGGCCTACTATAGCTCAATGCAATAAGACTGGCTGTGGTCTTATAACTAGGGGTATGTGGTTTTTGGTGATTATTTTCCCCAAAATTTCTTGATTAAAATAACAAATTGCAGTGTTACATGGTTTTATTCTACATTCTCATTCCAAGTTCTCATTTTTTGTTAATTTTAAATGCTTTAAAAGTGTACTAGGTAGATGATACGGGTGATATAGTGTCAGCAGATGCAGCCACAGTATTATTTCTAATTGGAAAAGTAGTCTATTTTAATTTCTGGAAAATATCTTAAACACCAAAATGTGGTGTGTTTTTATTCATGTATTTTAATCCAAAAAGGTGCTGTATTGTGTTTTTACGTAGTGTTTAAAAAAACACCCCTTGCTTATAACTGGTTTTCAGATAGTGGGAGATTGACCCCTTGCTGTTACACTGTGCATGGAACAAGTGCAAGCCAAACCTGAAGCTGATTCTGATACTGCATCTACAGTGATTCTGCTATCATGATTCTTCCCCTTCCCCCATCAATCTGTTCTTTCCTAATTTATTTGAGGAATTTATACCCCACCTTTCCCATGCCAAAGCAAATGCCCAAGGCAGCTTGCATAAGAAGGCTAGTCTAAACCACCATTTTTCAATTTATTTATTTTTTACAAATGTACAGTATTCTGTGATTCACTGAATCCTCAATTCCTGATGTAGCCTTTACAGTGTGGTTCTCTCCTCTGGCTGCATACTGTCGAGCTTCAGCAGGCAATCATAAGTCAAGCCTAGCTAGGTCATAGTCCATTCTTTTGCCAGCTGGCGTTCTCCTACATTCCCATAGTGGCTAGTTAGTGACTCCATTTTGCCACAATGGGTACAGTAGCTTGTCACAGCCTGGCATTCTGTCTCCCATCCCAAAATAGACCACGAATTCTCCTGCTTAGCTTCAGGCAGTACCGGCAGCTCTTCCCCAGCAACATCAGTCCACATCTCCTAATGAAAAATGTAGGCATTGTGAAGTGATAGCAAAAACCTGACCATAGAGCCATGTAAATCTGCACTCTCCAAACAAGGCACAGAAATAACTGTACTGCCTTTGGGTTTGTGATCAGTGGTCAGGTGGGGAGAATGACCAGGTCATTGTAAGCAAGGACAGTTTTTATGACCCAACTTGCTGCAATACAGTACATGCATTAGGTATATTTTTAAACATATCTCCATAATACAAAGTAACAGTCTCCACACACAGCAGTGGAATCACCTTCCGGTTTGCCTTGAGCTTGGTTCATGCATGTTACGAAAGCGGTCAGTATTTGGTCATTCGTCTGTGGATTCTTTTAGGTTCTCCTTTGTCCTCCATTCTGTTCAGCCTCTCCATGATGTATAATCCAACTGATGATTTGGGGTTCACTGTCACAAATATGTGGATGGCAACCAGCTTTATATCTCTCGGCAGGCTGTGGGGGCTGTAGTGTTTGGAGTTGTAAATGGGTTGGATGCGGGCTAACAAACTGAAATTAAATGCAGGCAAGACAGAGGTGCGAGAGGGGTAGACCTTTGACCTAGAAGCTGAACTTCCTGTTTTCAATGGAAGTGCTCTCTCTATAGGAACGAGTTCTCAGTCTGGGAGCGCAATCCTAATCTTGACGGTTAGGCCAGCAGTTTGGCTGGCACAAGGGACATCATAAAGTATCTTTGGACCACTCTTGGAGTCAGAGAGGCCAGCACACAGACATGCGCCATCCTCCCTGACTCCGAGTGTGGTCCATACGCACTTTATGATGGCCCTGGTGCCAGCCAAACTTGGTTGGCCTAACTGTGCCGGCCTAACTCCAGGTTAGGATTGCACCTTGGGGATCCTTGTCCGATCCTATGAGATCTTTGTAAATGTTCCTGTTGGCTAAACTGCTGGTGAATCACAACAGGGCCTTTTCTGTTGTGGCACATGGCCCTTAGAAGCGACTCCACAGGAGATCAGGACTTGCTCCACCTTTGCTGACATTAACATAATATAAGCAGACCTTGGCAGAACAGAAATGTTTCCATCCCCCTTTAAGTGATTCTGGTTGATTCTTTATTGTTATAAAGTTGCTGCTTTATTTTTTGTTTCGGAGTGGGGTTTTTTTGTGTGGTGGTGGTTTTATGATCTTAGTGATGTATGCGGCATCAAGCTTTCCTGTCGGGTTTTGGGAATGCTTTAAGACAAACTTTAAACCTGCAAAAGTGGTCTTTGAAAAACCGACACTTGCATAAATGAATAAATGCCTTTTAAGGGTTGAAAAGCCCTGCTCCAAAAGCACTAGGTTTGAATTCTTCTGCCCCAGGAAATGCTGCAAGGCTGCGCTATGAATCAAGACGTTTCCTTCTAATCTTGCTACTGCCATAAAATCACTAAGTGGCCTCAGACAGGTCACTCCCCATCAGCCCCACCCAGGCCTGCAATGTGGGAATAACACTGCTGACCTCTTTTATAGGTTTGTAGCCAAGATTTATAGCTCTGTATAAATGTGCATTATTAAGATCATCCTAACTACATACTGGACATCTTTCAGTTCCTTACTTTGGACAGGGCTGATGTGATCATCTCAGGAAATCTCTTCTTCCATATGTTCCTTCCACCCCACCCCCACCCCCCCCAGCACTCAGGATTTTCTGAGGAGGTCCTGTTCCAGATTCCATCACATGGATGTAGAGGCCAGACCGAACGGTAGGAAGAGAACAGCCTTCTCTGTGGCGGTCCCAGCCTCTTTGGAACACTCTTCTGCAAGGGGTTTGGCCAGCCCTGATCTTATTTGGAGGCAACTGAAAACTGTTGGGTGCCCCCCCCCCAGCCCTTTGGCTTTTGTTTTGATGCTGTTCGCTCCTATTTGGCTCTGCCGTATTGCATCTGGTGATTGATTTTATTAGGATGATACTGTATTGATTTTTTTTGTTGCCTATTTTTTAACCTGTACCCTGCAAATAATTTTTTTTTATAAATAGCAGTTAAAAAAAAGATGCATACTCTACTGTAAATACCAATATAAATACCTAATCCTGTCATGGAAGTAGTACAGACAGGAGACCAGGCTGATTAGACTGTTATTGGCAAGTGGGTTTGTTGAGTACGGAAGTCCCTGTTGGAAGTGATTTTGTATGAAAGCATCAAAGCTTGAAAGAACGTAGGATGTCTGTTTGTCCATGGTTGGCTGCACTTGGTTTTTTGGGGGGGGCAGGGGGGGTGTTGTTGTTTTCTGGCAGTGATCAAAACATCACACAATCCTGGAGAAAATTACAGTTTTTAATCATTTAATCCTGTGGTTCTCAATTTTTTTTAGTACCAGGACCCACTTTTTAAAAATGACACTCTCAGTGCCCGCCTAGCTTTACTTTTAAAGAAGGTGATGGGAAATAAATAATAGTTTTATTTATTTACAAGTAGTATTTATTTATCCTGCTCTTTGCAGGGTAGTTAGTGGATTTTTTGATTAGGTTTTGAAGCAATTAGTTATCTAATCTTGCCATCATTCATTGGAGGATCTTTGGGACCCACCAGACATCGAGTCCCACCCCAGAGTTTGAGAAACACTGGTTTAATCTATAATTAACTGCCCATTAAAATCCCGCCAATTAATCAACTAGGCTGACAACAAGCAGAGGGCTCCTATAAGACTCACTCACAAGACCTCCCATTTAATTGTGCCATCTCTTTTGCTTCTGCACTGAAAATATGGATCTTCCTTCCAATTTAGGAACAAAATATAATTTGCCTATACTTAGTCTTCCAGGCTGAAATTACTAATGCTTTTCTTCTTAAAGAACACAGACAATTGAGGCAATCTTGGATACATCTCATCTAATTTTCCACAGTACTTAATTAAAACTGAACGTGTTAGTTTGCTTTTGAAAGCCATAATTTCTGTAATGTGAGCTATTCCATGTTCCCAAACTGGAGGAAGAAGAAAATGTATTATGGGAAGCCCTCTTGCGACCAGAGGTGGTGACCAGGGAAAATGCCTTCTCAGTCACACCGCCTTGGTTTGGAATGAGCTCCTACAGAAGCTCTCCTGTTGCCAACCTTATTGTCCCTTTTGGTGCTAGGCAAATATGTTGTCCTGCCCCGACATTCTAGCATGTGCCAGTAGCGTTTTTTTCTAGTATTTGGTTTTGGCTTGTCTTGATCCCTTGCTGATTCTCCTTTTGGTATTTTAACTTGTGCATCACACTTTTCCCACCTTTTCTTTATTGCACTCAGTGTAGCATAGATGGTTCTATTCCGCCTCTTCATCCCGGTAACACCCCAGTGTGGTAGATCAGTCTGAAAAAGTATGATTGGACCCAAGTGAGCTTCAGAGCTGAATGGTCATTTGAACCAGAATCTCTCCATTCTTCATCTACACTAACCACTAGCTTGGCTAAAGTCGTCCTTCTTTTCAGCTATAGTAGTTTTTCTTAGCTGCAGGTTACGTTACACTTTTAATGGGGGCCCTTTAGGGTCTTCAGTATTCCAGTTAATGGAGTCCTGATAAACCCAACTCAGATTCAGTGGACTGGAGGGTGATGTATACATGCAGTTAACAGTTGAATCCTCAGCAGGACTCCTTAAAAAATCTATTTGCATTTGGCCCATTTATTAAACTTGAATGCATACTTAGATGGAGACATTCTTAGGCTTGAGCCATGGAGTCATTCCTCCTTATGCGACATCCTCTGCAGTTGCTCTCAGGGACGCCGACTCAGAGTTCTCAGGCTGGAGGAAGCAGTGAGAAGAAACAGAAATGGGTGGAAAAGGGAAGTTTCCACACACTGGCTGCTGTGACTCATTCCGTAGAAATGTGGACGTCCTTCCTTTTTGTGTTGAAACGTGGGGGGCCAGACAGGGCCTGGGGCTCCAGGAAGTAGAGGATGGCTTGGAGACAAATGTCACATCTTCTGCCTTTTGCACTAATCTCCTGACTGTATTTCCCTTGCGGTCAGGCGCTTGGCTTTCATACCTCCTTGCCCAGAGACTCCAAGCTTTCCTGGAAGCCCTGTCAAAAGCCCATCAAGCTCAGCTGGTCAAGAAGTTCTGTGCATTCTCAGGTGCAGTGTCCTCTCCCTTGAGTTAACATGTGTAGAGACTGTTCTGTCTAGTTCAGTGATGGCGAACCTATGACACGCGTGTCAAAGGTGACACCACAACATTTGGGGGACACACACCAGTGTTTACCAACACCTGACAAAAATTGAGTTTATTTTACTTGGTTTTCATTTTTGCAATTATTTGATGTTTCTTTATAGAATACATAGCATTAAATAAGTGAATATAAAGAACTGTTTCCCTTTGGTTTGGGAGGGCGATTGACATGCCAGCAAAGTCAAATTAAGCATTTTCCAAAGTTTTGACACGCCGAGCCCTAAAGGTTTGCCATCACTGGTCTAGTTCATGATAAAGGAGGCTTGGGGGTGGTGTGTGTGGTGGGCTTGAACCGGGGAAATCAAATCCCTGCTCAGCCATGAAGCTGATGTTAGGCCAGCCCACCTCTCAAAAAACCCTACTTCACAGGTTTGTTTTAAGGATAAAAATGCAGTTAAGAGGAAGCAAATTCTGCAATTCCCAATAAGTGGGAGTGAGAGATGCCGGATACTGAAACAGGTTCTAGAGCCCAACCCTGGTGCATGAGGCCAGCACAAAAACAAGGACGTTTGCTGCTGTTCCAGTTAAGAAGGTGATCTGGCTACAGAACCCACTCAGAGTGGCTGCTGTCCCTCGCTGGACAGAGATCAGGTTGTGTGGATAAGGAGATTTGATTCTCTGGGGTTTTTTTCTGATCTATGTTACCTGGGAAGTAGGAGTACAGGCTGGTAATTGGGGCTGCATGTGTTTCCTAGGACATCTGATGGACCGCTCTTGAAATAGCAAACTGGTTCTGATCCAGTCTTGATGGCTGTTTCTTAGGGCACAATCCTAACCAACTTTCCAGCACTGGCATAGCTGTTCCAATGAGGCATATGCTGCATCTTACAGTGGAATAGTAGTCACGGCGACCCCCTCAAGGTAAGGGAATGTTTGTTCCCTCACCTCGGAGCTGCATTGCCCTTACCCCGGTGCTGGAACGTTGGTTAGGATTGCGCCCTTAGTGATTGCACTGCCGAAGCCTAGAATTCAGAATTTCATGGATCTCGACTTCTGTTGCTTTTAAGGCTGTGCATATAGGCTTGGCAGTGTGTAGGCCTTTTATTGGACCCAGGAAGAGGGGTGTGTCTTCATTGTCCTCTGCCTTCTGATTAGCAGCGTCCAAATGAATAATACAGAACAATCAAATGTATGCAGCAGGGTTCCTTGATCAGCTCCTTAATTCACACAGAGCTCCTCCTTTCTTAGCACAGGACTTGGTTTTGTTTGGTGGAGAACCTTTGAGCATGAAAAGGTCTTGGATGAGGCTCTCTTTCAGAAGAGAGCACGGCTGATAAAAGCGCTTTAATGGAACTGGGACCCAATGGAAATGCTTTTGGAACTGGACGATTGAAAGCAGGTTCTGGGGTTGGGCTTTCAGTGCAATGTTTGGACCCATCCCAGGTTTGTGCTGACTTGAGGTGTGAAAGGGGACCGTTTTCTCTGCTGGCTGGTCAAAGTGCCTTCCCTTTTGTCTTCCGTCTCAGGATGACTGCCAGGCCCAGACTGTCCCAGAGCAAGCAGATGGCACACTAGGGACCAAGAGCAGCAGTCGTGGCCTCGCCCCCCAAGAAGCCAGCTGGGATCCAGAGCGTCCGGCTAAGGGGGTTCTCTGCCTTAAAGAGTCCTTCCAACCTGGGGAGCCCCATTGCCCACCCTCGGCCGGTTCCAACCCAGATTCGTCAGTAGGAGGCTTGTGGCGGTGGTGGGGAGGGGCTGCTCGCCCCGCCCTCCACTCAGACCATCGCCACCATGTCGACCTCCTCTCTGCGCCGCCAGATGAAGAACATAGTGCACAACTACTCCGAGGCGGAGATCAAGGTGCGAGAGGCCACCTCGAACGACCCCTGGGGCCCGTCCAGTTCCCTCATGTCTGAAATTGCTGACCTCACCTACAACGTGGTGGCCTTCTCCGAAATCATGAGCATGATCTGGAAGCGTCTCAATGACCACGGCAAGAACTGGCGCCACGTCTACAAGGTAATTAGTGCACCTGGTCTCAGCTTGAAACTGTTCCCCCAAAGATTCCTGTTTGCCAGACTGAGTGGGGGGGGGGAGCCGTAGCTCCCTGGTGGAGTGCAGGCATCAGCTGCTTCAGGGGTGGGCCAGCCGGGGTAGTAAGAGTGACTTGCAAAAAATATTGCATCTCGCCTGTGCTAATTCCCCCCCCGACCCTTCTACTTCCCACCACTGTGTTCTGCTGTGGGGGTTTTCCAGTTTGATACCTCAACATTTCATGGGGGCCACTGAGCAAGCTCAGTCCACCTTGGGCTGCTCTGGTGTGCTTTACCTTTTTTATAATTATTTGGAAGCGATGGAGTTCCTTGAGTATATAGAAACCATTACGTGTCTGGGTGTCCTCGTTTTGCATTCCAGCTGATAGGCACTCAGAAACTTCTATTTCATGATGATGGTGGTGGTGGTGGCTCTTGATCAGCAGAGCTGAGAGAGGTCCCTGCTTGATATTTCAGTAGCTGAGAGTATTGGCCTAGATGGAGCATTCTTATAAGTCACTCTATCAGGTCTTGAGATTGGAGTGACTGGGAGCAGGT
Source organism: Lerista edwardsae (assembly GCA_029204185.1). Lineage (NCBI taxonomy): Eukaryota > Metazoa > Chordata > Lepidosauria > Squamata > Scincidae > Lerista > Lerista edwardsae. The sequence continues at coordinate 393,187 of JAJKFI010000157.1, read as the reverse complement.
GGAATCCTAACCCAGCTTGCAGTGGCAGATCCAAGGGGTTGTGTTTGACACTTGATCTTTTTAAACAGCACGGCCTTAGATCCTGCTTTCCTTTTCTGCTATCTTAACTCTGCTGCATCTATAGATCAGGCCCGCCTTTGCATGAGCACCTGAGTTTCTGGTTGTCAGCCCCTTCGTTCAGAGGTTAAGTGCCTTCCTCCCTTCCTCCAGGCCATGACTCTGATGGAATACCTAATCAAGACTGGTTCAGAGCGGGTGGCGCAGCAATGTAAGGAGAACATCTACGCCATCCAGACGCTCAAAGATTTCCAGTACGTGGACCGCGATGGCAAGGACCAAGGGGTCAATGTGAGGGAGAAGGCCAAGCAGCTGGTGGCCCTCCTTAAAGACGACGAGCGGCTCAAAGAAGAGCGAGCCCAAGCTCTCAAGACCAAGGAGAAGCTGGCCCAGACTGCAACCGGTGAGTGCTCACCCCCACGTGTCCGTCTTGATCTAGCTAGAAAGGGCTTCTGCTTTGCCTGTCTCGGTGGTGCTCCCCCAGACAGAAGCCAGACAGTACGGTAGAACATCATCAGTGCCGGACTAGGCCTGGGAAACTTGGGTTCAAATTTCTCACCTGACATAAGAACATAAGAAGAGCCCCGCTGGATCAGGCCAAAGGCCCATCTAGTCCAGCTTCCTGTATCTCACAGCGGCCCACCAGGTGCCCCAGGGAGGCATGAGACAACAAGATGCTTGCATCCTGTTGCCACTCCCCTGCACCCGGTACCAGTAGCCCACCACCTTTGTAAGGAGGTTGCACAATCCTTCATTGCCTATAGCCCACGATGGACCTTTCCTCCAGAAATCCGTCCAATCCCCTCTTAAAGGCATCAAGACCAGATGCCATCACCACCTCCTGGGGCAAAGAGTTCCACAGGTTAACTACCCGCTGGGTAAAAAAGTACTTCCTTTTATCTGTTTTAACTCTCCCAACCCTCAGTTTTAGTGGATGCCCCCTGGTTCTGGTGTTTTGAGAGAGGGAAAAGAACATCCCTTTATCAACTCTATCCCTTCCATGCATAATTTTGTATGTCCCAATCATGTCCCCCCTCAGGCGCCTTTTTTTTGACCATGGAGATTACTGGGCGATCTTGGCCACATTGCTCTCTCCCAGCTTAGCTGGCCTTGCAAAGTTTTTGAGGGTAAAATGGTTGGCAAGGGCTGCGTTCAGTGCAGTGAACTCGAAGGAAGAGCAGGGTAAAAAAAAAGCTAGTAAGCCGAAGCAAGCGTCTGAAGGAGATGGTACTGGAGACGTTGAGAGCTCTCTGACTACCTCTCCCAGCTCACACACTGTCCCTATGTGGGTTGTAGGACATCACTCTGATCCTTTTCTTTGCGCAGAAACGGCTAAATGGAAATTTAGCGTCAGGCCAGCTCTGGCACCTGAAGCTCTTTGAAATGAGAAATATTAATCAACCCGGTCTTGGGTTGTCTGCTGATGTTGATGGCACCGGTCTTGGTAGCTCTTGAAACTAGACCTGCTGAGACGCTGAGCGCAGCTTCCCCGGAGAAAACGCAGGCCTGGCTGAGGACATGTGCGCCTTCCCTCTTCAGCTTGGCAGGTTGCCAGCTTCCAGGCCGAGTTTCAGGCCTCCTCAATGTGTCGGTGCCACTTTTCCATGTCGATAACCCCTGGATCAAATTCCACCTCGGTTGTTTGCAAAGCGCCTGGTGAGGCAGGTCGAGATAAGGAAGTGGGAGTCGCTTTTGCTTCCTATTCTGAGCTGCTCAGCAAAAAATACGACAAATGAGTTCACTGAGCCCAGGAGGACTAGAAAGGGAGGGGAACGGTCCTTGTTCCAGATTGCTAGAGGGCCTGTGGCCCACCCTGAACAAGTTGTGGTTTACCCCTTAGCCTTGTTCCTAAGTCTCCCCCTAGTTTTTTAAAACACCCACTCTCTATGGTTCTAAACCCAGATACAGCTGACCTGCTGCCTTCTTATTTAGAAGGGTCCAACATTGAAATTGTGAGAACAATCTGATTCTGTGCAGAGTTGGATGCCCGCAAGCCTGTTGATTTTGAATGCAGTAAACATGATAAAGCCAAAACTGCATTTTTGTCATAACTCCTAAAATGAAAAAGAATTAAGAGCTATCCCAACTGTAGTCAGTGACATTGGATGGCCCCAAGTTCTTAGGGTAAGGGGTTGGTTGGTTGATCGGTCGGTAAAAGAGAGGGGCGGGAGCTCCTCTTGGCATGACTTACTGTGTTCTGTGATCCTGTCTTAGGATGCTGGCAAATTAGAAGCTTCACGTTCTGCCCCTCTTCTTCTCCCCCCCCCCGGTCAGTGTTCTGTATTTAATAATAATAATAATAACAATAATACATGTATTTATATACCGCCTTTCTTAAGATCACTAGATTTCTCTAGTGACTGAAACTCAAGGCGGTTTACATGGGCAGACTTTTATTCATAAACCCGAAGGTTTTTACAATTTACAGACATGTTCTATCTTTCAAGAACTACACACATACAGATCTTTCTTTCTGGATTTAGCCCACTTTCTTTAGCCACCTGTCTGTCTTCTGCTGGCTGATGCTTCCCTGCTGCCACCAGAGACGCAGCTGTCTTCAGCACACTCCTCCTCCCACGAGGCAGCTGAAACTCAGCTTTAATCAGCCGCAGTTTGCAAGGTCTGCCGCTCACGGAGACTTCCGGCAGTCCCGAGCTCACGACCTTGAGATCTTCAGCTGTTCTTCGGGCAAACGGAGGCATTAACCCTCTTGGCTAAATCTTCTGCCCTTTACATTCACCTGCCCTTACACCTGGCAGTGCTTGGCACATACGAGCTTCAGCCCTTTTCTTCCTTGTTTTTATTATCAACTGGCCTCTCCTCGGAGGGCACAGTTCAGAGATGGCAGTGCAGATGGAACCATAAAGGGCTTGTTCCTCGTGGGCTCTTCAGTCGTTCCCACAGTGGCCCACCAGCCGTTTCTGAGAAGCCCCCAAGGTGGAGAGGGAGGCCATTGCTCCTCTGCAACTGGCATCCGGAGGCATCCCACCACTAAAGATGATGGTGGGGTCAGGTGGCACATAGCCAGGGAGGAGCTTGTCCTCCAGGAATGTGTCCAGTCCCCTTTTACAGCCATCCAGGCGGGTGATCGTCACATACGTCTTGAGGCAACAAATTCCACAAACGCGTTACGCACGTGTGAAGAAGTCCCTGTTTGCTAAGACAGCTGCAGTGAGTACCTGGATTCAGGCAGACTTGGAAATGGCACCTTTGCTGTACATTCTTTACAGTACAGTACTTTACTAGGGCTGGCACTAGGAGCAGTGGGGCCCAATGCGGGGCATTCCCGTGGCGCCCTCCACGCTCCCCCAGGGGGCCTCCACTCACCAAGAATAGCCCTTGTAGTGCTGCACACGGCACCTGGAAATAGGTGATGATGACATCATCGCCAGCTACTTCCAGGAGACGCATTTTGGGCCATTTGGAGACAGGGGCAGGTGGGCGGGCCCAAGGTCAAGCTTCACTGCTCACCCCACTGACCTACAGCCCATAGAGATCCTGGCTTCAAGCAGCAGGCGATCTGCTTGCTGTGCTGGTGTGGGGCTCGATGTGCCAACGTTCATCACATTGGCCCTGACTTATCGTACATTCCTGTGCATGCTTACTGAGAAGTAAATCTCACTATGTTAAATGGGACTTCCTCCTTCATAACTGTGTCTAGGATCGCAGCTGTTGTCTTTTCCTTACCCATGCCCAATAAGTTGGTCAGTGTGGCCATGCAGAAGCTACCGGAAAGAAGGGCCCCAGCAGAGTTTGGGCGCAAAGACAGGAAACCAGCTTGACTACACCTACAAACTTACATCCGTGATTCCCCTTAGCACAGTGGAGACACCTATTTTGTTTGTGGATAAGCAAAGGCGGGCGAGATCACTGCTCTTTGTGCCCTATACGCTTTTTTTCAGATCCGTGGCTCTGGGCAAAGGACCGTGTGCATGTTTTTGGTTACCTGCAACTAATCCCTGCAGGCAAACTAACTTTCCATTCTACCAGCAAGAGAGAACTTGCACTTGCTCATTCACCAGCAGAATGTAGTCCAGTGATGGGGACTTGCCTTATGCAGTAGTGTCTGGACAAGACTTGTGTGTTCTGCAGTGATTCCTGTTGGATCTTTTCCTGCATGTATGTGTGTGTTTATATATAAACACACCCATCCACCCTTGTCCACTAGGAGAAGTTCCTCCTTTAGGGTAGCCTAGCAGAACCTCCTCGGTGGTGGAATATTGTGGGGGCCCTTGAATATAGCATAAGAAGCGCCACTCTCCCTTCCCTACTCCCTGCCCCAGTGTCTGCTTCTGCCACGGCCGGCTTCTTACCCTCGATGACATTGCTCATGCAGTTGCTTGTGGCCCTGTGGTAATGAGGGATGGCAGTTGGTGCCAGGCTGTCTGGCATGGGAGGAGGGGCATGAGATTGGTATTCAGGTCACGGCACAGTGGCTGCACCATTCTTCCCCTCTACCCCCACCCACCACCCCCGGCATGGCCATCTCTGCCAGTGTTAGCCAGCCACATGCTGGATCCTCTGCTGCGAGGGTTATTTCTCTCCGCTTATGCAAAGGCACGGGGGGGGGGATTGCTTTTCCCTCTTGCTCGTACCAGTGGTGGCATGTGCGAGATCTGAGTGCACTGCTGCAGTCAACCCACCTCCGTCGTCCCTGTTAGGCTAGTGCCGGAGTCGCCAGACTTTTCATCACAAGGGTCACGTCTTATATTTTGCATATTTCCACGGGCCGGAGAAAAAATTAATGATGAATGAATAATAATATAATAATAATAATACTTGGATTTATATACCGCCTTTCTTAGGTCACCAGATTTCTCTAGTGACTATAACTCAAGGCGGTTTACATGGGCAGACTTTATTCAGAAACCCGAAGGTTTCTACAATTTATACAGAAATGTTCTATCTTTCAAGAACTACACACGTACAGATGGATCTTTCTGGATTTAGTCCTTCTTTCTGGCCACCCGTTTGTCTTCTTGCCGGCTGATTAACGGCTTCCCTACTCCCACCAGAGAAGCGGCTGAACTCAGCTGTTAATCAGTCGCAATTAACGAGGTCTGCCACTCACAGAGACTTCCGGCTGCCCGAACTGGCAACCTTCAGATCTTCAGCTCTTCAGGCAAACGGAGGCATTAACCCTCTCGACTAAATCTTCTGAAATTTAAATGAATGAATAAGTTTTACTTGTATCTTTTTTTGTCATTGGCATGATATGACGCAGAACAAAAGAGAAAGGTGGAAATGACTCAAAACAATGTCATGCTTACACTGAAATGATATATGTTGAGTAAAAATGTAAACCATTAGCAAATGCTCTGAGAAAAAAAAATAGTTCCTGCGGGCCAGATAAAATCTTGTGGAGGGCCGGATGTGGCCCCTGGGCTGTAGTTTGGAGACCCCCTAGGCTAGTGGGCCACCAGCTTTCTTTTGTTGGTGCCACATCTTCCAGCTTTTCTAGGCTAAGTAGAGAGCTCTGACCTTTTAAATATGGTTGTATGGAAAGTAGGACTTCTTATGCAGTGGAGAAACAAATCATTGTCAGTGCTCAGCTTTCCCCAAACTCTTCAACCTTCTGTCCCGCGCTGTCCTGGTGGCTCAGTGCAGGGTATATAAAGGTGAAAACAGAAGGAAACATTCAGGGTGGGGTGGAGGGGGAGAGGGCGCCACAAGGAGCTGGGAGGCAACTGTTCAGTCCCTTAGCAGCTCTGTGCAGGAATTGGGCTAGAAACGGGGGGGGGGGGGAGTCGAGCCGCTCATTTCTTGGGATGCCAGATTTCTTGCATGGGTTAACAAGTCCATTTAGCTCATAGAATATATACGGCCCTACAAGAAATGCACCGTTAAGAGGCCAGAAGATATGTGGAGGTGGATGGAAAAAAATACGTTTAATTGTGGATGCTCCTCCCACCCCCAGGTGACTGCACACCACAATCTCTATTGGGGCCATTTTTGCACTAATTGGTAAAATGTCAGACATCTGCGTGGCTAAGGATATTTTAAAGTGATTAAGGGCCCAACCCTGTACATACTTCGCTGTGCATAAGCCCCTTTCAGCACCATGGGACTGCCTTCTAAGTACATAGGCTTGTACTCTTGGATTTTTTTGAGTGGCTGCAATAGCAGCAATTGCTTCAGTCCCGCATAAAGCTGCCTCCTAGGATTTGGGAATGTTATCGTGTCCTCACTCAAGGCTTTCCTGGTTTGAGAACTCGCCTGTTTACTCTCCCAGTTCATTGCTTTATTCTTCTCCTGTCTGGTATGTTCCCCATTTGTATATTTTCATAGTTCTGGGTCTTAAAAAAAAGGGGGGGGCTAGAAACAAGGTACATGCCTGTGAGTAACTCCTGCATTTGTTACCCTTCAGGGGCAGTGTGTACCATTCTTCCTCCCCTTTACACAACAACCTTGCAAGGTAGGCTGTCCCAAGACCCCGCTGTGAGCTTCATGCCTGAATGAGGATTTGAACCTGTACTTGGTTATAGTCTAAACCTGGTTATGGGAGAGTGCTTTATCTGCTGCCCAGCTGTGACCTTTTGCTCCCTCAGTGGCTGTGGGGACGTCGGGGCTTCCCTCCTGGAAGGAAGATTTTTAACCTTCCCCCAGGTCTCCCTCATTCTTCCCCCCTCTCTCCTTCTAGCTTCTTCAGCTTCCTCCTCCTTGGCGAACGCCCCAGTGGAAGCGGAGCAGGCCTGGCCCCAGAGCAGCGGGGAGGAGGAGCTGCAGCTACAGCTGGCGCTGGCCATGAGCAAAGAGGAAGCGGAGCAGGTAAGCGCCAAGGTAAATCTGTCACTGGGGGCTCTTAGGGTGGCTGGGGAGGCGAGGGACTGTGGGCGTTGTGGCAAGGTGGAGACAAGCGGCGATGGACGTGCTCCCCTCCACCCGGCTGAAGAGGTGGAAGCCCTTAAATCGCCAGCCTTCTGGGTCAGTTGCTGTGTCAAGGCCTGTCCTGCAAGTAAAATGCAGAGTGGACTAGAGGTCGGTCAGAGGTGTGGCCTGATTTAATTGGGCACCCCCAGAGGAAAAGCAGCACAATTCCCAGTGCAGTCCAGCTAGTGCTGACTCAAAGCGGCCAGGCCTACAGGCCCCCTTCCCGAGCTCAGCTCCCACATTTCACGCAGTGGTTTCCGAGGGAGGAGCGGCTCACCGTGAGCAGCGAAATAGTTGATCTGGGTTGAAATGTACACAAAAACTATCTCGGCGTGCTAGAACCCTCCCATGTTGCTGTGATGGGCCTCAACGCTGCATGCAGTCAGGAGAGGCAACCGGGAACCAGTCTGAGCTACAAGCACCTTGGATGCTTCCCCCCCCCCCCCCCGCAGATTGCAATAGAAGCCAGGGACTCCTTTTAACCCTCTCTTTCCCAGCATGAGAGGTCTTAGAAGTGCTGTGAAAGTGCTGTCATTCTCTGACACCGCAACTCAAGTTAAACAATGATTGTGATTTCTTCTTTTCCGAGAATGTCTTGCGCTTTGGAAGGATGTTGTGTTTGAACTGACGTCTCCCAACAGGAACTAGCTTTTTGATGACGGTTTTTCGTTCAGGTTCACAGCTCATGCGGTGATGACCCCCCTCCCCCCCACATCCTGGCTGGGGAGACTGGGAATACTTCCGCTCTCTGTCGCAGGGTCCACCTGAATTGAGCCTGTTCCCTCAAAGACGCAGGTGTTGCCTTCCCTTCTCCGTTGTACGTTGCACTGCCCTGCGATCCAGGGTCGAGAGGTGGCCTCTGTGTGGCTCTGGCCGGCCTGCCGTCTTCCTCAGCAGGGGGGCCCCAACTCTGGACGGTGCCGTTTCTGACCGCTTTGGACCATCCCGCCTGGCGCTGGGTCCTTTTCAATCCTTTGTTCCGTTGCGGTTATCGGTTCCACTTACGCTCGCTCTTCTTTTAGGAGATTGCAAACAAAACCGCCTGCCGTCCCAGGCAGAGACAGGACCCGGCCCACTTAGCCTCAGCGACACGCCAGCGTTGCGCCACTGCAGCAGCGGTGATGGGCCGCGCGCCCTTCCCATGCCACCACCCACCTTGCAGCGCTCCCTCCTCTGTGGCTCCTCTGAGTGGGGTGATTGTTTGCTTCCCTTCCCCCCCTTTTCAGTTGATTGTGGCTCCTTTTATTTTATTTTTTTGGCTCCTTATTTCCACTTCCCTCCTCCTCCTTCACGCCATGCTTCCTTCCTCCCCACCCCATTGTTTGTAAATTGAAGGCACACAAAACGTTTTGCAAGGATTCATCCAAGTCCTGTGGAGATTGGGTAGGATTTTATGCTTGGTTTTTTTGGTTTCAAGGGAATAGTTCCAGGTTGTTTTTTTATTTTGGGCTTTTTTCCAAGAAAATTCAAATTTGAGGCAGCCCCCCCACATACACACACACACACGCATGCACACTTCTCACTGAAAGACTAGGGGAGGAATCGCATGTCCCTCCACTTGAATTGTTTTATGAAAATACGATCAGAGCACCTTCCTCCACGACAGCGGGGGCTCCTATTTCTCTAGCCAGCTCTCTTTGGGGCAGTTTGTTCTGCTGTGTGATTTGAGCATGGTTGGTTGACACAACATTTATCCTGCTGTTCCTCCAAAGAGTGGCAGTTCGTCCCCCACCACAGCCCTGTAAAGCAGGTTAGGCTGTGCGTGCCAGAACCTTAAACAAGGGGTCTTGCTGAATTTCCTGGCTGAGCTGCAGCCATTGGAACCGGGACTCCTTTACTTGCATTCAGAGCCGGTCCTCTGGTTGCTGCCCCCATCGCAGCCCTGCAAGGTTGCAGAGCAGTTGGGGGCCCTCGGTAGAGGAGACGAACGGGATTGGCCTTGCAAAACTTCCTGGACTTTGCAGCTCCTCACAAAGGCAAAGGTATTCCTAGCCACAAAATTACTCAAGACACGCACCGAGGGCTGTTCAAGTTAATGCAGCCTGAGTAAATGACAGAGTATGTGGGGTTGTCTCTGTAAGTGTCCCCTTCTTGGGATGGCTGCTCAGGGAGAGGAGCCCAGTGGCACGCAGCCAAGGGGAGAGAAGCACACTATGAAGGCGACACCTGGGACGGAGGATTTGGTGAATCTCATAATACTGTACATTTGTAAAAAAACAAAACAAAAAACCTTTGAAAAGTGGTGGTTTAGATTAGCCTGCCCATGTAAGCCACCTTGGGCATTTGCTTCAAACAAAAAGTAGCTTCCTCAAAGAGCCTAAAATTGTGTTAGCCAGGCATGATGTACCTGGATTTGAGCGATGAGAGTCTGGGAGGCAAAGGGGGTGGTGAACCAGAATGGATTTTCACCAGCAAGCTGTTGTAGCTGTGCTCCATGGAGGTGTCTGCCCATCTGTCCGCCTCTTCCTTCCTTCCTTCCTTCTTTCCTTCCTTCCTTCCTTCCTCTTACCTCTACTGTGTCCATTCCATGCCTCTTATGTTGTGTTTCTTCCCTCCCCCAGCCCCCCGCAGTGGCCGACGAAGACCTACAGCTCCAGCTAGCCCTTAGCTTGAGCAAAGAGGAGCACGACAAGGTTAGACTCCGACCACGCCCTCCCCCCACAGCAGATCCTCCAAATAATCAACTAAACCATCCTCTGAGCCGGGCCCCAGCCTCATACTTGACCACTAACTCCGCGCTCTCTGTCTCTCCACATCCCCCTTCCCAAGCAGAACGATGCGACGTGCCCCGTCTCCATTTTCACTTTTTGTAGACCTCTTTAATTGTCTGCTGTAGAATCAAGATTTCCCAAGATGCTTTCCCTCGCGGAAGGCCCGAAGGTAGGACAGGTCAGTCTGTGTGTCCTAAGCCTGCTTCAAGCTGCCAGCTGTAGTGCCTGCCTGCTGGTGAGGTGTCCTTGTGTGCGTCTTCAGAAGAAATTGGAAGAAAAATCAGAGGAGGAAAAGGGGTCTACAGTGGGCGAAGGGGGAGAGTGGTTGGTTGGTTGGGAGGAGCTGGTAGGATAATTTTTGGCTCCTATTGGAGGGGTTGGCATTTAGCTGAGGGCGAAGTGGAGAATGCATAGCAGTTTAGAGTCGCAAGGGGCAGAAGATGTTTGATTTTTCTCGGAGACAGGGTTAAATCTGGGGGGGGGGAAGGGGAAAGATGAGGGAAAGTTCCAGAACCAGGAGGGTTTGAATCTAGAAAATTCTAGAACAAATTCTAGGCTGGCTGGCCAAGCCATGAAACCACGAATGGGGGTTTCCAGTAAGGATGGATGGTGGGAGGGGGATGTAGATAAATAGCTTTTTATAAGAGTTCCTCTACTGCAAAGAATGGGAAGGAAAATAGTGGAAGCCGGGACTCCAGGGTTCCCCCACGGTCGGAAGGGGGCCGACTCTTCTGCATTCTCGGCTCTTCAGAGCGCCCTCCTGAAGGTAACGTTTTCATGCATGAGCTGAATGGCAGCGTAGAGGCAGCTGCCTGGAGCCTCCTCTGGCCTGCGGCCTCGATGCTGCTGCGGTGCCATACAAGCCTCCACTCCGCCTGCCCACCGAAGGTGAGCAAGGTGCTGCCTGCCGCAGCCGGCGGTCCGTGTTGATGCCTCTGTCCCTCTCGCAACCCTCTTGCAGGAGGAGCGGATCCGGCGTGGGGACGACCTGCGGCTCCAGATGGCCATTGAGGAGAGCAAAAAGGAGACTGTGCCTGCCAAGGAAGAGGTGGGATGGGAGGGGTGGCTGGGTGGGGGGGGGTGGCTGGCGGGCGAAGAGGTCTTTCAGTGATAGCCAAAGGGACTCTCCAGGCACCGAGGCCGTAGTTCCGGGACAGTCTCAGGGGCAGGCTTTGCCCTCCTGCCCCGCTGGCGAGCGCTCAGAAGCAGCCAGAGTGCTGGCGCAGGGAAAACCGTGGTCGGTTCCAATGACGCTGCTCCCGCCGCTCTTTACTGAGTCACGTTTGTTTCCTGCCCTTCTTCCGAGGAGACCTGCATGGTGTATCGGGGCCTCGTTTTGTTTTCACAACCGCTCTGTGGAGTAGGTTAAGCCGAGTGCGTGTGGCCGCCCCGGGACACACACACACACACACACACACACACACACACACACACACACACACACACACACACACACACACACACACACACACCCTCCGCACCAGGCCTGGAGGCTTGGTCCTGCCACAGTCATGATGCCGCCACAGGTCTGCTGCCCAAAAGGAAGATGGGTTGGGAACTCACCCAAAGGGAAGTCGTCGGGTTGGGAGCAGGAGGGTGACCCTAAACCACCTTCCAGGAGGAGGTGGCAGCAGCTCTTCAGGGTGCAGTGGGGAGGGCAGTGTGTCCATGATTTATCACCACTCTTCCTTATACTGCTCCTTGCATTTTTTTCCTCCTGCTCCCTCTCCCCAGTCATCCCTGATGGATCTCGCTGACGTCTTCACGGCCCCGCCTACTGCTGACCCCTGGGGTGGGCCTCCTGCTCCCGCAGACCCTTGGGGTGGCGCTGCCCCGGTTGTGTCCGCTGCTCCCACTGACCCGTGGGGAGCTCCCACTACAGGGGCATCCTCTACAGGCGACCCATGGGGGACCTCCGCAGCCCCCCCTGCAGCTCCAGCGGACCCCTGGGGGGGCACCCCGGCTGCAAGCACCGACCCCTGGAAACCGGAAGGTAAGAACAAATCGGGATACTTTCTCAAGAATATTTAGTGGGAGGTTCTTTTAAAACCCAAGTTCCTCCATGGAGTTTTTCCCCTTCCCCTCGTGAGGCATGGATGGGTTTCTGTTTGTGCGGGAGAGTGGATGGCGGGTGGGTCAACCAGGCTGTGCAAGAAGCTTAAGTCTGGAAGCTTATTGGCTAGGATGATATCTAGACTCGGAGTGCAATCCTAACCTGGAGTTGGGCCGGCACAGTTAGGGCAGCAAAGTTTGGCTGGCTCAGGGGACACCATGAAGTATGCCTGGACCACTCCTGGAGTCAGAGAGATCAGCACACAGACATGCACCATCCTCCCAGACTCCGAGAGTGGTCCAAACGCGCTTTATGGTGGCCCTTGTGCCGGCCAAACTTTGCCGGCCTAGCTGTGCCGGCCTAACTCCAGGTTAGTTTGTACACGTTGGGGTGCCGGCCCTGATCCAGATGGAACGTGTTGTTTTTCTCAGCCCTTATAAATGGCTTTCCGGCATGGCTAATCTCTCCTGCCCAGGTGGAGGTTCTGCTGGGACTGCAGCAGCAGCAGCACCGTCCACAGACCCCTGGACGTCTGGTTCCGCTCCCCCGTCCCAAGGGAAACCTGCGCCTGATCCCTGGGCTCCAGCATCCACTTACCCAGATCCCTGGAGTGGTTCCCCTTCTAAACCCAGCACCAACGGCACTGCAGGTGAGGGAAGGAGGCTGCCAGGACTCCTAGGCTTGGGGAGCGGGGCGAAGGGGAGAGGCAAGCAGGCTGCCCCCAAAGGACTCCAGGATGGTTGCGTCCCCCGAGTCGGAGGGGTCCAGGATCTCGTGGACCGGAACTGTAGGAGACGGGTAGGGGCCCCTTCCCCTGCTCCCTGCTAATCCTCATGCCCCATCCCTTCCTCCCCTTTCCTGTGCCTTGTCCCTCCCCTCCAGCCGGCGGAGGCTTTGAGCAGTTTGGCAGCCCCGGAGACGGGGATGAGTTCTCGGATTTCGACAGCCTGCGCCCGGCACTGCCCAAATCCGGAAGCAGCACAGGTGAGCCCTGCTACCTGCATGGCTCGGCCTCTCGCCTCGGATGGCCTCTCCTTGCATGTTTCCCCTGACGCTGACCTTCTTCTCTAAACCCCCCTCCCCATAGCTCTCTGTGGCTGCTGATCCATGTGGGACTGGGTTGCAGCCACTGTTCCCTGGCATAGAAGACCCCCAGAATCTACTGTTTGCATTTCAGCCCTCCATGCCGCTCAGTCCCTGCTCTAGAGCGCCCTCAAGGGGCCAGTTCTGTTTCTGCATGTGTGTCGAGTGGGATGTGCATTTGTCTTGCTGGCATCTCTAACCTGGGGCTTGCCTGAGGTTTTGCATGTGTGTGCTAACGCAGAGTTGATCGCTGCTATTCACTGATGCGGCTGTCCCAGCGTTTTGAGTTTCCTCCCATACTCGCTGCTCCTTCCGGACTTGCTCAACACGTCTCTTACCACCTCTCCCTGCATATCTTATCTGTCTGTCTTCCGTTCTCCCTGTCCCCAGGTGAGCTGTCGCTCTTAGCTGGGGAGGTTCCCATCAGCCGGGCCGGCGGTGGCACCGACAGCCCCAACGCGTTTGACATGGCGGCCGTGAGCGGCTCTCTGTCCGAGGCTTCCAAGCCGACACGCAAGACCCCAGAGTCGTTCCTGGGTCCCAACGCTGCCCTTGTCGACCTGGACTCCTTGGTTAGCAAACCCTCTGTCCCTGCCAGCAGCACAAAGGCCTCCAATCCCTTCTTGCCCCCAGGTAAGCTCTCAAGCACATGAATCTGCTGGTCAAGGTGATTTGTGGGGCCCAAGCAGGGTGGAAGCCACATCAGGCCAAGAAGGCTGGGAGGCAGAACTGTGTGTAGTAGAACTGTGTTTCCACGCTAGTAGACTAGAGAGTTCTAGTAGGCTAGGTTCGCATAGTCAAAGCGATGGTTTTCCCAGTAGCAATGTATGGCTGTGAGAGCCGAACCATAAGAAAGGCAGAGCGCTGAAGAATAGATGCTTTCAAATTATGGTGTTGGAGAAGACTCTTGAGAGTCCCCTGGACTGCAAGGAGATCCAGTCGGTCAATCCTCCAGGAAGTCAAGCCTGATTGCTCCCTGGAAGGACAAATCCTGAAGCTGAAGCTCAAATACTTTGGCCACCTCATGAGAAGAGAGGACTCCTTAGAAAAAACCCTCATGCTGGGAAAGATGGAAGGCAAAAGGAGAAGGGGGCAGCAGAGGATGAGATGGCTAGACAGTGTCACCGAAGCAATGAACATGAAATTGGGTGAACTCTGGAAGCTAGTGGAGGACAGGGAGGCCTGGCGTGCTGCGGTCCACGGGGTCGCGAAGAGTCGGACACGACTTAGCGACTGAACAACAACAAGGCTAGAGAGTAGGCAGAAGCTGGTATCAGCACTGAGGAGGGATTACAGATTGGAGCAGAGATAAAAGAAGGGCTGTGTGACTGCTATGCCCAGCTCTGAACAAAAAAAAAATCCTGCACAGAGGTAATCTGCATTCTGTAGCATGAATAACTGGACCAGACGCATGAAGCATTACCACCCAATTATTTTGCTTAATTCTGAACTGAGTCTGAGCATCGTGGCACTGCGGGCACCACCACTGGAAATCTTCTACGGTACCCACAAGTGATTGAGGTGGCATAGGAGAGGGTAAAGCAGAATCCAGTATAAACCTGCTGAAATACACAATAGCAGGCAGACTGAAAAGATGCCAAATAAGCGTTTGAGCCACTGAAGCAACAAAGCCGGAACAAAGGAACCAGAACACAAACAAAGCCAAACCGAGCCCACTGATCAAGACACCAGAATGAAACGCCCAAAAGCCTGCTGAACATCAGGATTGACTGTCCCTGGCATCTAAAGGATACAGAAGAAAATGGATCTCCCTGGGGTAGGAGTTCCACGGTGGTGGCACGGCTGTGGAGAAGACCCCTCAGCCAAGCAGGGGCACCTGACAAAGGGCCACCAGTGAAGATTTTATTTATCGTATTTCTACTCTGCCTTTATCCCCCTAAGGGGGTTGGAAGAGAGCCCCCTGATCCCAGCGGCCATGCAGGTCTCTGGGGAAAGGTGGTCTTTGGGAAGCCCTGGTCCCTGGCTGCTTATTGCTGCATAATGGAAAGCCAGTGCAGTGGAGTGAAATACGGTCTTGGGTGTAGACTGGGGGGGGGCAGGTTCAGATCTCTGCTCGGTCCTTCTATTCGGTGGTGCTGGTGAGATGAGCAGCCTCCGGCTCTGAGCTTTTGCTGCTGGGATGCAGAAACGAAACGGGCCGCGCCTGCTTTTGAGGACTTGGTTGATTTGGGTCTGGGGGGGGCTAAAGCAGAGCAGGGCTGGCACTGGATGGATTTGAGCAGGGGAGGTATAAGAGTTGGGGGGGGGTTAGAGAAGGGGAAGCAATGGCCAAGCTTCCTGGGCTCCTGATGACGGCTTCTTCCTCTCTCCTTGTTGTCCTCTGCAGGTTCAGCCCCCGCCCCGTCTGCCTCCGTCACAAACCCGTTCCAGGCGACGGCCACCACCCCGCTTTCGCTGAACCAGCTGCGTGTCAGCCCGGTCCTCCCGCTGTCCCAACCAGCACCCCCCACATTCCCTGCCGCCGCCCCCATGGTCTCTGTATCCCCCATGGCCCCTGGGATGCCCCTAGCCTCCGTTTCCCCAATGGTGGGGGTCCCGTCGTTGGGTGCTGTTCCCCCGATGGGGCTCCCCCCTCAAACCCTCCCCTCTGCAGGTGTTGTCCCCAGCAGCACCTCGGCCTCCGCCATGGGGAACACCAATCCGTTCTTGCTATAATCCGTCGGACCTCCTTTGCCCTGTGGTGATGACCTCACCAGCACCCCACATCTCCGTTTGCAAAAGGGGCCCCTCAGATTCCACCCACAGAATGGGGCAGTCGGGCTTGGGCAGGCAGGAAGGGGAGAGACTTAAGTCCTTATTGCAAGTTCTTCAGCCCCCATGTTGGGGGCAGGTGGGACTTCCCCTTTTTTCGTTTGGGAGCAGGTGAGACAGTCCGGACCCCCCACTTCCCTTCCCAGAGGGTTCTGTGGGGTGGTTGGGAGGGTCCATTTCTGCTGGCCGGCAGCAGTGGCCACTCGCAACAACCCTACTCTAGGTCAGGGTGGCGTGTGAGGAGAGGGGGCCGTAGGGGCGGCAGAAGTGGGGGTGGGAAAGGCCATCTCCACAGTTTTGCTTTTGATGCCCCCCCCTTCACACTTGTCACACTTTTTAGAGACAATGGTAAGGTCGACCATTTTTATCCTCTTGCACATAATTGGTTCAAGTCTCTCTCCTATTCCTGTGAAAGGGAGTCAGAAAGGGAAATCATTTATTTAAAAAACCCATCTCTAGCCTCTTCCAAATAAAGTGTTTTTGGGGGGTGGGTGGGGGAACTTGATTGCCTCCTTTTTAAACTATGGATTTTTTCTCTAGACCTTCCCTTTCCCTCACTCTGTTGGTTCCACCTCCTGTTTTCCACCCATCCTCCTCTCACTGGGGCAAGCCCTTCTCTGCCTTTTATTTTCATTTTGAAGGGTAGAAGGTAGGATGGAGGATAGAAATCCACAGAGCCTCTCACTACATAGGGACTGGTGGAGAGACCAGGAATATTTCTCTCCCCCATCTCTGGGGCCAAGACAGATACCACTAGTCCAAGGTCAGAGACCAAAGCTGGAGCTGGAAGGGGGAACTGGACCATTGCTGCAGGGGGCAGAGCCATGCCTTGGGATTGGCCCTCTGAGAACTCCCAGTCCGGAGGAAACTGTCCAAGGAGCCTGGAACCTTCTCAGCGCATCGTGCTTCAGGGGAGTCTTGAAACCGCCAATGCAGCCTACCGTGAAGGGGGAAGCCCAGAAGAGTCCAAAGGCTGCTTCCTGGGGCAAAACTGTTGCGGGAGTGGGGCCGTCAGCCTTCCTGGAGGCCCAGAAACAGCCGGAGAGGTTCTTGAGGAGTTTTGGAACCATGGGACATAAGCGACACCCACCTTTCACCCATCTGTCGACTGCGGTGGACAAGAAAAATGACAATTGTGATGGGTGTGGGGGGGGGGAACCAGCAGACGCACCTCGGAGAGGAGGTGGCAGCGGCAGCTGTGAACAGTGCTTAAAAAGGGAGGGGTCACGCCCGCAGCTCAAGGACCCTGCTTGGCAGGCCCTTCACGCAGGAGATTCCAGCGCAGCGCAAGTGCTGTCAACGTTCCGTGTGTGTGTGTGCGTGTGTGACCACCTCTTCTTCCCGCCCCGCAGCTTCCTCTGAGTGTTCCGTTCCAGCTGCTGATGTGCCCAGACTCCTTCCCCCAGAGGGAAGGGCTGCATTTTACTTACCTGTGGAGCTCTGCCTTCATCCGACCAGCACAATAGACACAAGCCGCGAAACGTATTTGGGCTGGTTGAAAAAGGAGAGGGTGAGGTGTTGAGTGGTTGCGTCTACCCCTCCTGTAGCAGCAGCTTTTGGGGAAGAGAGGGTCGAAGGCTGTGTGTGTGTGTGTGTATGCGTGTGTGTGTTGCTGTAAGTGAATATCAATTCCTGTTTTATGCTATGGGGGCACTCACTCATTTGCACCCAGGACAATCTGTTAATCCTTCATTCTTCCCGCCCCCCCCCTTGCAATTTCTTACAATTGTGTTTCCAAAGTGGGTGGATTGTCCTACTACTTCCTGCCCCCCAAACAATCATGCCAGGGGATAAGTTCCCCCCCACACCAGTATATTTGAAGAATCATTGTGTTATTGGTCAGGGGATGGGGAGAGCGATATTGGCTGTCTGTGACCCTCCCTCTCGGCTATGTCTCTCCCTCCCTCTCCTCCACTCCCCTGCCTACTCTGGTATGCATCAGAAAAATGCTATTAATGAAATGAAATAAATGGAAATTCTTCTATGGCACCCAAAGGCCCCTGGGCTTATTTTTTTTGGGGGGGGGGGGAGGTTGCTCCTTAATTTGAGACCATTGTAACAAGTTTGCAAGGACTGAAGAAATTGCTTTGGGGGGCTGCATCTAGCTTGCAGCCCTCATTTTTGACACCCCTGATCTACAGCTTTAAGTAGGCCTAGTCAGTGATGTCATGCAGGGGGAATGCGGGGAACTCAGTTCCACTAGTTAAAATTAGGGCTGACTCCGCCCACTTCACTCTTCCTCCTCCCCCTCCCAATTCCTCTGCAAAGAGCTTTTCTTCTTGGTTGGCCGGCACTCAGAGGGTTAAAGGGAGCGACTCTGGATTCCTAGGGGGGTGAAGGTAGTGATGTCATTCAGGGGGAACGGACCAGAACGGGCGTTCCAGATCCTAACGGACCGTGGCTGGTTCCGGGTTCCCGACAAGTGCCAATCAAAAGTGAGTTCCTGTTCCTAAATCATTTGAATGACACCACTGGGCCTAGTATAATGATCCCTGTATATTGTATCCCTGTATACTAAGAGGGGCTGCGCAAAAGAGGAATGAGCTTAAGATCATTGATTTGAACTTGTGCTTTTCTGCTGTTGTCCCTCCAGGGAGTTTTGGGCAGTGCCCATGGAATCCCTGCAACAGTTGTTCCCTGATTTTTCAGGAAGTCGAGGAGAGCTGGGAGCCGCCATCTTGGAATGATGCTTGGAGTGATTGCCTTGGGCTCGGCTGCTGGGGAAAACAGCCTTGGCTTGGGCTTGTCTAGGCACTGCCATCTTCCCAACTTCTCTTCATTCATGTTTGTGGACAGCTGCAAACAAGTCATCTTTAGTGTCTTTTAACACACACACACACACCCATCCATCCATTTCTCCAAGTGGGGCTGTTTAGGAGTACAACTTTAAAAAATGTGATTTATTTAAAAAGCGCGGTTAATTAAAATCAGTGACCCGGAGTGGGGGAGCATCGAAGTCCAGTATGTGTATATGATTGAAGGGCTGGATCATATATGAATGTATTCTTTTGATTACAGGCATGCCCTGGTATCCACTGTTTCAGTTATCCATGGATACTGGGATGCCTATTAAAAAGATAGGGGAACATTAAACAAATCTCTTTTTTCAACCTTGCAGCACAACCAGTGATAGGGGAACATCAGGGAAAAACTTCAAAAAGGCACCTCCAGTATCCACAGTTTTAGGTATCCATCGGTGTGGTGGTGGTGTCTAGAACTGAACCCTTGCGGGTACTGGGACGTGCCTTTCCCAATGGGAAAGTGAAACAGCAATATCGACGTGTGTCAGCTTTATGACGTGACCCGGGAATGATGTGACCGCTGTATTTGCGGTGATTGTTCCCATTATGGCTCACTCAGTGTCAGGACTATTTCAGTCACCAGGCACAGAACGGATGAAAAACCACTACCCCTGTTTAATGCTTTAATAATCATCGAAGCCTGCTGGGGGGCTTGGGATGTTGTGTCGTGGGGGGCTTGGGAGGTTGAGTTCTGGGGGGCTTGGGATTTGGAATGCTGAGGGGCTTGGGATGTTGAGTTCTGGGGGGCTTGGGATGTTGCCCTTTGGTGTCCTTGAGACTTCTTCATAAGGTGGTTCCCGTGGGACTTCTTCATAAGGTGGTTCCCGTGGGACTTCATCATACAGTGGTTCCTGTGGGACTTCGTCATAAGGTGGTTCCCGTGGGATGTTCTCATAAGTTGGGATGTTATAGTACTTTGGCAAACTGGGGACACTGTCATCTGACCACTCGGAGGTCTCAATGCTGTCGGAAGAGCTCTCCTTCTCTTCTCTTTCCCTAGCTTCTCCTCCTTCTTTGGACTTCTTCCTGCGGCAATAACTGTAGTCAAAAAGAAAAACCACCGCATGGTAAAGCTGGAAAAGGCATCAAACAAGGCAATCAACAGGATTAGGGAGCCGGAGCGTCTTTCTTACAAGGAAAGACTGCAACAGCTGAGGATTCTTTGTTAAACGGCAACTGGGGAAGAGTGCAGCCGGGCTTAAAAATTATGCCTAGTGTAGAGAGAATGGATAGAAGTTGGGTGTCCTCATACTAACACCAGGTGGGCCAATGAAACTGCTTGGTGGGAGATTTGGGGCAGAACAGTGCTCCAGAGGTGTTCTGAGGTGTGCAGAGATCACAGGCAGCCTCCCCATGCTTCAGAAGGCCAGCTGGAGCTGTGTTAAAAGCACTTCCCGTTTAGTGAAAAACCAGAAGTGCCTTTCGGTGCCTGCAATCATGTCCAGGGGAGTTCTGTGGGACCCCTCCAGTGTGGGCTTGTGAGCCAGGTCAAGTCAAATCTGATTGCAAACCCCGGGAGGGGAAGGGGCCACTGTCGCTGGCTTCGAGAGTGGTCTAAACATACTTTACGGTGTCCCTTGTGCCAGCCAAACTGTGCTGGCCTGTGCCAGACTAACTCCAGGTTAGGATTGCACCCTAACCCTAAAGGTGCAATCCTACCCAGTGCTGGAATGGCATGGCCGGCCAGCGCCATATCCAATGCTGGGTGTGGGGAGGCTGAAGCCTCCCGCGGCAAGGGAGCATGCTCAAGCCTTCCCCTGTGCGCTCCTCGGAATTTGCACCCACTAATAGCGGGTGCAGATCCGAGGAGGCCACGTGGCCCGAATCGGGGCCGTGCAGCCTCCCAGACGGGCTTAGGATGCGGCCATATGGCTGCTTCCCAAGCCCACCCACCTCCCACCTTCCCCTGCCCACGTTTTCCCTCCCTCGCCCAATACCCTTGCTGCTTTGACATGAAGCCTCCCCTGTGCCAGGCGCCTTCGGCCAACACAGGAGAGGCTCTCCATAGGCGTTCTCAGGCCGACGCTACTTGTAGCATCGGCCTGACAGTTTGAGCGCCGACGCAGGTGTGGCCATTGCCGCCCCCGCGTTGACGCTCCACCCCTTGCGTCGACGCTATGACGTAGTGTTGACGCAAGGGGCACAATCCCATCTGTTAAGAACCTTCAAAGAGCCCTGCTGGTGGTAGGAGCAGGGCCAGGCTGTGAATGGCTTTGGAACTTGAAACCGAAAGCCCCAAATGGCACAATCCCCTATACTCACAGCTGCTCTTGTGCAGCCCCTATTGCTTTCAATGAGGCTCTCGTATGGAAGGCGCAAACCTAACCTAGAGTTAGGTCGGCACAGTTATGCCAGCAAACTTTGGCTGGCACAAGGGACACTAACGTATATTTAGACCACTCTCGGAGTCAGGGAGGATAGTTCACGGCTAACTGTGCCGGCCTAACTCCAGGTTAGAATTGCACCTTCAGTGGCCTTCAATTGCCACTGGCCCAGCCTGTAACATTACATGGGGCTCACCACCAGGGGTTCAAGCACGCACAAGGGTTGGGATAGTGAGTGGCTCCTATTTTTTTTTCCCTCGCCAGTGAAAGCCAACCAGTGCTTGTGGGTTACTATGTCCACCTCACCATCTCGTTCCTTCCTGGCCGATTGTAATAAGAGGCGAGGCAGAGAGCAGCAGGGCAACAGCCTACACTCTTATTTTGTAGGCCAAAGGGAGAGAAAGCAGGGCAGAGGGAGTGTTAACGGCAGGCTGGAGAATGTGTGCGGGTGGCAGACAGCAAAGTAACCCTTCCAAAGCCCAGGCCTCCAGCAGCTCGGACCTCTAGCCTGGGCTACTGTTCAAACTGTACAGATCTGAGCCTCAGAAGGAAGTAGCAGCACTGCCCCAGCAGGCCTGAGGTGCGGATAGTGCTGCTGATCTGGGTAGCCCAACGCCCCGACTCAGTTACAAGGCAGCTTTAGTGCTCTCTTCCGTAAGCTTTGTTTCAAAATCACTTCGTTTTCCCCATCTTAGACATCTTAGGACTTTGTAAACCAATAACAGAAACACACAACTCATGAACTCACTACACTATCCCTCCGATAATCAGCCCGAGTAGAAGTAACGTCACCAGCACAGCAGCAACAACATTTGGCCCTGCAGAAAAGGGAGCAGACAACATTTTACAAAAGGCAGAGAAGAGTGTCTGGGGGAGAGAGAAAGAAGAGAGGACCAAGACAGGAGGGGGAGGTCATGGTGGTCTTGAATGTCTATACCAGGAGCAACTTTGCCTTGGGACTTCTGCAACCAGAATAGGGTTGCCAACTGACCTGGGTGGGAAAATCCCCCCCCCTTTGATCAGCAGAGGTAAAGATTATCACAGAATGGAGCTAAGCTGTATCAACTGCTGGTGTCTGCAGATCAATCTGTTGAAAGGCGGTACAAAGGTTCAACTGGCCTACAACTGCTAGTATTTTCTTGTGTGTTTTGGACATCTAGAATGTAGAGGTGTAGTAAGGGGAGGGGTGCAAAGAAGCATTAGGAAAGGAATTCTCCAGGTAAGTAACTCTCCAGACACCTCCAAAAATAAGAATGGCAAAAATATCCTTCCTTCAATATTACTGCTCTCGTGGCGCTAGACGATCAATGAAAATGGGAGAGAGAAAAACTAGTGGGGCCTACATTATGGATGTAATTGTACTAGTGGGGCAGGAGGTGTGGACTGATGGTTGAGCTGCTGGTACAGCTTGAAGCTAAACAGGAGAACTTGTGTATTTTTGGATGGGAGATGGAACGCCAGGCTGTGACAAGCTGCAGTACCTGTTGTAGCAGAAGGGGGTCACTGTGGAGCTGATTAGCCAGTACAGGAATGTTGTGAGAAGGCCAGCTGGCAAAAGAATACAGTATGACCTTGAGGACCTGTCCAGGCTGGACTTAGGATCACCTGCTGATCTCCCTGTCACATGGCCAGAGGAGAGAACCACACTGTGAAGGCTATATCTGGGACCGAGGATTCGGTGAATAGCAGAATAATCAGCGATGGGATCTACAAACGACCTGGGGGAACGCTGGGCGGGACATAGGCGGGACATCCGGGTGATTGGCAGCCCATCCGCAGCGATCTGCAGCTGCCCTGGCCTCGGGGGGGGGGCTCCTGCTCGCTGCGGAGGATGGGTGAGGGTCGCGCCGGGTGTCTGGGCGAGCAGCAGTAGGGCGCGCTAACCGGGGGAGCCCCCCCCAGGCCAGGCCAGCTGCAGAATGCTACAGAAGGGCAGCCAATCACACGTAAGCACCGTGTAAGTCCCGCCCAGCGTTCCCCCAGGTCGTTTGTAGATCCCGTCGCTGAGAAAAAAAAACATTGGTAAAAAACCCATTGAAAAATGATGGTTTAGACTAGCCTGCCCATGGAAGCCGCCTTGGGCATTTGCTTCGACATGGGAAAGGCGGGGTATAAATTCTTCAGAAATAAAATAAAAATTATCCTTTTGGGGTGGGAATGTAATCGTGCGAATAGCCCTTGTCTCACATTTTACTCTGCAACC
This sequence comes from Lerista edwardsae, assembly GCA_029204185.1. NCBI lineage: Eukaryota > Metazoa > Chordata > Lepidosauria > Squamata > Scincidae > Lerista > Lerista edwardsae. The sequence goes on along the minus strand of JAJKFI010000157.1, from coordinate 370,313 downwards.
ACAGTGCAGTAAAAACCAGGTGTTTTTGATGCCTTCAAGGCTGTGTGAGGTCTCGGAGGTGGAGTCAGGAAGTTGCCACAGTCCTGTTCCTTTCGTTGCCTGGACTCTGCAGAAGGGGGTGCCGTCAGTGTCTGGGGTGCCTGATGGAGGCAATCTAGAAAGTTCCAAAACAGCCTCCACTCTCAAACAGGCAGAGGAAAGGATGGGATGGGAAAGCAGGCGATGACGCAAGTAAGAGCGCAATCCCTTGGGGATGCCATAAGACACGTTTGCTCCAGCTGGAGAAACGCTGGGCCGACACATGCACTTGCATTGACCCGGGTGTACCAGTGGAGCCCACAAGGCAGGGCGTTTGGCCAGCGTGGGGCCATCTGTGGGCGGAGGAAGGCAGGAGGGGACGAAACAGGGATGGGTGTGTGCGCGCAGTGAAGGCGTTGTGGTGGGCAGGGTGGCCTGGGGAGGGGGGTGGAGCCTGGACTAGATGGGCCCTTGGCCTGCTCCAACAGGGCTCTTCTTACGTTCTTACAGATCTCAGAGTGGGATACTATGAATGGATTTCTCCCATTTGAGCTGAAAGACAACGCTGAGAGGCGGGCTGGCACAGAAAAGGACTCCAATTCCAAGCCCAGCATCCCACCCACCAGCCTCCGCATTCCCCTGACAGCCAGAGAGACTGTGGCAGTGGTGCGCATGGAGGATGGGGATAAAATGGAAAGTGTTACCTGCGCATACAACGGGGTCAAGGCAGGGCGCTGTGAGAACCTGGCAGCCTTTACACTTCGCCACTTTGTAAGGTTTGTACCTGGACTTGCCTGTGGGAATGGCAGGGAGAAGGTGCGTCAGCCCAGGTGTGGGCACAAAATTGATCATCAGTTTTACCGCAATGTATTGATCTAATGTTATTACATTGTTCTGCTCTTCCTAAGGAGTTAAGGGTTCCAGGCTTCTCTCCCAGGAAAGGAGATAGTTTCTTACCTTTTATCATCACACCACAACCACCCTGTGAGGTAGGTTAGAAAACACTGTCTCAAGGTCACTCAGAGTGCAATCCTAACTTGGAACAGAGGCAGATCTAAGGGAGGGCAAAGCTCTAAGTTTTGCAAGAAGCCTTACCATGCAGTGGAAATCACTCCTCTCCTGCACCATTTTAGCCCATCCTCACAGGGAAAAGCAACATCTTGGCGTTGCTTACTGGCTACAGCAGCAAGGGAGAGGAGGGATTTACATGACAGGGTAAGGCTCCTTGCAAGACTTAGAGCTTTGCCCTCCCTGTAGATCCGCCTCTGACCTGGAGTTAGGCCGGCGCAGTCTGGCCAGCACAAGGGACACAGTAAAGCACGTTTGGACCACTCGGAGTCAGGGAGGATGGCGCACGTCTGTGTGCCGGCCTCTCTGACTCCGAGAGTGGGCCTAACATACTTTACAGTGTCCCTTGTGCTTGCCTAACTGTGCCGGCCCAACTCAAGGTTAGGATTGCACTCCCAGTGAACTTCAGGGGATTTGAACTGGAAGCCCAATCCAGGCAGCCTATACCACTACACCACAAAACTCAGCAGATCCTTTACTGTAGCGTCACATGCACTAATTCAGATTAAAATCCCTAATTCATACACACAGCCAGGGTGCCTAAATACAGCACAATCACTCCCAAGTACTCATGATTAAATCTGGAATAATTTCCCCATATACACAGGCTTGTTCTGTAGTCACAAATTTAACTGTGTTCACACAAACAGTTGCTTCATATACATTAAGCCTTCAACACTATAGCATCTTACCATGCACACTGTCAAGGGAGTGAATGTGAAGAAAGTCCAGGAGAATTTTTTTAAAATTCATATCCTAATTTCTGGACTGATTGGTCAAGGGAGTGGCAACAGGCTGCAAGCATCTTGTTGTCTCAAGCCTCCCTGGGGCACCTGGTGGGCCGCTGTGAGATACAGGAAGCTGGACTAGATGGGCCTTTGGCCTGATCCAGCAGGGCTCTTCTTATGTTTTGTAAATTGTACAGGACTAGGTTCCCCTGTGTCTAGGGTAGGGAGTGCAATTGGGGGTGGGTGGGACATTTGGCATGCCTTATGTGGAACCAAAGCCAGTCTTGCATTCTGCTTCCCCCACCCTCCACCGCAAGTTAAGAATTACTGGCATAATTGTGCATTTAAAAGAACCCTGTAACTAGGAAAAATGTACACATTGCCCTGTTTGTTAATCCAGATTCAGCAGGAGAACAGACTCCAGTTTGAGACTGGAGGAACAGGTGCATCCTCTGCTTGGTAGCATTGACATACATCACAAAAGCAAATTGAAAATGTTAAAAAAAAAACAAAAAACACCAACACCAGAGAGACACCAGATGGTCAGACAGAAAAACCTCTGGTTTAGACAGATTGACTCACCACAGGAGAGGCTGCAGACTGCCAGGTTATAACAGCGAGGGAGAGAAAAACACAGCGATGAGCATGAATGACTGAACAAGATCCCAGGATTCCTGATGCCCAACAACATCAGACTCTGTTTGCTCAAACACCTCTCCCCTCCCCGGCCCACCCAAGAAGTCAGGAGTCCACTTATCACAGTAACTGGTGAATGCTCCGAACACAAACTCACAGCTCAGCCCCTAATTCTACACATTAGTTAATCGGGAAGAACTGCTTCTGTGTTCACAACTGCTAAAATGGGTTAGAGACTATGGGTGCAACCCTACCGAACTTTCCAGCACTGACATAGCTGTGCCAATGGGGCATGAGTTGCGCCCTGCAGTTGGGGCACAGTCAGGGAGGCCTCCTCAAGATAATTTGTTCCCTTACCTTGGAGTTGCATTGCCCTTACCCCGGTGCTGGAAAGTGAGTTAGGATTACACCCTAAGAAATTTTGTAAGTGGGCTTTGGAAGAACAAGGAAAGTTGCAAACACAGACTTGGAAGGTAGGTGGATGGAGCAGGAAAATGGGCTGGGAAAGGGTTAAACACCCCCAGTGATGTCATGCAGGGGGTACACGGGGGTTTCTAGGATTATGGCTGGCCCTGCCCACTCATTGACTCCGCCCCCTGCAACGTTTGAATTTCCTGCTCGTTTGAGTTGCCTGCACGTTCTCAGAGGCAGGCAGGCAGCGAGTGGAGCCTTGCCTTGCCTTGCCACTGAAAAATGAGCTGCTCTGGGGTTTTGGGACTGTTGGGTCACTTTAACATGATGCCAGGCCTCCTTAACATGTTCTGGGGGTGCTGTGGAATACTGTTGCAACTGTTGGGTCAGTTTAAAATTGTCTGAGGCCTCAAAAAGGGCTTTTTTCATGTCACTTCCTGCCACAACATCACTTCCGGCCTATGACATCACTTCCGGTGGGCGGGTCCCGACACATGCCAATCAAAAGTGAGTACCTGTTCTTAAATCATTTAGATGACACCACTGAACACCCACCCCACCCCCACACACACATCATGTCTGTTTTGGACTGCCCTCCCAGAAGTAATTGTTCCTCTTTAAAAAGGGCTGTCAGGTACATTATACACACCTGCATGCAACAATTCATTTGGTCCTTATAAAACAAAGAATTCATTCACAATGACAGTACAACACAGCAAGCCATATTTGCATTGGTTCCTAGATGTCTTGCAGGGTTGGGGTCAGGTGGGAGGGGGTTCTAAAGTTGCGTTGGGGCCACAACTGAGATGGCCCCGCTCCATCCCATCGCTGTTTTTACAGTCCAGAAAACCTGGATTTTTTTGCCTGGAGCGCCATTAAATTGTTTATCTTCATATACAAATTGTTTTCTATGCTGCCCTTCCTCCTTCAAAAAGGCAAACAAAGGGGCTTAACAACTCAACCATGGTTTACTAAACCACTGTCCCCTCAGTGCCTAAAGGCGCAATCCTAAACTGAGTTAGGCTGGCATAAACTAAGCCAGCAAAGTTTGGCCAGCACAAGAGCCACCATAAAGTATGTTTGGACCACTCTCTGAGTCAGAGAGGCTAGCACACAGACGTCAGCCATCTTCCCTGACTCCGAGTAGTCCAAACATGCTTTATGGTGGCCCTTGTGCTGGCCAAACTTTGCTGGCTTAGTTTATGCCGGCCTAACTCCAGTTTAGGATTGTGCTCTGAGTCTTAAACTAGTAGCCCCCCCCCCCAGTTCTTTAGGGATCCCCTCCCAAATGCCTTGTCTGGATTGAAAGCAAATGTAGCAATAGGCAAGGACTGAAGAGGAGAACAGGGCTCTTGTGTCTCAAACAATGACGCAGGAGAGGAAATTTCTACAGATGTTGCTTTTCTCGCCCCTATGTGACAGGTCCCTGCTACCAAAATGGCTCTTAAGGCAACAGGGCCCGATCTGCTTTCCGGCCTTGCACTCTCCAGAAGCCTCCTAGCACGGAGGAGCAGTGAGGCACTTACTTTCCTTCAGGAAGGCATCAGACGCCTCTTCCAGCTTCTTGTCGAAATGCTTTTTTTCTTGCTCTGCGTCCTTCATGAATTGTTCGTGATCTGCGGTCAAGAGAAGTGGGTCATTAGGAGCCAAGATTCTCAAGTCTTATAGCAGGGTTAGAATCAAAAGAGTGAAGGGGGGAAGGTTAGCAGTACTTCTGGTTACAATGGAGGGTTGGGAAGGGCCAAAGGGGAGTTCTCTCTCTCTCTCTCTCTCTCTCTCTCTCTCTCTCACACACACACACACACACTGCTCATTCATTGCTTAGTGATGGACTCTCAAATGGTTGGACAATTGTTCACAAAGAGGATGCTTTTTTCTCATGTGCAGATTTTATGCAGATATAGTTGACTGACTAAGGAATTGATTAACTAACAGGGTCCAATCCTAACCAACTTTCCAGCGGTAGAAGGGGCAGTCATGGAGGCCACCTCAGGATAAGGAGACCTTACCTCAGGGCTGCACTGACACTGGAACATTGGATAGGATCGGGCCCTAAGGTTTACTTAATGGTGTGACAGCCCTGATAAGGAGGAAGATTATGATAATGGAAAGGTAGTGCCTTCTAATGGAGGAAAGAAACCTTTGCTGCACCCTAAAACATATGAGAGCGCAATCCTAACCTGGAGCTCAGCTTGTTGCCCCCCTAAAGCTTATTGCCCAGTGCAGTTGTGCCCTCCTGCACGTCTTTAGCTACACCCCTGGCTCCCGGACATGGCTGTGTTTGCAGGTAGATATGAAAGGCAAAGTCCAGCACCTACCATTTGCATTTTTCTGGATACTCTGTTCAAGGCGAAGAAAGAGATTCCCAGCCTCACGCTCCATTTGTTCGCGTTCTGCAGACAGCAGGGAAAGAGGGCTCTTAATAGATTTAGGCTGGGTTAAATGGAGAATTTCAGAGAAATGGGTAAGGAAGATGGGGCAGGGGTGTATTTGTGTGGTATGGTGTTCTTACCTAAATGACAACCTGCAATTACCTGGGTTTTTGTAGAGAAGAAAAACAAAAATGCCTGATGATGTCTTGGCCCAAGGCTGCAATCCTATACACAGCTGGGAGTAAGTCCCATTGAATTCAGTGGGGCTGACTTATGAGTACCCATACATAGGCTTTCACTCTCTTTTGAGCACATCTACTCAGAGGCATACCTAGAGGGGGATCACAGCACTAAGTTTTGCAAGCAGCTGCTCCCCTCTTCGGAGTCATTCAGAGCCAATGTAGCCTCCATTTTGCTCTAGCCGCCAGGCTTGCAGTGACAAAAATGCCTACCTTGATTCTGTTGGCGTGCCACTCTCCCCTCCCAAGAGAAACTATTATTTACATATGCATTTATTTTAAAAAATACATCCCAATCTATGTGTGGGGCTATGCATGATATCAAGCAGCACCAAATCATTGCAAAAATGAAATGCTAGGAAAACAAGCTCAATTGTTGTCAGGTGTTGGTGAACTCTGGCGTGTCACCCAAAATGTTGTGGTGTGTCACCTTTGACACGTGTGTCATAACTTCACCATCACTGCACATATTGATGGGCGCTATATGACATTGTGTAAGCTCCCTAGGGAGGTCCTGGGCACTGCACACAGCTTGTGGGTGGGAAAGTGGGGGCCAGACCTACTATGATGTTGTTGGTTAGTTCTGCGTTCTGCGTAGAGGCGTACATCCTCCCCAGCCAGAACTCCAATGAGATGGTTGTTTCAGAGAGGAAAGCGTTTCTGGAAAATCTGGAGGCTGCAAGGAAGGCTTTCTAGAGGGACCAGAAGAACTTCTAGCACATTTCTATCATCCATTCCACCCACATAATCCATTCCACTCACATTTCCATCATCCATTCCACCACCACCTGGTATTCTACCACCCATCTTTCCAGACACGTATCTGACCTGTAACCCGGGGTGGCACGAGCCATGGGCGCTGGGCAGCGGCGGGGCGCCATTGCGTGCAGTCCGCGGGGGAAACTGCGTGCTCTTCGGCCCACCCGCCCTCCCTGGTCTCCGTTACGCTCCGAAATGGAGCGTTTCCGGGTGCAGGGAGGTGTGTCGGAGCGACGCACGGGGGCGGGGCAACATCCTGGGGGCGCGGTTTTGGCGCCAGCCATGGGCACACTCGCGCTCCCGTCCGGGCCTGCATCTTTCCCATCCCACTGGGTGATGGCACCCAAGAGACCATGAAACAAGAAGCAGCCTTAAACTAAAGCTCTTTGGCACAGGCAAGGAAGCCGGGCCCTCAAGCTCTTCAAGCAAAATGTCTTCTCTTCAGACATTCTAAGTGTTAGAACATCTAACAGGAAAAAGGCCAGCAGCTTCATGCCTTTCTCTGTGCTGGCTTTATATTAGCTTCTGGGCTTCCTCACATCACGACAGAGCCCTCATTTACACCAGCTGCAGAGGACGAGCCTTCTCACTGTGATCTGATCGTCATTGCAGTTTAATTCCCTTTGCACCTCTCCCACCAGTCCTGTCCTGCCTAATCCTGCTTTCCCTGCATCTGCTTCTTCCGGATCTATTGGTAATTTCCGTCTTGGGCACTATGGATGTCTTCTTTGTATGCTGATCCTTGTTGGCCTAATCATGGCATTATGTCACATAACTATGAGCATTGATGTCTGAAGGCAGACATCAGACAGACCCTGTCTCCAACTCAGATCCCAGCTTCTAGGCCAGTGATTCCCAAACAGTGGGTTGGGACCCACCAGAAGGTAGTGAGCCAATTTCAGGTGGGTAGTGAAGTACCTAGGGCAGCCATATTGAACATATGGGAAGATGGAGTGCTGGAAAGAGGGAGGGCTGTGTGGTTGTTTTGCTTGTGTCAAGGTTTTTCTTTCTGGTTCACTTTGCTATTGGGAAGTGACTGAGAAATAGCCCAACTTATTGCAGCATTATCAGGAAAGCAGCAGGCTCTGGCATCACAATGATGGTACTTCCAGCCATGACATCACTTTTGGTGGGTCCCGGACTGATGGTCATTCTAACAAGTGGATCCCAGTGCTAAAAAGTTTGAGAACCACTGATCTAGGCACTATCCCTGTATGATGGTCAGCATCTACCACACATTCAGAAATAGGCATGAGGAATGCTCTGGAGTTCTAAAACTGGAAGAGGGGAGTTTTGCAAGCTTGGGGGTGAGTTCCTTCCTAAGATCTATTTCTTGCCTCTGCCCCTCCCTCAATTCTGTACCCAAGTATCCATAGTAGTAACGGTCTTCAGGACTTCCCAGGAAAAGCTTGTCCAACTTGTCGGAAGTCTCTGCATCTTGAAGCAACAGGTGAGCATCGTAGCTGAAGTACTCAGCAGCATCTGGCCAGCAGCGGAGACAGGTGCCAGCCAACTGCACAGACAGGGCCCAGAAGGCTAACCAGGCCAAAAGAGATGCCTTCGCCATAGAAACCAGTATAAAAGTAGCCACTTCCTGTCCAGACCCTGACATCAGCTCTTGTTCTATTCCAGTCTCTTCAGCTGTTTCTTACATCACTTCCTGTTCTACTTGTGGCATCACAGAAACACCCCCGCCACATTGTCTATTCATGCTCTCTCCTTGGCAACATTTCTCTGCAGCATGGAGGCAGTTGTCTTGCCAACAGCTCCTGACCTCAGGGAAGATGTTGCCTCGACTACGGTGTGTGGCCATTGCAGGGAGGCAGTTGCCATGGCAATGGTGCCCCAGATCCTGCTGGTTTTCCCCCTCCAAATGGCAGCCGCTTGCTTTCACTGCGATAACCGCTTCTTGGACTCTGTGGCCACCCTGCTGAAGGAAATACTGCCAGAGGATGTGCCCGACCGTGATGGCCTCATGGAGCGGCACATCGAGGCCTTGGCTGATCTGCATGGCACCTTCCTCCAAAAGAAATATGAGCGAGTGTTGGGTGCGGTCTGAACTAAGAAGCGTCTGCAGGACTGGGAGAATGGGGGAGAGGTCTGTGGGGCTGAGATAGTAGAGTTACATCTACACATGTCTCTTTGTAGATGTCCGAGGAGTGATGTCCCTCAAATCTGATGTTTTAAACCAGTTGCGTGGAATGAAGAACAACACATGGAAAGGTGAGGAGAGGGAGGGAGGGAACTGGGTATGAGGGGGGAAAGCAGGAGTATGCAGCTCCTTCTGCCTTCCATCATTAATCTTCCACTTGAATCTTACAAAGCTGCTCACACTGGAAAATCCAAAATATGTTTTGGCTCTTTCCCTAAGAGCACAATCGTAACCTGGAGTTAGGCCTGCACAAGTCCCTTGTGCCAGCCCAGGAGTGTAGCAAACACACCCTAAAGTGGGGTTTGGACCATTCTCGGAGTCAAGGAGGATGGCCCATGTCTGTGTGACTTGTGCCGGCCTAGCTCCAGGTTAGAATTGTGCCCTAAATGATCCATGGTGGCCACTCCTTAACCCAAGATGGTCAGGCCTGTGCAGTTTGTGGCCCACTTACCAATCCAAATGCAACCCACTGCCCACGTATAGTCTCTCTCTCTCTCTCTCTCTCTCTCTCACACACACACACACACACACACGCACGCACGCACGCACGCACGCACAAACTCAGTAAGCCTAGTTTTGCAGCTGTCCTGGGCCTGCAAAAATGTGGCAGTTGTCAGACATATGGCCGACAACAATGTGTACCTTATGGCTGCATGCAGCTTGATAGGTCAAGTCATAAAAGGAAGCAAAAAAAAAATCCCCAAAACAGGATAGTTATTTTAATATGGATATTAACTCAAAGTTTATTTCTAATCCTAAATGTGTACTAAATATAACACTTTTGTTTTGAACTACGTGTCAGTGTTGTCTGCTGTGTATGTAGCTTTTAAAGGCATAGAAACCCCGCCTGAAAAAAAGGTGGCGATCTTACCTTAAGCATTTGGTTCTTCAATCTTGCGAGCCCTTACTACAATATTTCTTCTTTGCATTTGTGTGTTTTCCCTTCACCTCTTAGGAGTCTTCCTCTGGCAACTCGCCATGTACGAGTATAGGGTGTCCCTGAGAAAACACATGCAACGGACGCTGGAGACATTTGCTGATCTAGGTACCAGTCCTGAAGGGGAGAAGCTTGGGTAGGGTAGGGTAGGGTAGGGTAGGAAACCAGTGAACCAAAATCCTCCCGAATCCTTTGCTCTCACTTACTAGATCAGTGGTTCCTAACCTTAACTTAAAAGTAGTGGCGTAGCTGGAAGGTGTACCACCCAGGGGAAAAACCGGAAGGGTGTTCTAAGGCCCTTAGAAGGCTCTCTGGGGCCCGGAGGAAGTCTCTCTGGGCCTCAGAATGCTTTCTAAGAACTTAAAACATCACTTCCGGTTCTTCCAAAAACCGGAAGTGACCTTTTAAGGCCTGAAGGCCTTAGGAGGTGTTCTGAGGCCGAGGGAGGCTGTGTGCTTCCTCCACAGGCCTCAGAACACCCTACAGATGTGACCAGACCACAGCTATGGTCGCTTTCAGAGGGGGCAGAGGGTAGGCAAGGGGTCAGGGCCTCAGGGGGGCCTCAGGTAGGGCCACTGCCAAAAGAAGGCCACCTGGGGTGATGTGACCCCGGAGACCCCGCTCAGCTACGGTAGTGATGTAAAGGAACTTGTAAGTGCTCATAGGGGAGGGTGACTCAGTTGTGACAGTGGTGACTGCACGTAGTCTATGGAACCTAGTCTATGTCTATGGAAGTCCATAGTCTATGTCTGAGTAACCTAATCTACTGGCACCTAGTCTATGTTGAAGTCCTCTCAGTGGGTAACTAAAGCTGTAATCCTGTGCATACTTACCTGGGAGTAAATCCCATTGACCTCAACAGGACATATTTTTTGAGTAGGCATGCATAGGATTGTGCTGTTAGACCTGTTCATTTCATCAAGCATTTGTCTAGGGTTGCCAGTCCTCCAGGGCTAACCTGGCGTCTCCAGGAACCAGCATCAATCTCCAGTTGGCTGTCGAAAGCAATCCGGGCGATTTTAACAAGGCCTCCAGGAATTTCCAACATTACATCATGTTGTGGGGGGAAAAAAAAATCTGCAGCAACATCTTCAATCAGAGTTAACCCTACAGCCATTTGATCACAGTCTGCCCGGCTCTCTGATGTAGTTATGGATTTTTCCTGTTACTGAGCCATATTTTAGACCTCTTATGCTGTTTTATTGTTTTACGCTGCCTTTAATTGTAAGTTGCTGCAAAGGTCCCTCTGGGTGCTAAAGTATATTATTCGTAAAATAAGCACCAGGTGCCCCAGTAAAGAGTGCCTCATTACATGCTAGCTAAGGAAGGCCTCCTCCAAGTTTGATACCTCTAAGTGATTCTCCTTTTTTCTCTCCCACTCTCTCAGCCTGTTCTGAAGACTGTAGTAAGTATGAGTCAGCCTCACGTTTCACCTGAGAATCCTCCTCCCGCCCTTCTATCAATGCAGACAGCCTCCTGGACTGAACTCAGCAGTGTCTGCAAAGGCCCTACTCCCCATACCCGATGCTCTTCCTTTTGCAGCCGTGATCGAGGGCCCCGTCTTGGACTGCTGGAGCTGCATGCGCATTGCTGCCCAGTGTTTTGATGGGGAGCTCTGCGGAGGTGAGAAAGGGGGAGGCTCAGAGCAATGGTTCTCAAGCTTTTTAGCACTGGGACCCACTTGTTAGAATGACAGTCTGCCCAGGATCATCACCACCAGAAGGGATGTCATGGCTGGAAGTGCCATCATTGTGACACCAGAGGCTGCTGCTTTCCTGATAATGCAGCAATAAATTGGGTTAGTTCCAGTGGTGTCATCTAAATGATTTAAGAACAGGTATTCACTTTTGATTGGCATGTGTCGGGACCCGCCCACCAGAAGTGATGTCATAAGCTGGAAGTGATGTCGTGGCAGGAAGTGACATGAAAAAAGCCCTTTTTGAGGCCTCAGACAATTTTAAACTGACCCAACAGTTGCAACAGTATTCCACAGCACCCCCAGAACATGTTAAGGAGGCCTGGTATCATGTTAAAGAGACCCAACAGTTCCAAAAACCCTGAGCAGCTCATTTTTCAGTGGCAAGGCAAGGCTCCGCTCGCTGCCTGCTTGCCTGCCTGGCTCTGAGAATGTGCAGGCAACTCAAACATGCAGGAAATTCAAACGTTGCAGGGGGCGGAGTCGATGAGTGGGCGGGCGAATGGGCGGGGCCAGCCATAATCCTAGAGACCGGTACTCGCGTACCCCCGCGTACCCCCTGCATGACATCGCTGGTTAGTTCTCAGACTGCAATCCTAAACTGGAGTTGTTGTTGTTCAGTCACTAAGTCGTGTCCGACTCTTCGCGACCCCATGGACCACAGCATGCTAGGCCTCCCTGTCCTCCACTAGCTCCCGGAGTTCGCCCAATTTCATGTAAAACTGGAGTTAGGCCAGCATAAATTAAGCCAGCAAAGTTTGGCCAGCACAAGGGCCACCATAAAGCGTTTTTGGACTACCCTTGGAGTCAAGGAGGATGACTCATGTTTGTGTGCTGGCCTCTCTGACTCAGAGTGTGGTCCAAACATACTTTACAGTGTCCCTTGTGCTGGCCAAACTTTGCTGGCTTACTTTATGCTGGCCTAACTCAGTTTAGGATTGCGCCCTCAGTCATTTTTCATTTTTCAATCAGAAATTTAAAAAGCCTATTTACAGCCGTGACACAAGCAAAACAACCTCACAGCCCTTCCCCTTTCCAGCATCCTATCTTCCTGTATTTTCAACATGGCTGCCCTAGCTGCTTCGCGACCCACCTGAAATTGGCTTGTGACCCACTGATGGGTCCCAACCCACAGTTTGGGAACCACTGGCTTGGAAGCTCTCCTTTCTGGTGGGTGTTCTGATTAAAGGGATGAACTTGAGACTAGGGAGAGTTGGGTTGGAATTCCCAGTCACCATGAAGCGCCCTGCTTCACAGGGTTGTTGTGAGACTAAATGTGGTGACTCGTGTGCAAGTTGTTCAGAGCTGCTTGGACAATGGGTGGGATCGAACTAACGTGGAGAAAAAGAAGCAAATGTGGGGCAGGAATGTCTGTAATGTTTGCAGGCTCTCCAGCTTTGGGGAAGTCACGAACACCTTCCGCTGCACATTTTGGGGGATGAATGTTCATCCCATTCAAGGAAGAACCTGTGTCATCTTTGTCCATCAGTTTGCCGGAGTTGAGGACGACTCCACAGTGATGATCTGTGGTTGCCATCCTAAAATGGCAGCAGCTGCCTACTCGAGGGGGAATCTGAAGATATTCCAATCCAGCCCTTCCTCTCCTGGGCTGCCTTAGTTAATTCAGGTTGCTGTGATACTGCATCCAGTCCATTAACAGTTGACAGGGTGTGTGTGTGTGTGTTTGCCCCCTAGTGGAAGAAAGACACCTTGCAGAATACAAAGAAATCGTTCTTTACATATTCCTCGTCTGTGAATCGGTGCTGATAACCTCAGTTGTGCTTGTGTGAGTAGATGGCTTTGCCAAATCCCTCCACTTCCCAATGGAATCCAGTAGACCAAAGAGATCGTAGGTATCCCGATCTCTTGTACCACCTCAACATGCTCCCACTACCTTCTGTTCCACGCAGGGGCATAGCTAATGAAAGTGTAGCCGAGTGCAGAGAGCAAAATATTGCCCCAGAAGTGACATCACAACAGGAAGTGGACATCACAGTTGTATTTTCGTCTTCTTTGGTTTTGGCCATACCTTTTGATAGAGTAAAGATATTTCACTCTGGTTCACTTCATTGCATTCTGCATTGAATTACCTTTTCAATGATATATAACATGATAGTATTAATCCTGTATACCAATTTTGGCCACTAATGTCAAGCTCAGCTTGCTGCCCCCCTAAAGCTTGTTGCCCAGTGCAATTGCACCCCCCTGAAGATCTTTAGCTATGCCCCTGGTTGCACATCTAGGCCAAGCCTTGGTTGGACACCACCAGGCCTCACTGCAGTCCCCAGACCCAGAATCCCTCTGTCTTGTTGGCTATACTAAACACACTTTTCCCCACAGGTACTTGGTATGCTACAAACACAAGAACAAGATGTTGCAAAAAGCATTGGCCCGTTAGGTGCGTCTGAGGCCAGAAAGCTATTCCAAGATATCCAAGACAGAAAGCTATTCCATCCTTGAACTTCAGCTAATATAGATCGAATAAAACAATCTGACTTGCTTGCAAAAAGATAAAAAAATGGTTCTGTTTCCCGATTTACAGCAGAGAGCTCCCTGGAAGTGCATAATCAAGATCACAGTTCACAAACTGGTTCCCTTTCCAAAAGGCTGCTGCATTCTGCTCCCCCCTCATTACGATGGTTGTACAGTTGTATGGCAGGCAGAAATAAAACAGGCAAACTTTTCCAGATGTTTATATTTCTGTACTAGCCAAAGATGCACCTGTTGAATTTCTGACACCGTGTGCCAAGAAAACAAGGTGGCCACCGTAAGGGAGAGCTGTGGACTCTGATCCGCATTAGACACTTGTGGTTGGGTGGGGCAATGTGTGTGGCCCTGTCACACCCCAGACTCTTCAGATTCCCACATGCCCTCCCCTCATGACTCCTGGTGGGGGCTTCTGATGTGATGTTTCATGCAGACAATTGTTCCATTTCTCTCAAACATTTCAATGCTCATGGAAAAGGACTGCATTTTTCTGTTGGACCAATTGGGGGCAGTCCCTAAAGCCCACAATGCCATCATTCACCCGGGATTTAAGGCATTCCATTTGGAAAGTCAAACCAAAACCCAATAAATCGTCTTGTAGCACCGAAAAGGCCAACACATTTATTGTGCTATACGCTTTCAAGGAACGCGGCCCATTCCATCCAAATAGCATGGAATGTTACCCTTGACTGGAAGGCATGTACTGTATGTGTATGTACCTATGTATGTTTATCTACAGAACCATCTATAGATGGGTGCACATGCACACACAGGGATAGAGAAACATGAAAATGTTGTGGAGTGGGAGGAGGGGCCATGAAATGCAAGAACTACAGTTGTGACCGTTCTGAGTAAAGCTTCACTGGATATAGATGAAACTCAAGAGACAATTCACAATAGCAGTAATTGGTGATAACGTATCTTCCTAATTCAAGAAAGATAATGCTTTCAAGACAACAGAAAAGTAGCACCGTATCAAGCAGCACCTCATGGGGATCTCAGAAACAGGATCTGTAAGAATTAGTGGGTTTCTTGCCATTACCAATACTTCTTTTTATGCCAGACTGAAACAGAACATATTGTTGTAATAAATGTCATGTTTTTGGCACCCTTACAGATAAAGGGGTACATCCAGTGATGTCATGCAGGGGGTACGCGGGGGTACACGAGTACCAGTTTCTAGGATTACAGCTGGCCCCACCCATTCACCCGCCCACTCGTTGACTCCGCCCTCTGCAACGTTTGAATTTCCTGCATGTTTGAGTTGCCTGCACATTCTCAGAGCCAGGCAGGCAGGCAGGCAGGCAGCGAGCGGAGCCTTTCCTTTCCTTGCCACTGAAAAATGAGTTGCTCTGGGGTTTTAACATGATGCCAGGCCTCCTTAACATGTTCTGGGGGTGCTGTGGAATACTGTTGCAACTGTTGGGTCAGTTTAAAATCATCTGAGGCCTCAAAAAGGGCTTTTTTCATGTCACTTCCTGCCACGACATCACTTCTGGCTTATGATGTCACTTCCGGTGGGCGGGTCCCGACACGTGCCAATCAAAAGTGAGTACCTGTTCTTAAATCATTTAGATGACACCACTGGGTACATCTCCCCTTTATTCCTTTTTGCTGCCGTGGCTCTCATTACTATTCTGTCTGGGACATTTTGATTCTCTGAGGGGGCAGCTGTGCCTACAGGATTTATAGTACAGTGTAGGGTGCTGGAGGGGAAATGGTGCCTGGACACCTGGGTTCTTTGGTTGGCACACCTGGTGAAAGGCACACCTTTGCAGACAACAAGAGGAGCACAGCAAATGCACAACAGCTGAGGTTTATTGTGGGCTTTCAAGGAATGGGAAGACAGTGAGCAGACACATAGTGGGGATTAGAAGAGCAAACGCTGGTTTAAGGCAGAAAAGCCATTTCAGTGTTGTAATGGTCAGAATATATGGACTGAATCCCAGACTTCATAATTTGCAAGTTAAAGAGCACTTTTCCCCCCCATTGACTGTCCTTTAGGAGCAGGAAGCGGGCTTGATCTCAGCTAAACGTACTCAAATAGCCGATTTCTCCAGTATGTGATAATCCTGGGAAAGAGAAAGAGTTAGTGCCCCCCAAACCCTCCCTAACCCTTTTACCAATGCTGAGGGAAGTGCAGCTGCCTCTGATGTGGGGCCTAGCGTATTGACACAGAGTGCCCTGCCTTAGGGGAAAGTTGCAGCTGACTCTGGGGTGGAGCGCGGTTTATACTTACACGCCTATAATCACGACAAAAAGCACTCCGCCCATGCACAGGACAATTGCGACTCCATTTCCAGCAATATTACGATCCTGCAGGGGATGCCCAAAGCGAAGGGACACACGTTCCTGGGAATCAACTGGGTGCAGAAATCCCAAATTGGGTGTGGAAAAGAGAGAGTACTGTCAATGACACTTCCTTTCTGGAACAAATAGCAGCTGCAGGGGGGGAAGGGCGAGGGAGAAGATTTTTGTCAAGATTGTGACTTAGAGATAAAGAGTTAAACGTCTTCTCTCTGCAGTCTTGACTGTACACAATATGGCTATTTTAGGAAACTGGTTGGGCCAAACTACTCATTCAGTATACAACATATGCCATTTCTCCCAGAGAGATGCTTCTACGAGTTGAGTATCCCTTATCCAGACTGCTTAGGACGGGAAGGTGTCCAGATTTTGGATTTGGATTTTGGAATAAGTGCATCAAGATAATGAGAAGTGCTTCCTGTTGCCCACTGTTAGTCAGGGAGGATGGCGCACGTCTGTGTGCTGGCCTCTCTGACTCCAAGAGTGGTCCAAACACACTTTATGGTGTCCCTTGTGCTGGCCTAACTGTGCCGGCCTAACTCCAGATTAGGACTGCGCCCTCAATGAGGCTGCTGTGTGCCACCACTCAACGCTGGCCAAAGTGGGGAACTACAGGAAAGCCAAATAGCCCGTTACAGACATTTCTTAGCCATAATAAGCCATTGCAGGGCAGGTGATACTCTCTGACCCACCCACTCCTATATAACCAGTGATGTCATGCAGGGGAACGCGGGGGAACTCAGTTCCACTAGTTAAAATTAAGGCTGACTCCGCCCACTTCACTCTCCCTCCTCCCCCCTCCCAATTCCTCTGCAAAGAGCTTTTCTTCTTGGTTGGCTGGCACTCAGAGGGTTAAAGGGAGCAACTCCGGATTTCTAGGGGGGCGAAGGCAGTGATGTCATTCAGGGGGAACGGACCAGAACGGGTGTTCTGGATCCTAACGGGCTCCGTGGCTGGTTCCGGGTTCCCGACAAGTGCCAATCAAAAGTGAGTTCCTGTTCCTAAATCATTTGAATGACACCACTATATATACCCCCCCCCCAGTTAGGCTCACACTGGTCTAAGAAAGAAAGACAGACAGACAGACAGACTTCTTGCTGCAGGTCTCTGTGATGCGCCATTTAATTTCTGTCTCACTTTCGCTTTGTCCCTCCCCCAGGCACACTGCATTCTATGCAAAATCCACTTTCCTGTGATATATACCAGCCCCCCATATACACACTTTACCCCCAACCCAATTTACTGCCTCGCAGTCTACCTACCAAAGCACTGACTCAGTGACAAGCAAGACACGCTGGCATCTCGGCATTTGATGCAATTGTACACTTTGTATTGAAGCCAAGCTGCAATGGGGGGAGGAAAAACAAACCATGAGAAACACCAATGATGGATTGGTGCAAACGTGCTTTACAGCACATTTGCAAGACTCCTGGCCTCCAAAAGTTTACTGCTGGCCTAACTCCAGGTTAAGTTTGCGCCTTAAGTGAATGTAGGTATGTAAGTTTTACAGCACATCTGTTCAGTCCCATTAAATTCAGTGGAATTGGTAAGTGCCTATAGGATTGCACCTTTAGTTGATTGATTAATCCATTATTAAAATGTACATTGGGGCAAAAGCCTGGCGCTAGAAGCATTCCTTTGTTTTTAGATGATACATGCACGTATCATAGTGGGTTTCATCTGAGAAGAGGCATTCCCTCCTATGTGCGAGAGAAAAGGAGGAATGCCTCTTTTCAAACCGCGTGTGCCATCGACAGGCGTTATAAGTTCTTGTACTAAATTATAGCGTGTCATTTTTTATACTATACCTTTGTAGTTGATCAAAAGTTTTTAAAGTGCTTTGTCTCAGTAGCAGTCCTAGTGTGCCCCTGAGGCTTGACTGGACAGGAGACATTTCCTGTCACTTTGGGTTGCTCCCTTCAACCCCTGGGAGCCACGTAGGGGCTGCTCCCCAGGCAGGGGCCACACGGACTTGCCAGATTCCCCATCTTCCAACACCCAGCAATGCAGCTGGATGAACTCACCGCAGTCATTTGGGTCACAAGCTGTGGGGGAAAAGGAAGTCGAACCAATGAGTGTGTCCCGGCTGTTCTAATAACCACAGACTGTTCACATGAGACGTTCCACCCTCCCCTTCTGTTCCAGGGACATTTCGTGACTCTCAGGAAGCCAGCAGAGTGCAACAGGAAGTGCCAAAAGATTTCTAAATGCTGCAGAGACCTTCCAGAGGCCCTCAGAATGGCACCTGCAACCAGCACGGACCCTTTAAACATGGCCAGTGGAGACTTCTGTCAGCCATTTTAAAGGGGATCAGTCAGCGGTGTCATCCGGCAACGAGCTGCCGGAACGCTAGGCAGAACTTACCGCCTGATTGGTTGCCCGTCCATGATGTGTCGCCGCCTGCCCGCCCGCCACGCAGGCACCCCTGGCTTCGGAGGGAGTGCCCGCTTGCCTGGGGGGCACGCCGGGTGCCTGGACAAGCAGCGGAGGGGCACGCCAACCAGAGGGAGCCCGCGCGGCGGGCGGGCGGGCGGGCGGGCGGGTGGCGACACGTCACGGACAGCCTGTTAATCAAGCGGTAAGTCCCGCCTAGTGTTCCGGCAGCTCGTTGCCGGATGACACTACTGGGATCAGTGCTGGTTGCAGGTGCCGTTCTGAAGGTCCCTCCAGCCTTCAGAAAGTCTCTGCAGAGTAGATAACTAGGACAGAGGCGCAGATAATGAGGAATGAGGCATTTCTACCCCTCACAGATAAGCGAATTCACGGATAGCGAGTTTGCATATAAAGAGGCCAGATGGTATCTCTGGATGACCCCCGCATGAGTTACTGCTACTGCTATTATCCTAACAGCCGGGTGCTATACAGTAACTAAAATATTTGCACCAGTAATTCCAGTACTGTATAATCAGAGAGAAATTCAGCGCTTCTTTCCATGCATTTTCTCTTCTGTTAAATCAGATTTTGGGACAGTTGGCGGTATATATGGGGGGGAGAGGGGAAGTCCAGGAATACAAGTGCTTTAAGGAGGCACCTTACCTTTTTCTTGGTGCTGCTTTAATACAAGTTTGAGTTTCATGGTCATTTCCTTCCGAAACTTGACCAGTTCTTCCAGCAGATCCTGGTCTGAGAACAGAGCAAGAGACACAGAGGTTGGGGGGCTTTTCCAGAAAAAAAAGAGCATGGGAGGAGATCAGAAGGGAGCAGCTCTCAAGGGCACGCCAGGGTCGGTCCAGGGTTCTCACCTGTCAGAGAGGTTTGAAGCAGACTTTCCAATCTTTGCGTCCCCATTGCCATCAGCTCCAGAACTTTCTTTTTGGCTGGGAAAAGGAAAAGAGAGTGGTGGCCAGAGCCAGCATCTGCGGTCAGCATCGTCGGGCATTGAAGGACCCTCAGAAGGGGCCCCTTGTTGAACACGGACACCTCTCTGCACTTTGCGTGGTGGTTGTGAGCAACTCTCAAGGCCTACCCAAGAAGCCCTTGACCCAGCCCTGACGGTAGCCATAAGCTAAGGGCCAAATCCTATCCAATTTTTCAGCCCTGGTGTAGCCGTATCGAAGGGGGTGTGTGCTGCATTCTTGGGGGGGCAGTCATGGAGGCCTCCTCAAGGTAAGTGAACATTTGTTTGCTTACTTCGGAGCTGTATTGCAGAAGAAATGTAGAGAATATCTGATGGCTGCTATGCTACATATCTTTCCAGGGAAAAGGGAAAATAATGACAAATGTTATGCTACAGCTAAAACCTGATTGAGCTCTCTCTCTCTCTCTCTCTCTCTCTCTCTCTCTCTCACACACACACACACACACACACACACACACACACAGGTGTACAGGGCCGGCCTATCTCAGGCAGCAGAATCAGTGGTGTTTCTACAGGGGGCCAAAACGCTAAGTTTTGCAGGAGCCTGAGCTCCTGTATAAAGTGGCCTCTTGCCCTCAGAGCCATTCCCGGCTTGGAGGCTTTGCTCTCCGAGCTGCGAATGGCTCTGAAGGCGAGTGGGAGGGGCTGTGTCACACAGGAGCTCAGGCTCCTGCTACACCTAGCATTTTGCTCCCCCCCCAAGTAGGAACGCCACTGAGCAGACTGGCAGGGAGTGGCCACTTCCGTCCAGCTGCTCATCTCTACAGATTCTCCTCCTTGCCCTTGTGGCCGTGGAGACATTGCTTTCCCCACAAGGACTGGCTGCCAGGGCGAGGGAGAGGAACGGTTTACCCCTCACTGTCAGGCTCCTTGCAAAACGTAGTGCCCCACCCCACCCCTCTAGGGATGCTACTGGTCTATGGTACTCATTCCACACTGTGGTCCACAGACTGTGATAGATGCACAAGCTGCCTAAAGAAACCACATGTTATCCCAATATCGTGTGAACTTGCAGAAAGGTGACTGGATTGCTCGCAATTTTTGCTGAAGAACTGGGCATTCCCTGCCCAGTAAAACCATTGCCTAGAAAGGTGCTGAGTGCATGATTGGCCCTTGTTCAGCAGGGCCCAGAGGCAGATCTAAGGGAGGGCAAAGACAGTGATGTCATGCAGGGGGAACGTGGGAGAACTCAGTTCCACTAGTTAAAATTAGGGCTGACTCCGCCCACTTCACTCTCCCTCCTCCCCCCTCCCAATTCCTCTGCAAAGAGCTTTTCTTCTTGGTTGGCCGGCACTCAGAGGGTTAAAGGGAGCGACTCCGGATTCCTAGGGGGGCGAAGGCAGTGATGTCATTCAGGGGGAACGGACCAGAACGGGCATTCCGGATCCTAACGGGCTCCGCGGCTGGTTCCAGGTTCCCGACAAGTGCCAATCAAAAGTGCCAATCAAAAGTGCCAATCAAAAGTGCCTGTTCCTAAATCATTTGAATGACACCACTGGGCAAAGCTCTAAGTTTTGCAAGAAGCCTTACCTTGCAGTGGAAATCACTCCTCTCCTGCACCGTTTTAGCCAATCCTCACAGGGAAAAGCAACATCTTGGCGTTGCTTACTGGCTACAGCAGCAAGGGAGAGGCGGGATTTACGTGACAGGGTAAGGCTCCTTGCAACACTTAGAGCTTTGCCCTCCCTGTAGATCCGCCTCTGGCAGGGCCAGAGCGATACCTGCAAAACCTGAGAACTGGCTGACGGCGTAGTGCCGGAAAAAATTCCCCTCAAGACCCTTGAGGAGCGCGATGGTTCGTTCCTTGAGGCGAGTGTCGCGGATCTGTGGCTCCACCACCTCCGCCTGGAGCTTCACCAGGTTGTCCTTGAAGCTCTTGTCGCATTGCAGGCAGCTCCAGATGCCTGTGGGCAGCCAGGCCAGGCACAGCAGCAGCCACAACCACGACAGCGGGGCTGAGAGCAGCATGGCTGAGAGTAAGCCCTGGGAAACGGGGGGGGGCAGGGTTCCACAGAGCGTGATGTCACAATGGGGGGCTGGCTGGCTATGGAACACGGGCCAAGTGGCCAAGCTTCAAAATCAGGATTCCAAGTCAAGTCTAAGAGCTTAAGGAGAATTTGTCAGGAGTGGGCTGGGGTGGCAAACTGACTTCAGTTCAAGGATGTATCCACACCATCCCTTTCCTCTGGAACTCCTTTGCCCGCTTGTTCTCTACTATTGTAGAGAGACTCGGTTTGTAACAAGGTTTCCTCCAACTCCCCATTGAATGATCTAGGATGGAGGAGGCTTTAACCCTTTGCTTTGCTTTGCTTTGCAGAGGCGGATCTACAGGGAGGGCAAAGCTCTAAGTGTTGCAAGGAGCCTTACCCTGTCATGTGAATCCCTCCTCTCCCTTGCTGCTGTAGCCAGTAAGCAACGCCAAGATGTTGCTTTCCCCTGTGAGGACTGGCTAAAACGGTGCAGGAAAGGAGCGATTTCCACTGCAAGGTAAGGCTTCTTGCAAAACTTAGAGCTTTGCCCTCCCTTAGATCTGCCTCTGTGTGGTCCCAATACAGATTGCACACGCACACCCATGCACGCATGAATGCATGCATGCAAGCACACACTCGTGCACACATACAAACACATGTGTGCGGTGGCGACCCTCTGTTGTGGTGAAAGTGCCATAAGGCAATTTTACCCAGCGCAAGTGGCGCAGGGCCAACTCATGCAGCTGCACTGGCTCAGTTGCACCAAGGATGACAGCCAGTGAGCTGCCCGTGTGCTGGCTGAGCTCAGCCAGTGCAGGGGCTTCTCCAGCCGGGGAGAAGGCAGGAGGGAGGGCAGAACGGGGTGGAGGGAGGGAGTTATGCCGGATCCAAACCCCCGTCCCTGGGCTGTGTGGCCCAGATTTGGGCTGCTGCGGGCGCATCAGACTTGCGGGCTGATCAGACTCATCAGATAAACAGATCTGAGAAGCCCCATTGGCAGTGATGTCATGCAGGGGGAACGTGGGGGAACTCAGTTCCACTAGTTAAAACTAGGGCTGACTCCGCCCACTTCACTCTCCCTCTCCCCCTCCCAATTCTCCTGCAAAGAGCTTTTCTTCTTGGTTGGCCGGCACTCAGAGGGTTAAAGGGAGCAACTCCAGATTCCTAGGGGGGCGAAGGCAGTGATGTCATTCAGGGGGAATGGACCAGAATGGGCGTTCCGGAACCTAACAGGCTCCGTGGCTGATTCCGGGTTCCCGACAAGTGCCAATCAAAAGGGAGTTCCTGTTCCTAAATCATTTGAATGACACCACTGCCCATTGGCCTGGCTGGGGCTTACCCTGGAGCAAGGGGAGAATATCCTTCGATACACCTAGTTTGGCCCTAACACTCTGAAGTCAGAGCTTTGACTAAACCACGTTGGGATTCTTACTACTCAATCTCAGCTCCCATCACTGTGGACGTTTTCCACTGTTGTTATAATTGAACCTGTTGGTGCCACTCCCAGCTCTGAGACGGGTAGGAATGACCATGAATACAACCAGCGCCTGAGAATGTTTGCCAGGACCAAGAAGAACCACACGCAGAGCCAAGAAGTCCTTCGCCACTACGGGGTTTATTGGGGCCCTGGGTTATTTCTCCGCCGGCTGGTTTACTTGACTCTTCCCTGCTGTGGGTGGAAAGAGCCCAGCCAGGCCTGGCACTGCCCGGAAGAGGCGGGAGGTGGCATCGTGGGCGTCGCTTTGGCGCAGGTAGCAGAGAAACGCTGTCCACAGGAAGGAGCAGGCACCCACGTACGCTGTGCGCAGCAAGGGGGGTACGAGGGTAAAATTCACTGCCTGGGAGTGGAAGAGAGAATGTTCCAGCACTAGGCCCAGGGGCAGAGCACCTTGTCCTATATGAAAGAATCCTGCTCAGATCTGGGACTGGCTGGCTCCACCTCGGCTGGGGGCCAATCCTACCCCTGGTCCACCACGAGGCGAGAGGGCAGAGACACTTACCTGGAATAAAGTCCAGCACAAAACCCCAGCCTAAAGGAGAAAAGCCAGCAAGTTCAAGGTCAGGCTTTAACTACTACAAATGGAGTTCCAGACACTGTGGCTATAGCTATAGTCCAGGTTTCTAGCCTGGGGGAAGGCAATATAAATATACAAAACGTCTTAATAAATAGAGTGCTAGGTCTTAGCATGAAGGTGCCCTTTATTAGGACTGCAACTTTGAACCCATTAGGTTAATGCATTTAACCCAATTGATCAATCTAATTTTAAATGTATTAAAACCTTTTAGGTAGGCTATTTTGAATTATGGTGTTGGAGAAGACTCTTGAGAGTCCCCTGGACTACAAGGAGATCCAATCGGTCAATCCTCCAGGAAGTCAAGCCTGATTGCTCCCTGGAAGAACAAATCCTGAAGCTGAAATACTTTGGCCACCTCATGAGAAGAGAGGACTCTTTAGAAAAGACCCTCCTGCTGGGAAAGATCAAAGGCAAAAGTAGAAGGGGGCGGCAGAGGATGAGATGGTTAGAAAGTGTCACCGAAGCAATGAATATGAAATTGGGCGAACTCCAGAAGCTAGTGGAGGACAGGGAGGCCTGGTGTGCTGCGGTCCATGGGGTTGCGAAGAGTCGGACACAACTTAGCGACTGAACAACAAGGTAGGCTAAGGGCACAATCCCAGCCTGTGCCGGAACAGCAAGGCCAGCAGCGGGCCTGTGCTATATCCAGCGCAAGTTAGGCGGCCTCTGGAACTTCAATGGAGGAAGGGCATGTTTGTGCCCTTGCGCCCGGGTAGGTGCCAGCCACCCTGACGGACTTGCTCAGAACTGCGCCTGCTAAACAGCAAACTGCACAGCCCGAATCGGGGCCGCACGGCCTGGGGACGGTGGTTTGGATGCGGCCTAACACCCTCGCCAGGTTGGCACACCTACCTGCCCCCCCAGTTCCTCCCTCCCTCCCCACTCCCAGATCTGCTCTTGCGCCTACCAAGTATCCTGGGAGACTGAATGTCAGTCTTTAGGGTACCACAAGCCTCTTTCTTGCTTTAACTGTCCCAGGGTGACATGCCTGCTCCACCATGTGCAATGATTACCTTGTACGTTGGCCAAAACTTCTCCTGTAACTTCCCATAGATGTCACTTTCACCATCCAGGAAAGAGAGACCTTGAAGAGGTAGAGCATGGCTGGAAAATGACATCACCATCTCCAAGGGGCCCCCAACCACCACTCCGGCCCCCTCCCTACTCCTTCTCCGACTCTCACCTGTGTAAAACGCTCCAATGGTGATGGGTGCTGCTACAACCTGGTCACAGGCCACCTTTGCTATCACCTTGGTAGCATTTGCTCCTGGAAGGCAGCGCTCCAAAGCCCGGAACCAGACGAAGTTGAAATTGGCGTGGAACGCAAACCCCACCAAGGCCACTTTCCCTGTCTGTTTCAGATCCAGCGCATCGTGCGCAGGAAGGTCCAAACTGGGCCTTGCCAACACCTGCTGGGCCACATCTGCTGCAGAAAACAATGTCCCATAGGTGGCCACATTAATCACCCAAGGATGGCGATGCACGAGGGCCAAGAGGGGGCGCATTCAATTAGGGGGTGCCACGAAGGTGGAGTTCCTGGAGATGGCCACTAGATGGCTCACTGCTCCAGTGCTGTAATACTGTCTTCTGTGGGTATGGTCTGAAAACACATAAACATATACACAGCTGTTAAACCCCCTAGCCTGAAAGGTGCAGCCCTGTTTTTCAACAGGGTGAAAAGCTTGCCTCCTGCTGGCTGGATGTGGCATGTGCAGCTTTTTACATGACCCGGTATCTGATGGGGTTCCAGACCCCACCGTGGATACCTGAAACCGTGGATACTGGAGATGCCTTTTTAAAAATAGGGGAACATCAGTGGTTTTGCTGCAGCAAGGTAAAAAAAGAGATTAATATTCCCCTATCTTTTTAACAGGCACCCCAGTATCCATGGTATCCGTGGAAACTGAAACCATAGATATTGAATCAGTGGATACTGGGGCACACCAGCATACTGCTGCTGCAGCTGAATATGCAGTGCATTAATACACAACAACACCCTATTCCACCACACCCTTTACATGCACAATATCTTGTTGTGCATATATGAATGGTTCTCCTGTATGCACCACCTTCTCTCACACACAATGCACCCTCTTGGAAATGCACACAAGCACACTGCAAGGACACTGACGTCTCACTCAGGGACTTCTCACTGTCACAGACCCTGTAAGACCACAAATGAAAAAACCGCTCGCTACCATGACCAACCAACCAGACCTAGAAGAGTTAAATCAGCATGAAACTGACTGCATGCTGAAATTGACACAGATTTCAGCAGTGTCAATATAGCATTATGCCCACCTATAAACCTGCCTAAACACACACACACACACACACACACACACACACTCCTGTATTTGTGTGCCCAACGTATGTCCACAAACTCATTTTAAAAACCTCACTACACACATAACTTTTCTTATGTAGACATACCCTCTCTTGCAAGCATGCTTCGAAAAGTCATCCTGTCCGTGACAAACCCTATGGCAGAAAAAAATGGGCCTGACCTGAGCAACTGTTTAATCTTCTGAAGCTGTTTCAGTGGCAGCACTCAGGCCTGGAACTTGTAAAGCAATCATAAAGGAGAGAGTGTCTCAGAGCACGTACAAAGTGACATTTTTTCCTCCACGCTGAGCACACGCATTGACTCCAAAACAGGCGGGGAAAGTCTTATTTTAGAAACTACTCACTCTGCAGCCCTGGTCACATGCATGCATGCACCTCGCTGAGCCACTCATGTTTCTCCCCACTACTATTCCCCCCCCCCCTGGCGGTTGGAGTATTTACCCCAACCTCCTGTCTTTTCCTGGGCTAGCAGAAAAAGCAGCAAGGGAAGAATCAGCCACGTTGCCTGCTCCACCGAACTATAAATAGCCAGACATATGGTCAGGGAGACGCGCCTGTAAAGCAAAGGGGGAATGTCCATTTAATACCTCCTCACCCCAAGCTGGGTAGCGCATATGAGCCAATAAAAGAGCAGGTCCCACCCCCAGACTGCGGACAGATGCACGTCTGGGGCAGAAGGAGTTAACTGCAGGAGAAATATCTGGGACAGGGTGGATTCTGTACAAAAACAAATGCACACTGAGCACTGCAAGACACACACACAATTTTTGCATATCTGTATGTCTAGCATTGCCATCGCTCCCTCCTTTTCTTGCAGGAGATAGGAGAAACTCCAGAATCTGATTTTGGTTCAGGATTTCACTTCGCTGAATAAGAATGTGACATTTGCCGGTTTTTACATTGTGCTTTCAGATTCCGTATAATGAACAACAACCTGATTATCTTCGTTTCCTGGGAATAAGGACACAAGAACACCCTGGCTGCTTCCCACAGTGGCCCACCCCTTGCCTCTGGGAAGTCCAATGGTTGGGATTCAATGATTGCTGAACCCGGGGGTGGCACATGGCCATCTTGTGTAGTCGTCTGTGGCTGATACCCTCCATGTCCCCTTTTAAAGCTGTTCAGGGCAATGGCCATCATCACCCCCTACCAGGGAAATGAACTCCACGGACTGATGATGCTCTGCAGGAAGAAGTCCTTCGTCTGACTGTCTCCTGCCACTGGTATTTCACTGGATAACTCTTGGCCAGTGGCGTTCCTATGGCGGGGGCAGGGTGGCAACAAAACACTAAGTATTGCAGGAGCCCGAGGAGCTCCAGAGCTATTAGCGGTTCCAAGAGCTGGCTCCAAAGCTTTGCTCTCCAAGCCGCAGGTAGCTCTGGAGGCAAGGGGGAGCGGCCGCATTACATAGGAGCTCCGGCTGTGGCAACGCTTAGCGCTTTCCTTCCCCATAGGAACCCCACTGGCTCTACCCTTGTATAAGAGAGAGAGAGAGAGAGAGAGAGAGAGAGAGAGAGAGACAGACAGACAGACAGACAGACAGACAGACAGAAATAACATAATTCCATCTCAACTGTGTCCCCCCTTAATTGTCTTTTTTCCAAGCGAAACATTGTAGTCCAGAGGCGGAGGGAGGGTATAGCCCGGGGTGGTGCGAGCCATGGGCGCCGGCAGCGGCGGGGCGCCATTGCACGGACTAACCCATGTTGTTTGGCCCACCTGCCCTTCCTGGTGTCCATTTTGCACCAAAATGGAGCTATTCCGGGCGCAGGGAGGCGTGGGGGTGATGCATGGGGGCAGGGTGACGTGCTGGGGGCACAATTCCGTTGCCCTGCCATGGGCCCACTCGGGGCTCCGTTCGTCCCTGTTGTAGCCCTTACCTCACAAAGAAGGTGTTCCAGCCCTCTGATCATTTTGGCTGCCCTTTGATGGCACCTCTTCCAGCCTTACAATGTACTTTTTGAGCTGAGGCAACCAGAACTGTTCACAGTATTCCAAATGTATAGCTACATAATAGATGTGTTTAGGGGCATTATAATATTAGCAGTCATAAACCTTCCCTCTGGTGGCCAGTTAGAATAAGAAGGCCCCGTTTAAATGTAAAATTAATTGATTGATTGTTCATTACTGTAGGGTTTTTAAAATTATCTGAATGCTTTAAAAGGAACCTAACATTTACAGACAGGCCCTCCTCAGCTCTTAGATTCCCATTTCAGTGCCTTTCTCAGATTCCTGAGTATCACAACCAGCACTGCTGCTAGTGGCAGCAGGAAACTAGGGTCTCTCTATGTGGACACCAGGAGGCGCTGTTTTGCCACTCTCTGGAATCCTTGTCTATAGTATGTTGGGAAAATTCTCCTCCACAAGCCCCGTTGAAAATGAATGAAAGAACGAGTGACAACTGAGCAAGTGGCATAGCTGGTGGAGGATCAAAATGCTAAGTATTGAAGGCGTGGCAATGCGCCGTCTATGTGCAATGTGCACATTGTAATGTGGCAATGCGCAGCCCCTCCTCCTCACCACTGGAGCCATACAGAATGGCAAGAGCAATGCAGCTTGCTCTTGCTGTCCTGCATGGCTCTGGCAGCAAGGGGGAGGGCCACTTAGTTGGCACATTGCCACACCATCAATACTTAGCATTTTGGTACACCCACACCCACCGAGAGCCACGTTCACACAATCTCCCGTTCACTTCATAAGGCCTTTTGCAAAAGAATCCCAATGATGGAGTGCATCCTTCTGTCTTCTTTTGACAGAGGATTCATAATGTAAGGGTTAGTACAGTCAAGCCTCTTTATATGCGAATTTGCTGTCTGCGACTTTGCTTATCTACAAGGGGCAGAATTGCTACTTTCCCGTTATCTGTGCCTCTATCATCCACTATGCTGCAGAGAGCTTCCAAAGGCTGCAGGGACCTTCAGAATGGCACCTGCAACCAGCACTGACCGCTTCAAAGGACTGGCAGAAGCATCCACTGGCCATGTTTAAGGGGTCCATGCTGGTCGCAGGTGCCATTCTGAAGGTCTCCGCACCCTCTGGAAGGTCTCTGCAGCATTCAGAGATATGTTGGCACTTCCTGCTGCACTCTGCTGGCTTCCTGAGAGTCTCTGCAGGATTCTTCCAATGGCAGATAAGGTACCCCTTGCACTGAACACCATTGATCCCACAGGATCAATGGTTCATTATCTGCAAATTCACTATCCACAAGGATTTCCAGGAACCTAACCCTAGTGGATAATGAGGGCTGATTGTACTCTGGAGTCGGGATCCGGTTATCTGAATCCAAAGCTTAGTCGTAACAGAAGAGCGGCTGTCTTTCAGGGAGGGGCTGTAGCTTAGCTGCAGAGCATATTTTTGCATGCAGAAGGTCCCTGTTTTAGTCCTGATAATCTCCAGGTAGGTTGGGGAAAAAACCCTGCCTTGAATTTGGGAGAGCTGCTGCCAGTCAATCTGTGTATCGGCATCAGCAAAACTGAGCTAGATCAATGGATAGCCCAATTCACCCCAGCTACCCATACTGTGATGCTGTGGTGCCAAAGTGGCACCCACTGGCATCCCATGGGGGAATTTCGGTCTCCGGAGACCTCCTCAGGGCTGCAAGGAGTTCCACAGGCTAATTACCCACTAAGTAAAAAAGTATTTTATCTGTTCTAACTCTTTCAACACATTGTGCGGCTCTTTGCAGCCTGTCCAGCTGAGAGTGAGTGAACTGCGTTTCCTGGTCACTTCATGAAAGGTCCAGTGTAATCTGACAGCTTGAATTCTCCTGGAGTGACAAGTTGTGTAAAAGATGCCTCTTGCCATCGTTCCTCTGCCACGCTGACTACATGCTCCTGTTTGGCCTCGGACGTAGTTTCCACTTTCCAATTTTTGCTCATGGGCTCTGCATTTGGCAAGAGTCTGCCTGAGCATTGCACATCTAAATATAGCAATGCTCTCTGTGTGCATCATCCCTCTGGACAGAGGGTTGTAACAGGCCAATTTATTGAGTCACCTTCTACCTCTAAAAGTAGCCCGGCAAGCATTTCCTCAAGGCTGTTCCCAAGCTCCTATTTACGTTTCTGTCACTTGCCTGGGTCCCTTTTGGTCACCTCCCCTGACGTTTCTGCTGTGTCATCGGCAGCATGGTTCTGGCCTGGCAATAAAAATGAATACAGCAGGCATTAAGCGACAGAGCGAGACACTGGTTTGCCACAAGGGGGCAGTGTAGGTTCGGCAAGTGAGCCAATGCAAAGGTTTCTGTAGGATGTGAAGCTACAATGGCCAATGGTGGGTGAGTGTGGATGTGTAGGTGCCTGTTCACACCTTCTTTTTTTGCTTCCAAGAGCCTCAGCAAATCCTTTCAAATAGAATCTGATGTTTGCAGCGGTATTCCAGAAAAGCTGGGTCCTTCCTACGTATGCCAGCATATGTGCACAGACCTCCCTTGCTGTATAGTCTATGTATGCATCTACAATGGTAGGTAAGTCTAACTGTAAAGTGTATACAGGTATGCACCTGTATCCACTGATTCGTATCCATGGTTTCAGTTATCCGTGGATACCATGGTTACTGGGATGCCTATTAAAAAGATAGGGGAACATTAAACAAATCTTTTTTTCCCTTGTTGCAGCAAAACCACTGGTGTTCCCCTACCTTTAGAAAGGTGGTGAGATAGAGAGCCTTGGAAATGGAGATGCTGTAGCCTACCACTCTCTTCTCATCTACACTTTCCCTCTGCCCCCCCCCCCATTTTCCAATCCAAGGTATGGGAGGAGGAGGAGAAGCTGTCAAGGTTGGCCAGACAGACAGGGGCATTCCCTTCATATCTATTGTCTGGGGTGCCCCCCTCCGTCAGCCCCACTCAGTCATGGCCCTGTCCTACCGTGGACCAGTCAGTCCTTCCATCTCTTAGCCTAACTTACCTTCCAGAGTTCCTGTGAGGATGCAGGTGGGAGTTTGGGGGGTGAGAGGGCCCTGCATGCTGCCCTTGCAGGAGGGCAAAAATGTAGCAAAGTGCACTGCACTGCATATTCTGTTGCGACGACTACTGCAGAACACCTCTTGAATCAGTTTGTGTAACATTCCAGGGGGCTACAATGCTCGTCTGTTGCATTGTAGGTATTAACCAATATATCATAGCACAAGTCTTTGTGAATTAGATCAGTGGTCTTTTTTGAGCTGCGACCCCAATAGATAAATAACGGAAGTATGAGGCTGGAGACCCATTGCCAATCCTGCCCCAATCCCGGGACTGATCTGCCCCCATTGCCATGCACCCCCTGCTCCCACCTGCCGCATTTCCCCCTGCCAAATGTGCCTTCACAACAACCCTGTGATGTAAGAGCCTGAGCAAGGCTGGCCTTAGGAGCTGCGGGGCAAGACTGCAAGAAGCGGCTGTGCAGGATTACATCAAGAGCTCAGTTTTGATAAGGCAGCCCCCTGACTGGGCTGGATCCAAGCGTTCTCTCTCTCTCTCTCTCTCTCTTTCTCTCTCTCTCTCTCTCTCTCTCTCTCGTACAGGCTTTGAGAGGTTGCTGTGACTCCCAAAATGAGGCTTCGCGACCCCATTTGGGTCGCGACCCACAGGTTGAAGAACACTGAATTAGATGTTTGCAAAGTTATCCTCTGTTGACAGAGGCATGTGTATATGGGGACGGACAGACAGACAGACAGACAGACAGACAGACAGTGGGGTTAAATGACTATGAAATGCAAGTGGATGCACAATCTGGAAAACTGATCCTTTCTAAAGCTGCTTTGGGCATCAGATGCAGCCCTGGAGACGTTGGTAGGGGGCTGCTGCAATCCTGATCATGCTTCTTCCAGAAGAGTGATCAAAACTGGGCCACACACACACCCTCCCTGCTGCCGCCTCTTCCTCCTCCTCCTCTGTCTATATTCTATTCCCAGCATCCTCCTGGCCTGGCCTGTTCTGGATAAACAGCTGGGGAATGGAGAGGAAGACAGTGGAGATGGGGGGCATGCTAGCCCGTGTGCTTTAAAAAGGGGGGAACTATCTGGGGCACCATTTCAGGAGTCAGTCCAGCTTTGGTGAGCCTGAGGGTTAGCAGCCTTCAGAGGAGCCCACGACTACATGAAAGACTGGTGATAGCATTTGTATAGTACTTTCAAGTGTTCAGGGCATTTCTCGTATAACAGCTTGTAATCATTACCACAACCCCATAACGTAAATATTACTATTGTCCATTGCAGTTGGGGGACTGAAGGGGAGGGAGATGCTTTCTTAATAGCCCAGTCCTAACTAAATCCCCCCTGCCAATGCAGCCTTGTCACCAGAACACATGCTACATCTTGCAGGGGGGGGGGATCTCAGCCATCTCCTCTGGGTAAGAGAACATCTGTTCTTTTGCCTGGGGGGTAAATCTTTGCTGCCTGAATGGGTCTACTCAGACCAGTGCCAGTGATTTCCTGGTGTAACTCTGAGTGGATCTGGGAAACCCACCTCTCCCCACCCATCTCCACCTTGTTTTTCCACTCCTCACCTCCTGCCCCCCCCATGCTGACTTACTGGCACTAGGGCTCCATGGTGGGCTGTGGGCACAAGACTGTGGCTGAACTGCGCTCTATGGCATGCTGCCTATTGCGATAGCCATAAATCACACTGCAGCACCGGAATGCAAGTCCCAGCAGTGCAGCAGACCAGCAGGATTGGGCCCTAAGACTACCTAGTACATTCATGGCAGAGGTGAGATCAGAGCTAATGTTTAGCTTAGTCTCTTACCCGCTATGCTACACCAGCCTCTTGTTTGGATGGCAAAACCAGTGCACTGACTCATGCAGAGATGCTCCAGGCAGCCTCCTCGGAGGCTTTTACATCAGGAGTAACAGAGCCATCCACTTGCAACAGTGGAGAGATGCGGAAGAATTACGGCACCAAACAAAGAATGGGAGACCCGGGCAATCAATCGTGCTGACAAGCAGGCAGCCTCCTGTTCCGCAGTGGACTGTTAAGGACTAACAAGGGCCCTTAATTATGTCATTCATCTCTTTTTCATGGCACTGTCGCTGTTCCCCCATTTGGATGGGCAGTTTGGGCATCCACAGTCCAGTGGGTTAAGCCAAGTCCAGATTCCTGCATTGCCAGGAGGAATCCCCTAGTTGGTTGGAATTGGGGTTGCGGGGGTGAGGCTACCAGAATCTGGTGGGGCATTTTTGGGAAAGGCTGGGGGGGGTCTCGCCTCTGACGTAATCCCAGTCCCCCTCCCACCAGACAATAGGCCTCATTCATCCTTTCCCTCCCCCTCCCAGCCTCTCACGATCTGTTCACACACAAAGAGACCCATTCAGCCTGCAAGAGGGCCCAACGGCTTTGCTGCCTCTGATTGGCGAGATTCCTGTCATTCATTCTGTGCCCCCACCCTAAGGGGGTGTGTGAGTGCTTTTTTCAGCCTATCCTGATCTCGTAGTCAGATTTCCCCCACCGCAAGGGCCGCCGCCACACCCTCTCCCCTACGATTGGCCGAGGTGGGCGTGGCCATGACACCCGGACCCCTCCCCTTAGTCAGTGGCAGCTCAGTTGCTGCTGGGCCTTGGAGGCGTCAACGTCGGTGGCTGCGTCTCTTGTATCTGCCAAGGTACGGTGTACCAGCTGGCCCTTTTTCATTCTGTGCGGTTCTCTCTTGCTCTTAAGCTTCCTGTCTAATACAGCGACCGGCGGCCGGGGATTCCTTCAGGCCTGGCGTGGGGGGCAAGAGCAAATAGTGTGTCGGCTTCCATATATTTGCTTTAATCAGGTCTGGCTTGTAGGTGAGATTGCAGAGAGGTGTGATTCTTTGCAGTTGCCTGGGGGGTGATCGCGCTTCAGTCTGGAAACGGGAGAAAAGGTGGCATTTGACATGGCATCATGGGAAACATTTTGGCTAGATAATCTTCTGTCTGTCTCCATATTACAGATGAACGGGGCTTGATGTCCCCACTCTCTCGCCTCTTCCTGTGCCTGCCCTCTTCTCTGTACTGATGCACCTGTCTTGCTGTCCCTCTGCTAACATTTAATGTCAGGTGTGGATCTCCGGCTTCCCATTAATCAATCTGTACCCTTCATTCGCTTTCCTCTGTATCTCTTCTGTTTAATCCCTTCTCTCTCCTGTAGTCCACTCTCCGATCCTTCACCCGCTCAGCCTTCCATTCTGCCTGCTGATGTCCCACTGGCAAATGTCAGTGTGCGAATTGCTGCATGGTTCCTTCCGATGCTTGCCTTCACCCCACCCCACCCCACCCCTCCCCTCTCCTTATTGCTCAGGTACGACAATACGGTTCTTCTTCATCTTCAATCCTGTGACCCGGTAGCGTAAAAAACCCTGCTGCTGTGGAGAGGCGGAGGGAACTCCTCCTGCCAAGGAGAAATACCTACACTACCGCAAAGGCCTCTGTTTTTTGCATTGCTGAGCGGTTGGCGTGTCTCGCGTTGAAGCTCGATTACTGGAAAGAGAGTGGTTAGGCGCAAAGTGAACTGACAGTTGTAAACGGACTTAATCCGGAGGGGGTTCGAATGACAAAGGGGGGTGGCATTGCAAAAGGATCTGTCATTACCAGGGGGGTATATTATAATCCTCATGCAGCTGGTTTTCCCAGCATGAGGACAAGACTATATGACGGCTTGTGAATGCAGGTTTCCCACTGCAAACAGTTTGTGGGGCTGATTTCTGCAGGCAGCCAAATCCACAAAGATAATGTGGCTGTCTGTAGCGCCCACATTTTGTGGCTGTCTGCTGTGGCCTGGTGCGGAGCAGGGAGGTGATCTGTTGAGTTCAAAAAGTTGGAAATGACACTGATGGAATTCGAAAGCGGTGATTGAGCACCATGCCTTTTTGGGACCAAAGTCCCAGAAATGTCTGAGTGTTCTGCCCAAAGTAATATCAAATATTTCAGGAATGCTGCAGTGTGTTTTCATGGTAGGAAAGGTATTTGTTGTTGCTGAGGGGTTTGTTTTTTGTTTTTGTTTTTGTTTTGTTTTGTTTGATGTGTCCAAATTCTAATTCAGAGCAGCTGACAGAACCATCTGAACTGCATCATTCCAATTAGGATTTTTATCTAAAAAGGCCACTCAGTGCTCAGGACTGATCTGCAAATCAGGAGAATGCTTAGCATTTGGAACTTGCTGTGTCAACACAATAGTGAATTCCAGAGGGGTAGCAATGCTAGGCTGTGTTACAGTGAAAACAACAAGAACCCCGAGGCCCCTTCATGACTCACCATTAATTGTGGCAAAAGTTTGTGAGAACTGGAGCCTACAGCATCAGAGGCACAGGCTCTGTGTGTGCTGTGTGTGAAGGAAAAGTCAGTGTCATTCATTGACAGTAACATTTGACAGGTGACTTAATTTCTGGAATATGTGACCCTGAAATGACTCTTCCCCACCCCTCTTTAATATTAATCAGTTCCTGGAAGTGAGATCAGTAAGTCACAATCCATAACTTGACCAGTGGAAAATAGGAGTGGGGTTTGAGTGAGAGATTTAATAATACAGGAGCAATATTATTTGGTATAGAATCAAAATTTTCTTCCATTTGTACCCATTTGCCAACTTGGAATGCATTATCCAAAACGCATTTGCTGGCTGTGAACTGGGGAGAATTGCTTTGTATCTAAAGAGACCGTCTGATTTCATAATCCTGGGTAGATTAATGTTGGGCCAAAGCAAGCTGGTGAAAACTTTGTCTTGGGGAGGGTTTCCCCAGCTTTCATGCCTCACACATTTCCATGGGTCTGTGAATTGTGGTTGGCATTTTGGCTGCCGTGTATGACAGTCATGGTGGAGGCAGATAATGCTTTGGGAAGACATGTGCCAGTTGACTGTGGGACGTTCAGTTTGACGGGCCAAACCTGAGTGTAGAGTTCCAAACTCTTGGAGGTGGTGGGTGATGGTGATTCTCCAGCAAAACGCAAATCAAGCAACAATCAAATGAACGAGATCCCAAATAAGCCGGTTCCACGTTGAGCTGGGACAAGAACTGAGAGAGAGCTTGTTGGCTGACTTGGCCTGCGTAGATTTCCCCCAGCATTCCCTCTGCTGGACTTGAGCACCAAACAGTTATGTTGTAGGCAACCGGTATTTATAGCAGCAGTGAGCGCCTCTGTGCCATGGAAGCAGCTTGTTAGTTGTTCCCTGCCCCCTGCCTCCCAGCCCTCCCAGCTCAGTCCTAAACTTGGAACAGGGATCTTGGCAGAAGGGTCTGGATACGTTGGGAGTCATATGAGCCGGCCGGCAAAACAATTAACAGGCGTGCCCTCCACTCTGGAGAAGGGGCGGGGGCCATGTAGGCCGACGGCAAAAGTGGCAGACTCTCAGATATAAACTTTGCGCGCATACACGGAGGCACACAGAGTGACACACATTCAAGTCAGATTTGTTTTTTCAGGCTGTGACTGATGGTTATAAAGATAGGGCCCACATCCCAGAGAGGCCCAGGGTGCTCAGAAGTCCTGGCTCCTAGTCTCTTGGCTGCAAGCCACATGATTTCCCCAGCTCCTTTCCCGAGAACCCAGGAGTTCCTGCTCCCTGGTCTCCTGGGTAATGGGTGCAGTGTGATTTCCCCACCCCCCACATACAATCCAGGACTTTTGACTCCAGACTCTTCCCTGGCCATGCTTCTATCCTGACCTCTCTTGGAGAATCCCGGAGCCTGTGCTCCTGGCTGCTTGCTGTCATCCTTTCCTTCAAAGGAGCCCAAACACCCCGGCTCCCCAGTTTTGGATAGCTAACTTTCTCCCTCAAATAATGACCATGCAGTGGTTCATCGAGCTGGGATTTGGGATTTATTTGCTTAAGTTCCGTCAGAGTGCTTGGCGCTTGACTAGGACAGGTCCCTGTCCTAAAGCGCTTACAGTTTAAAATTTGACACAGAAGGAATAACAGAGGAAAGGCAGGACATTATTAAGGCTGTGTGTGGAAAGGAGAGAATATAAATGTACGATTCTGCTAACCATTTTAGGGGACATAGTGTGTTTTTTGGGAAGAGTTGATGGAAGGAAAAAAAGACTGTGGGGACAGGCTTACTGTTATAAACACCTGGAAAAGGGGGAAGGAATTCTTTCGGGCCTCTCTCTTGTCAAATGGAATCCTGTAGAAGACATCAAATGGAATATGGAATATATGGGACCTGTACCCTCTTTTGAATCATGACAAGAGACCTGCAGGGATACTTAGTGGCAAGGGGATCACATATCCTCAGTTTGTCCCCATTCATCAAGTGCAGCATCTATATTCCCCGCAGTGAATACAGGCATGCCCCGGTATCCACTGATTTGGTATTCACAGTTTAGGCTATCTACGGATACCATGAATATGGGGACACCTATTAAAAAGATAGGGGAACATTAAACAAATTTCTTTTTTTTACCTTGTTGCAGCAAAACCACTGATGTTCCCCTATCTTTAAAAAGGTGTCCAGTATCCATGGTTTCAGATATCCACAGTGGGGTCTGAAACAGAACCCTAGCACATTCCGCGGCATGCCTGTATAGGCTTTTGCCCCCCCCTTTTTTATTCAGTAGCAGATTCTTCCAGCAGTGTCTGTGTATGTGTGTAAGCTTTTGTAGGATTCTGCAGTGCCGAAATGCTAGTACATTGGGTGGACTGTCATGCGTACACTTTCATGACCTCTGACCATGGATCACTTTTGGAGGGGGTATAGGCAAGTGCATATTTCTGAAGTCTACCAGGCAGCCTTCCAGTTCACGTTGGAGTGGATGAACACCCACTTCCTGCTCAGGTTGCCTGTTCTCTCCCCCTACCTTTCTGGAGAGGAAAATGCCTTAGCTTTGTGCCATAGAAATGCAGAACAGTGGTGACCTGCTTGTTGCCGTTGCTTGCTCACTCCAGTCACAGCAAGGTTGCTGGGGTGGGCAGCTGGTATATACTGCACCATGAAAGCACCGTGCTCCTGTGTCTCCTCCGCTCTTTCCTTGTCTGAAGCCAAAATGCATGCTGGGGGGCGCTCCTAAGTCCAAGGAAAGCTGCCCTGGTCCATCTTCTTCCACCACGTCCCCATCAAGCACACGAATGAATTCCTGCCACTGCTTCCTTGGTGCCAAACAACTGCAGCGTTCCTGCCTTTGTTCCGCCTTTCAAGGTGGGCCAGTTGCCTTTATGACAGAGGGCAGACAGAGCCACGGTGCTATATGTACCGCTTAACTATCCTCTCTTGTTGTCTTAGCAGACGAACACCACCAAGACAGAGGCAAGTTGCAGTGCTTTGGTGGCCACACAGAATCATAGAGTTGGACGGGACCTACAAGGTCATCTAGTCCAACCCCCTTCCTGTAGCAGGAAATCCTGCTACAGCATGTGCCTGTCAAGCCTCTGCTTGAAGGCCGCCAATGGGGGAGCATCCACCTCCTCCCTCGGCAATCTGTTCCACCACTTGGTTGCTCCAAGGCAATTGTTCGTCACCTTGGGTGGCAGGGGAGTGGCAAAGTACCACAAGGCCCTGATGTTTCAGGGGCTCATTCAGAGGCTCATCATGTCACCACGCCCTGCAGAAGGGACATTGCTTGCTGGATTTGCCTGCTGCCTTGTTTGCTGACTACAAAAGAAGCAGTGCCTGTTTGTCAACTCTTCCAAAGAATCTGGGCTCACGAGCCTTTCCTCTCTGGTTGGCAGAAAGCGGCGGGCAGGGGGTGGTGGTCCTTGGTGTCCCAGGAGGTGAGCGAGCCCTGGTGACCTGGAGCAGGAGGATGTTGTCAGCCGCGACTCCTAAATTCACAGAAGTGCATGGGAGGCTGGGCCGGAGGGAGTTCCCTCCTCTTGATGCTTGCAGTTTTGTTGCGACAAGAACTTTTTGACAGGTGAAAAGCAAAAGATGACTTGACACAGATAGGCTCTAGCGGGAGCCTGGATTGCTAGCAGAGCGTGCGAGCTGGGCACCGCCTTCTGGGGGTTTAAGGAGCCTCACCATTTGAGGAGGCAGCCACACCAGAAATATTCCAACCATCCCAAGGAAAACAAACTCCTGTGGCTGCCTTAACTAACAATTATAGGAAGGTCTCAGCCCACGGAAGTTTGGTTCCCACTCTTAACCCACTCGAGCCCGTTCCTCTCCCAGCTTGTCTTTCTCTCCCATCCTAGCCTCTGTCTCAATTGGTCTCCTCCTGGCCCAGTTAACCCAGGAGTCCTGGCTCCTAGCCTCTCCCTGTTTGAG
Source organism: Lerista edwardsae (assembly GCA_029204185.1). Lineage (NCBI taxonomy): Eukaryota > Metazoa > Chordata > Lepidosauria > Squamata > Scincidae > Lerista > Lerista edwardsae. Next base: position 331,612 of record JAJKFI010000157.1, on the reverse strand, counting down.
CACCGACTTCTCTCATCTGCAGGCAGCTTTGAAGATGAGAGCCTTCGACTGGCACCTCTCTGCACAGATCTGCGTTTTCTGCTTCTTTACCCATGCCGCGCCCCAGAGGGAGACGCATGTGGAACCAATTACCCCTGGGCATGGTGCCACGCCTTGTGGCTTCCTTTCGGAGTATCCGGGCCAAATCAAACCTACAGGGGCCTAAAAACCCAGTACATCCTCCCCCATTTTTCATCGGAATGTGACTGGTCCGTCTTATCCAAATTATATCTCCCCCCGCCCCGATACCCGCCCAGCTGCCTTTTTTTTCATTGTCCATTCTGTGCCCGGAAGGCGAGGGCTTGGAGTCCTCACTCTCCAGGTTGCCATGTGTGCCAGTCGGACTGTGGGCTTTCAAGGGCATTCCTGTGATTCCATTGCGAGTGCTGCCGTCCCAGTCCACCAGCTGAATACAAGAGGGCATCGGCCGGGCAGTCTCCATGGAGCGGGAGGGAGGGAGGGACTTTCCCACTCTCGGGGGGGGGGGAGAAGAAGCTGCAAATACCAGGCGGCATTGCCAGCTTCTTTCCCCCAAATTTTCTACTTCTCATGGTGCCCCCAGAAAACACAGCTTCCTACCCACCCCCCTTTTCCCTGCCGTAGCAACTCCCTTGGCCAAAGATGAGCCCGTCTGCTGAGTTGCTCATTTGAGTATGATAATTTCCACTCATCTGAGTTTAAATAAATCTATTTGCTACAGTCCAGGAGGTCTATTACAGAATAAATACATGATTCATTGACTATTTAAAATGAGTCTTGTGACCATCGTAACTAAGGTCTGTTTTGGCGAGAAGCCAAGCACCAGGCTCCCCGCAGCCTCAGTTTCTTCTCGGAGAATTTAGGAGGCGATGCTCCTTGGGGTCTATACCTGCCTCCTTTTCTTCTTCTTCCATTATGGAACTTCTATGGAGCTCCCAGGCACTCTCCCATTCAGCCAGTGACCAGGCCTGGCCTTGCTCCGCTTTGGCAAGATTGGAAACCACATTGGGATTGCGGGAAGGCAGCAATTTTTTCCATGTTTTTTTTTTTTATCATAGCCAAAGCCCATGAAAGGAGGGCACTGGGGGTGGATTGTACCTGGGTCAAAAAGGAGGCCTAGGAGCCACAGGATGGGGTCTAGAAAGTTCCTGGGATTTCAGCTGGCTTCATGGAAAGCAAAAGATGGAGGCCAGGCCAGCAGGGAGGCCAGAGGTCCTTGGTAGTTTGGAAGCCCAGAAATATATAGCTCAGGAGACCTTTGTTGCCACCCTCCTCCATTCCCCCCCGTCTGCCCCCATTCTGCCCGCCACAGTTGTTTTGCCCCCTACCCCTTTGGGAAGAGGCCCAAAAGAAACTTCCTCTTAGGGGGCCTGCTCATGGCACGCCGACCTCTATGGTCTGCACCTCTTGAGAGGTCACTTCTCACTTCTGGAAGGTTCTTCTGCTTTTTGTGGCTCTGTTGCTAGTGTGGAAGAAGAGGCACAGACAAATCATTACTTCAGATAGTTGCCCTAGAAACAGAGCCACAGAACCAGGAAGAGTTTTTCAGCCATCCTCAGCTGCTGTGCTCCAAACTCCCGCGGCACACCTGTGGACCTTTCGTGACACACCATTGTGCCGCAACACACTGATTGAAAATGTCTGCAAAGGGCTGCCAACTTTTGCACTGGCCCCCTGTAGTTGACCTTCAACAGCAGCTTGATCTGAAGACACTGGCAGTTTGAGAACCTTCTCAAAGTTCACTTATTGATTTATGCATAACAAATAGAAGCAAGCTGGGTTTTTTTTCTGGCCAGTTATCAACCCTAAACCTCACTTAGGGGCAGTCTAGGTCATATTAGGGTTGCCACATTTTTTTTTCCTGGCAAGGATCCTGCTGTAGACATTTATGTGGGTTTTTTTTTCCACATTTCAAAGACAAGACTTTACCTAGTGTTGTACCCTCTTGTCAGGGAAAACTGTACTTGTTGAATTAACGTTATCCCACCCTCCCCCCAAAGACCTCAGTATAACTCTTCTCTCCCTCTTTGTCGCAGCAACCTCATTGAGGCTGCAGTCCTATCCACATCTACCTGGGAGTAAGCCCCATTGACTACTTCTGAGTAGACATGCATAGGACTGGGCTCCAAGTGGGACTGAGAGTGACTGGGCCTGGATGGGCCTAACCCAGTGGTGTCATCCAAATGATTTAGGAACAGGTACTCACTTTTGATTGGCACTTGTTGGGGTCCGCCCACCAGAAGTGACATCATAAGCCGGAAGTGATGTCATGATTGTTGCCATGGATGTGATCATGTTTGTAATAACTTCAGCTTGTTGTTAGTGTTGATTTAACTTCTATTGCTTTGCTTTCTAGAGATGTGTATATACATATTTTGCTTCAACTGTTCCCTGGTTAAATAGCAGGGGCCAGCTTCGAGTGGGCGGGGCCAGCTCAACTTCTAGGAACCGGTACGTGCGTAGTGGGTGCATGACATAGAGATAGAATTCACTAGAGACGGCATGACGTCACCATCTTGAAGCCACCTGGGGTAGACAAAAATGGCTAACTCAGATCATCGCCGTGAGGGAGGGTTGCCGCGAATTCTCAAATAAAAATCTCCCTCACGTGTTTAAAAGTTAATCTCAACCTTTCATCATGCCTGCGTGTTCTGCATATGGGTAATAAGGTTACAAATAATATTTCCACACGAAACATTATCACATCACATGTTTTTATTTTCGTAAGTTTTTATTTTTATTCAGTCCAAAACAGTACGAGCCGGGGAATCTTTTTGCAAGGGAGCTGCCCGGGGAATTGTAGTACTATTTAATAAGCATGGAGTATACTAATTCACGGCAACCCTCCCTCACGGCGATGATCTGAGTCAGCCATTTTTGTCTACCCCAGGTGGCTTCACTCGGCTCCTATTAAATCAACGGGCATGCCGTCTCCAGTGAATTCTATCTTCATGGTGCATGACATCACTGGCCTAACCCAAGCCTCTATGGTTTGTAGTCAGAAACTCAAACTGCCACATCACACTGGCTTTGTATCACGGAGCTGTTTAAAAGCACAGGAGCTCTGCTGGTGGAAAATGGGCCACTTGGTTCACTGTGGTGGAAAGGCGAGTTCTTCACTATATCTCCAAATTTCCCTCATACGGAAATTTGTGTTTTCTGCGTTTTCTGCCAGCCCCTTTCTGCAATTTAGGGATGAGTATGGCCCTCCCCACATCTTGGGATGCTGGGGGCTCTTTAGCTAAATTGTGTAGGGCAGAGGTGGTTTGTTTGAATAGGTTTGTCTAGTATTTGCAGTGGGTGTAAAGGGGTGGTTTTGGTGCCCCGGAATTAAGTAAACAAAGTCTAGCTTTTCAGGATGTGGGCTGGGCATGCATGCCCACCCTGAAAATGGGTGAAGAAGAGACAAGGTATCTCCTGAATCGCCCGAAGGTCGGTTCTGTTATTTCCCAGCCCCCTCCCGGGCGTTTTGTTTTAAGAGGTTTGGAATCTGTGGTGATTCTGGGGCAGGAGACTCTGTACGAAGGCTCCTTGCTCTGCCGGTGCCCCAGGGGGCCTGAGGCAATTGTTTGCCACCACCCTAATGGCCTCGCCCTGGGATTGCTCAGCAAATTAATTAGCTAACGAGGGCGCAGCTGGCTTGTTAGTGCCACTTGGCCGGGCACCGTTTGGTAGGACTCGGGGCTGCTCGGCTCTGGGCTCGCCTCAGACTTGTTTGGCCGGGTGTTGTCCAATCCCCACAGGTGGGGTGGGAGTGGAGCCTAGTGGGAGACTGAATGGAATGTGCTGGAAGCCGGGCTTCTGCTCGGCGCACAACGTCAAAACAAAAGCCACAGCTGAGCCGACCAGGGTGGAGTGGGCCACGGGCCAGAACTGGGCCTCCAGGGTGCTCTATGGACTGGGGCCTTGCGGTTTAGTGCAGTGGAACTGGGAGCCAGGCTCACTGGACTCCAGTGGCCAAACACAGTGCATGTTTATTTTCCTGACTGGTAGGTGCGGTGTGCTAACATTTGTGTGTGTGTGCAGATAGTTTTCTGTGCTTTATTGACAGCCAGCCTAGGAAATGTTGAAAAGCTCTGGGGATTCAAAGTGTTGGTTGTAATAAGTCCTGGGGTGTTGGAGGCAAATTTAATAAAAAAAGGTAGGAGGTAAGTGTGTAAGGCAAAGTGTGGCTGAATCACACACACATGCATGACATGCTCTGTCTATAGAGGCTCTCATACACTCGAAGAGGAGGGGTCCTGAGCACCCCAGGGACTTTACATTTCTGCTAGTATTTGTGAATATGGCACCACAGGAGCGCACCACTGTGTGTTCCAGGCTAACCCAAAGTAAATAGGAACTGACCCAGTGATGTCACTCAGGGGGAATGGACCAGAACGGGCGTTCCGGATCCTAACGGGCTTCATGGCTGGTTCCGGGTTCCCGACAAGTGCCAATCAAAAGTGAGTTCCTGTTCCTAAATCATTTGAATGACACCACTGAACTGACCTATGTGTCGATTGCGGGAGAGTCGATTGTAGGGTTGTTGGAGAGATTGGGAGTGCAGGTTTCCCTAGGAGGGTAATGGGTCCTTGTGGGTTATGGGTGGTGGTGGGAGTTGCTGCTGAGCTGGGCACCTGGGTGTCTGGGTACTTTGGGTCAGGGCCCAGCAGCACATGGCAGAGCTGGGAAGGAAATTGGTGCCTTTGGGTGTGGCAGCTGCAGCAGGTGGTTGCCAGGCAAAGAAACGCTAGTCAGCGGACTGCACCTGCCCTGGTTGGCGGCCAAAGGGCGTCACCTAGCACCCTTTGCTCTTTGTGGGAAGAAGTGGAGCCGTTTTTCCTTCCCCACCTTTACACCGTGAAGACTTTCCTTTCCTTTTTTGTAAATAATCGGTCCTGCAACACTCTATGTTGGCAAACAAGAGCCGAATAAACACCCTCCTCCTGTTGCACTGAGCCTCCCCTCCGTTTTGCACCCCCCTCCCGCAATTGCTGAGCTTTTCGCCACTAGGGGGAAGCAGACAGACGGGTTTCCCAACCAACTTCTACATTAATATCCCATCTTTCTTCCATTATGGGACTCAAGGTGACATTGACAGGAGTGTTGAACAATGCATAAAAAGACAAAACACGGCCTTTTTGCTGCGTCAAGATATTTTTTCAGAAATTAAAATGGATTACTTTTTCCAATTAGAAATAATACTGTGGCTGCATCTGCTGACACTATATCACCTATGTCCTCTACCTAGTGCATTTAAAGTTAATAAAAATGAGAATTTGGATTAGGCTTAGAACAAAAATGTAAGACATTCTTTCTGCCTTTTCAAATCACAAAATCTGTGAAAAATAACTGTTCTCAAATAGTTAGGGCAGTACACACAGTTCTCTTCTCCCTACCTCCTGCAGAATCACAATAACCCCTGGGAGGTGGGTTAAGCTGAGATCAAGAGACCGACTCGGGATCAACCACCACATTTATGGCTAGTTGAGGATTTGAACCCAGGTCTCATCAATCAATTGTATTTATATACTGCTTTGCAACAAATGTTCACAAAGTGGTTTACAGGTAAAAAATAATTATAAAATTAAATGGCTCCCTGTCTCAAAAGGGCTCACAATCTTAAAAAAAAATGCAGAATACCACCAGCAACAGCCACTAGAAAAGACACTCTGGTGGGGTGAAGAGGGACAGTTACTCTCTTCCCGGCTGAATATAAGAGGAACACCACTTGAAAAAGTGCCTCTTGCCCAGTTAGCAGGGGTATCAGCCAGTATTTTAACCATTCACTTTTTGGCTAGTCTCCCATCCAGGCACCCAGGATTTGGATTACGCTGAGCTTAATTTGTGCCAGGGCTCATTAGGACCAAGTCTTGGATACCTTCCTATAGTGCCCTTAAATGCTTTTTTGACACACGAGAGACAATAGTGACGAAAAGCTTTTTCCGCTTCGTGGCGTCTGCACAGCTGGGCTTTCTGCTTAGCTTGTGTCTTCTGAGCGCTTGACATCAGGCGGGCTTTGGATCCCCGGTGGCTCTGCTCCCAGAAGCCAAGCACAAGGGTCGAGAACTGGCATGGGTTGCGGTAGGCTGGGACGAGCGGGAAGAGGATTGCGCATGGAACACGGAGGGCGCAAAGCACTGTGGCAAACTCTTTGAAACAACAGCCATGACTGAGTGGTCCTTGCAGAGCCGCTCATGCGGAGAAAAGGCAAAGCCTCTTGTCATAGAGGAGATCCCCACGGCCGACTGCACTGCTGGAACAAGGGCGCGAGTGTCTGGCTCCAGCGGCCCAAGCAGGCAAGGCTGCTGCCTGCGCCAGCAAGCCCAGCAGGGGTCTGGCTGGGGTGGGGGGAGAGCTGGAAAATCTAGCTCATCAGCCAGATGCTGACTGGGGTCGCTGGGCCAGGAACGAAGGAGAGGAGATTGGAAGCCTGGATTTTTCCGCAAGGGGAAAGTAACCTAGTAGGTGCACGGAAGGGGTCAGAAGTGGGAAGGCAGGATTCCTGGGGTGTCTCCCCAGGTAGCTCGAGGGCTGTGTGTGAAATTATGAACTACATCAGCTTTTTAAACCCCCCTTGTTTTTACAACTTTCAGATGTCTTCATCCCAGTTTCTCCAGGTCTTTGTTGATTCCTCTGCCATTACTAGGGGTGTGTGTGTGTGTGTTTGGTGATATTTCTTCCAGAATTTCTTGAATAAAATAGCAAATTGCGGTGTTACGTGTTTTTATTCTACATTTTCCATCCAAGTTCTCGTTTGTATTAATTTTAAAAGCTTTGAAAGTATACTAAGTAGATGATACAGGTGATATAATGTCAGCAGATGCAGCCACAGTATTATTTCTAATTGGAAAAGTAGTCTATTTTAATTTCAGGAAAATATCTTAAACAAAAAAATGCGGTGTTCTGTGTTTTTATTCTGATATTTTAACCGCCTAAAAAGTGGTTTTCAACAACAACAAAACCACCCTTAGCCTTTACTTACAGTTATTATGAATGGGCTAGGATTGTGATCCATTACACTTTCTCACACTAGTATTGTTTACTGGAGTGCAAGGTCATTAAATACAATATAATGCAAGCCTGGGTAGGAGCATTTCCTTTTGTGTGTTTGGGGGAACCTAGCAGAATGGGACTGTAAAGTCTGTGTTGCCTCCCCTTACCATTTTTTTGACACTTGAGCACACATGCAAATGTACAAATGACGCAAGTCTTGCAATGAAATGCAAATTTGACAACAAAGGAAAACTACTTCCCACAATAAGGTTTAGTGCAAATTACATAAAATGTATTAGGTTTCCTTGCTGAATTCTAGCTTTGCAGTGCTGGTTTTTTTAAAAAAAAGAAAATAGTGGTTGGTTATGTTTAAGAGCTAGTGAAGATTAGGGGCTTGGGGGGGAACCCTACTGTTTTGGTTACTTTTTTCCTTCTTGCAGTAGAAGAACAAACAGGCAACTTTGAAGGAGAGGACATGAAAATGTGTTGTACACCTAAATCTGAATATGAATGCACTGAAATGTCACCTACTCTTACCAGCTGAGCATGCACATCCACATATCAGCACAGCTGCCATCTTTCCTTAATCCAGTGGTTCTCAAACTTTGTAGCACCGGGACCCACTTTTTAGAATGACAATCTGTCCAGGACCCACCAGAAGTGATGTCATGACTGGAAGTGCCGTCATTGTGACGCCAGAACCTGCTGCTTTCATGATAATGCAGCAATCAGCTGGGTCTCAGTCATTTTCCAATAGCAAAGTGAACAACCTTGACACAGGCAAAATAAGCATGCACCCCTCTCTCTTTCCAGCATCCTATCTTCTCGTATTTTCAGTATGGCTGCTCTAGGTGCTTTGCGACTTATCTGACCACAGCTTGGGAACCACTGTCTTAATCCATTAGAGCCAACATCTTGGCACAGGACACCCCTTGCTTTCCTCTGGTATGCCCCACTCTCACCAAAAATCCATGTTTTGTTTCCCGGTGATAGTTCTGGAAATACAAGTTTTTATTGGCCTTGTTATCCGGTCAAAGCCTTTGGTCAAGTTTTGTATTTGATAGTCAAGTGAATGTCAGAAATATTTCCATTGCCTCCCTCTGTCAAATATGAATGTTTTTTCTCAGAGGAAGAAAGAGGAGAAACTGTTCCACTTCTTCCCCTGCGTACCTTTTGAAACTTTCCAGATGGATTATGTCCCTGATTTTGGGTACAGAAAGAAGAGATGTAGAAATGCTGGAACAATGGGAAAATGTATTGTGTTCATTAGCCTTTCCTATATGTGTATAGTATTGTATGAGTGAACTTTCAGCTGTGTGGCATGAGATGACCCCCCCCCCGCAAGAGATGGGTGAGAAGAAGAGATTGCAGCTGGAGGAGAGTGTGGTGGGATTCTGGGAGACCCTGTAGTGAGATATGGGAGGGTCAAGGATCAGGCCTGGACTGTAACCCAAATATGCCTATCTAATACTCTTCTTCGTTTTCCCTTCCGTCTCTCAGCCATGGCTGTCCGGGCCCCTGTGCCACGGGGCGACGGCAGTGCCGAGAGATACCTGTTCGTGGACCGGAACCAGGTGGGCAACCCAGCATCGCAGGCCGACTGGACGGCCAAGCGCCTGGTGTGGGTCCCCTCGGAGCGTCATGGCTTCGAGGCCGCTGGGCTGCGCGAAGAGCGGGGAGACGAGGTGCTGGTGGAGCTTGCCGAGAATGGGCGTCAGGTGCTGGTCGCCAAAGACGACATCCAGAAGATGAACCCGCCCAAGTTCACCAAGGTGGAGGACATGGCAGAGCTGACCTGCCTCAATGAGGCTTCTGTGCTGCACAACCTCAAGGACCGCTACTACTCGGGCCTCATCTATGTGAGTCGGCTTGGCCTAAGCCCTTCACCTGCTACTGCTGCAATTATATCCTCCTTAATGTATCCAGCGCTTCACCTTCTCACCCCACTCAGTCCCACAAGAATTATAATGGCCCTGGGAAAACTGTTGTTTCCTACCACCTTTGTTGTGATCAATTAAACTCACTCCCTTCCCAGGAGTCCTGGCTCTCAGACCTGTCCTCTAACCCACTAGATTCTCCTTTTCTCCCACAGTGCCCAGGAATCCTTACTCCCAGCACCCCTTTCTCTCTTCCACTAAAATGATCTGATGCCCCAGAATCCAAACATCCCAGAATCCAACCATCCCAATGGTTGGGGTGGCCCAACCATTGTGGCCACCCCAGAAATAGAGAAAAAGCCCAGGCCAGCCTGAACTTCTGGTGAAAACCAGTCATTAGCCATGATTCTTTATGGGCTTAGTTGTGTCACACCAGGCCTTGGCATCTCTGTGGTAATATATATTTTGCATTAGGAATGAGAGCGGGAGAGGAGTTCAAATTCTAGATCAGAAATTCTGATAGGGACTGTGACAGTGTAGCCTTATTTTCTGTGGTTACCACCCGACCTTGCGTTCTGGCCTGAGCCACACTGAGATCATTATATCCCCTACTGGGGTATAATTCCAGGTGGTTTATGAGGTAGGTCCTTGGGGCATTTCTGTACCCCCTATCCCAGCAGACTGTGGTTGTCTTCAGATGCTGAGCAGTTCAGTCACAGCAGGAAGGAGGAAGAGCTGATTTTGGGGCACTGAGGTTGGGCTTTTGTTGTCAGTTCATTCATAGTGTGTGTGCATTTGTGTTGTTGATGATGTTGATTCCAGAAAGAGGAAGTCGAGTCTCCTCCACCCTGTAGTCCACAGCTAGCTACAAAGGGGAGAAGGGGAGGTATGTCCTTGGCCTTCTGTCCTGCTGGTATTGTCAGCTCTGGTTTCCGTGGCACCCAAGTGGGCACAAAAGGCTGCCTGAGAGGCAGCTCGCCAAGGCATTCTCTCATCCGCACGTCATCACTGACTTGTGGGCAGCCTAGCACCCTCCCCCCCACCATCCCCACCCCTGCAGCTGGGTATCGGGGCGGGAACGGACTAGACCTGTTCAGCCAGAACAGGAGCCGGCGATGGGCGTGAAATGAATCCTCCTGAGGGCACAGTCACAACACAGCCAATCATGGAAGCGGAGACAGCCTTGGTGACTCAGCAAGTGGTGCCTCCTGGTTTGAGGCAGGAGACTACGGTCCCCCACAGATGTCTAGCCTTTCAGGAAAAGATTAAAATCCGCATGGAAAAGGATTCCTCAGCTACCTTGGGCAGCGGCTCCCATTGTCGACTTGCTCTGGTGTTTTTCCTGCTATCTCACCTGTATCTTCCTGCCCGTCAAATTCAACCTATTGCTTCATGCCCTGTTCTTAGGGCCGATTCTCTCAAACAGTTCAGCCTATAGCAGCTATGATTTTTCTTTTTAGACAATCTGTACAGGCAACCAGCTTTTTTTTTTTTTTGCCCGTTATAGGACAGCTGTGTAACTGCACTGCTGCAGGCTGAGTTGACTCTTGGCATGCCAACGTGAAACCCACCCTGGACATGGGCTAGCAGCCATAGGCTAAAAATTTTTAGACTTGCTTTGGCAACCGGCTTGGCAGTGCCACTTACTGAAAACCACAGCCATTGTAGGGTGAAGCCATTTGAGAGAACTGGCCCAATGTGAATTTTCTGCAAACAGCCTCCTTCCTGAGGCTACTAAAACAATTTTTTTAAACAAACAAACAAACCTGTTAACTATGTTACTATTACCTCAGAATGCCAGATGCAGGGGAGCAACAACATGTGTGTTCCCTGAGGCATCTGGTGGGCCACTGTGAGATACAGGAAGCTGGACTTGATGGGCCTTTGGCCTGATCCAGCGGCGCTCTTCTTATGTTCTTAAGGCCCAGATTTGTTTGCAAGTTATTATCGTTCGCTTCCTGCAGACAAGATAGCAAATTCTCAGAATTTTACCTCAGAAATTTACCTCAGAATGCCTTGTGTGCTCCCTGAGGCATCTGGTGGGCCACTGTGAGATACAGGAAGCTCGACTAGATGGGCCTTGGCCTGATCCAGCGGGGCTCTTCTTATATTATGTTTTCACGTTCTCACATCTGGTCTTACTGTAAGAGCAGTTGCTCTTGACAGCAGAATCCAGAGTGGTGCCCCCCAAATCTCCAACTTCCATGTCATTTTAAAAAAGATTAACTATTCACGTTTGTTCCCTGTTCTTCCTGCTCTACGCTCAGAATGGGTGCTGATTTATCCCTCTTTGTGAGGTAGTTTAGTCCAAGGAACGATGATTGGCCCACAGAAATAACGTCAAGCCTGAGCTGGGATTTAACTTTGATTTGCCAACCAAAGCCCAGCACTCCAACCATTGCCCCACAGCCAGCAGGTGTCCCTTCTACTTTTTCCTTCAGGGTGAATGTGTCTGAAGGCAGGGACTGCATGTTTTCCTTCCACACACCCTTCTCTTCCCACTGCTGCTGCTCTGCTTATTATGTAAACTGTGCAGTGGGCACTTCACAGAACACAATACAAGTGACACAATTCCTGCCCAGAATCAAAGCAGGCTTGGTAGATAAGCTGAAGCCACTGAACACAACCAAACTCTCCTTTCCCACTACTTTGCTTCTGGCTGAAACCCAAATAATTTTTGAAGTTTTGAAAAAAAGTTGGCTTTGGAATAATGCCTGCAAGTTGAGAGATCTTTCGGCAACAAACAAACTTGCAGAGATGCTGTTGATGTGCATATTTGGACTGTGCTCTGAATGGAGTGAGGAATGACTCTGATACGCTGATATGTTTCTCTTTTCTCTTGCTACCACAGACCTATTCAGGGCTTTTCTGTGTGGTCATCAACCCTTATAAAAACTTGCCCATTTACACGGAGCAGATTGTGGAGATGTACCGGGGCAAGAAACGCCATGAGATGCCCCCTCACATCTATGCCATCTCTGAGGCTGCCTACCGGAGCATGCTGCAGGGTACGAATCTGGAGCAAGGGATAGCTAGAATTTGGGATGCAGACTGGGATAGTTTTTGCTAAATGCTGGGGAGGAGAGAGAAGGTCAAACAGTTCTCTCTTCTGCACCGGATTAAATGGAAGGAAAAAGTATGTGGAGGGGGGGCACTGTGGAATGTGTCGGGAAGATTCTAAAATCTTGCAATTGTTGAACTTGGATATGTGGGTGATTGAATGTGTCTCTCTAGTGCCCTCTGGTGGAGGAAAGCAGTCCTGAGTCTGTATGCAGGAGAAACTTGACTCTGAATGGTCTTTCTTTTTCTTGCCCCCCTACAGACCGAGAGGATCAGTCCATCTTGTGCACGTGAGTGTTGCCAAGATCGGGGGTGGCTTACATATTGGGGCATCAGGTGTGCGGTATTGGTGTGTGGGCAGATCAACGGTTGTCCTACACTCATTGTTTTCTATGCCTGTTGGAAAACTTTGTAAATTGTTGCATTAGAAGGGCGCTGAGCCTTGGTATTTAATGCTTCTGAGGGAGAGGTGAAGCAGAAAAGCCTACTCCATTGGCCTGGCTGGAACTAGACAGTGCTGCTGGGCACTTTTTATCTTAGAACTGTAAGGCAGTAGTCATTCTATCTGATTGTGCTCAGTTTCCTCTCCCATCCCTGTTTCTGTTGTATCGTATCTCTTAAATTGCAAGCTTTGAGAACATTGACAGCAAAGTATTGCATAAATGTGATGTGGCATTCAACAGTTAACGTGGGATTGCCGGTATCTCAGCTGCTCCGCTTGGTCCTGTAAGAGCCATGGTACAGGCTGCTGTTCTTGCATGCACAAATTCCCTTGTATTTTAACACCACTCCTGGTCTCTCACTCTCCACTGTCTGCTCTTGTTGACAGGGGTGAGTCAGGTGCTGGCAAGACGGAGAACACGAAGAAAGTGATCCAGTACTTGGCACATGTGGCTTCGTCGCACAAAGCCCGGAAGGACCACAATGTGCCGGTGAGTGGCTTCTGATTTGTAGCCTCTGATATTGGCTCTTGGTTTCTGCCACGCCCACCTCTGCAACCAACACTTTGCCCTGGTCCGCTGCATCATCCACCTCTGAAAGTCTTCTCTTTTTGCAAACAGCCTGGCCTGACCTCTTTGGCAATCCCAGCATCTGTGTTCCTGAACTGGAGCTGGTTGTCTTTCTATGCCCTGCTTGTGGGCGCTTTCTCTCTCTCTTTCTCCCACCTGACAGCACTGAGGTTGAAGAACCTGCTTCACCTGTACAGCACGACAGCTTCCCTGTTATCTGTGGCCGGGCCTAGCCCATGAAGCCATTTCAAAGCCAAGGCTCAGCCCTGGAATGTGCTAAGTCACGATAAAGTGAAGTGCCCTTGAAGCAGGACAGAAGGCTTTTCTCTCCTCCTATCAGCAGTCCCACCCAGGCTGTATTGCTGTGGAATTTGCAAACCCAGTTTAAAA
>JAJKFI010000157.1:259513-317879 GCA_029204185.1 Lerista edwardsae | reverse complement strand
AGGGCCTAATCCTATCCATGTTTCTGGGCCGATGCAGCTGCAATGCATCCCCAAGGTACGTGAATAAATATTCCCTTACTTTAAGGAGACCTCCCTGATTCCTCCACCAAAGGATGCAGCTCATATTGCATTGGGATGGCTACATCAGGGATGGAAAATTGGATAGGATTTGGCCCTTACTTTCTGGAGCTAAAACTACATTGAGGAAGGGGCCTGGGATATCCCAGGTGAGGAAGGCCAGCCCTAGGATAAGGTAGGGAGCGGCTTGCATACTAATAACTTGTCCCTGGGTGCATTTCACGTTCAGGGTCTGACTGACTATTAGGAAAAAAGAATTCTTCCCTCCTGTTTCAGTTATCTGGAGCTATGTTAGAATAAGCTTTTATGGAGTCTTTTAATGTATCCATGTTTAGGGAGGCTGTACTGACCTAGGATTGTCCACCTTGATCTTCTGGATCTTAGGGAGAGAGATCTCCTATTTTCACTAGTAGCATCCCTAGAGGCTGCTTTAGGAGCTGTGTAAACCACTCCTCTCCCTCGCCCTCCACCTTGCCTACTGGCTACAAGGAAGAGGAGCGGTTTACACTACAAAGTAAGGCTCCTTGCAAAACCTAGTACCCCACCTTCCTCTAGGATCGCAACTGATTCTCCCCATCTAGAGATTAAGTGTGGAGAAAGTGGATAGAGAAAGGTTTCTTTTTTCTCCCACTCTCCTAATACTAGAGCCAACTAAATGGATGGACGGTAGATTCACACCACATACAGGAGTTCTATCATTTGAGCTGTGTGCCCTTTCTGCAGAGCTGCCTTTTCTGTCTTCCTCCTCCTTTGCTCTGTTTGTGAGCTACAAGCTATTTGGATCGCCTGGGGATCTGGTGGGTAGAGGGTCATCCCTTGTGGGTTTGCATTAGGCATTTTGGGCCCCATCCGATTCTCTTATGGGGATGATGTGGGGAGGAGGGTTCTTGTGGGCAGTGGAGGGGAGCTAGTATTAACCTCCCCTCTGTTATCTTGCCGTCCCAGCCGGAGTACCTGAACGAAGCCAAACAACAGGCAAGAGAGTACACTGCATGCCATGGAGACACCAAGCTCCTCCCTCTCTCCCGCCAAATGCTGATTGCTGGTCACTTATTGGCTGCTGCTCCTGGCCCCGCCTCCATTTTGGCTGCAATACTTGCTTAGGCGCTTTTATTGTTGGCTTCAAACTCCTGTGTCTGGTTGTTTGTTTTAAAAAGCCATTTTTCCTCACCTCTCTTCTCTCATGAGCGCCAAGGCGGTGGCGTCTCTGAGAAAGGAACCAAAGATTTTGAAGGGCTGGGAAAGGGAGCCAGGATTCCTGTGGCCCTCTTCATCTTCCCTGTCTTGGTTCCTGGTTCATGTTACTGCATTGTTTGTTGTTTGTTCATTGTCTGATTTAACACTTTGGTTTTTTTGTTTGTTTGCTTTTTGTTTTGCTGTCTTGCTCCCCCCCCTCCCATTTTATGTTGCGTGACGTCATCCCCACCCTGCCCTCCATAGACCTCCAACCCTGCTTCCTACGTGAGTAGTTTTCTGTTGTGCATTTTGGGGGGCTGGGAGGGTTTGCTTCCCAGCGTTCATGCTTTTGTGTTTCTGTGTCTAAACGGTGCCCCTGCCAGGACTTGCAGTAGCTTGGAGCTCTCCCTTTCCCAAAGCACCCACCCCTGCTGGGATTGGAATTTCCTTGGAGCATTTTTTACTGCCCAATAGCTTTTTGCTAGGGCTGGAGTCCTGCCGCCTTATTGTTGTTTCTGCGGCCGCATCTTTGCCGCTTTGTAACACACACTCTTCCTCCCCCTCCCGCCTCCTTTCCTTCTTCCTTCCAGGGTGAACTGGAACGTCAGCTGCTACAAGCCAACCCAATCTTGGAGGCCTTTGGCAATGCCAAAACCGTCAAAAACGACAACTCTTCGCGATTTGTAAGTTAGTGTAGATGGAGCACCCCTTCTGTCTGGAAAAAAAGGTGGAAACCAAGGATGATGGGTGGTCCGTGAAAGAATTGAGCCCTGGAGTTATTGCAGATTTAAAACATGTGCTAAAATTTCAGTTGGTGTCTGCTTCAGCAGTGGCAAAGGAATCTAGCACACACCACATCAGAGGTCCTTAGTGTCTGCATTGCATATGTTTAAATGCATCTCCTTGTCTTGTTTCAGATGTCGTGTTCTTGGGCCAATAAACCAAAATTTGTTGGACGGGGGATGAACTTGAGCGCTCCCTCCCCTGCTCATGCACCCAGCTTTATAGAAGGCTTCCTAGTTTATTAAACCATGGTTTACTGTGAAATCTGAACTGGGAAACTGTGGTTGAGTGCTCCCGACAAACCAGGATTGCAAACTGCAGTTTGATCCCGGTTTATACCGAGCGCAGAAACTACCGTTTCCCAGTTCAAATGTGGCAGCTGTGGAATCCATGGTTGTTGCATTCCTGGTTCAACATCTGAGCTAGATTGTTGTCTCGGGATAAGAGTGTTGCAAGTGTTTCCTCATACCTATTTAGAACTAACGGCCCAATCCTGTCCAGGCCAGTAATGTTGGTGCACCCCTTCAGTTGGTGCTGGCTGCTTTATGGCAGTTGTAAAAGACACTCCAGCAGCACACTCAGGAGTGCACTGCCTGAGAATGTCGGTAGGAAGGACAGAGCCTTCCTGCTGGCGCCAGGGAATCCAGAGCCACCCAGGAGGGGTGGGAGGCAAAACGATGTGGTAGGGGAGGTGGGGGAAGGGCAAAATAGAGCAGCGTGGAGAATGGGCGGATTGAGTCCAGGAAAGTGGCAGGTTTGGCAGCAGTGGCAGCCACAGAATTCTAGCCCCCTTCCTGGACCCAATCCCGTGGCATGGGTCCATGTGGCTATTTAGCTAGCACAGGAGACCCCCTTTGCCATGGAAGTTTACCCCCAGGTAAGGGAGCAATTGTTCCTGTACCCAGAGAAGACATTATCTATGCCCCCCAAACAGGATGTAGCAGAAGCTATTTTGTTGCCGCTGCATTGGGGGAGGGGGAAGAATAGGATTTGGCTCAAAGGGTACTGCCACACAATACTCACGGGAAATGTAATAGGACGTACCCAATTAAAGAGGCATATTGGCCTACTCAGTTATCCTGGTTTTTGGCTCATTTCTTTCCCCCTATGTCGTCTTTCCTCCAGGGTAAATTCATTCGGATTAATTTTGATGTAGCTGGCTACATTGTTGGAGCCAATATTGAAACCTGTATCCTGCTTGTGGGAGTGTGGAATTCTGGCAATTGAGTTTTTTAGGCAGCGAGCAGATTTTAGAGCAGATACGGGATTCTGGATGCTGGTGGGTTGGTGTAAGAAAGGTGGGCAGCTGTG
Organism: Lerista edwardsae; assembly: GCA_029204185.1. NCBI lineage: Eukaryota > Metazoa > Chordata > Lepidosauria > Squamata > Scincidae > Lerista > Lerista edwardsae. The sequence continues at coordinate 314,531 of JAJKFI010000157.1, read as the reverse complement.
ACTTTTGATGAGTTGGAAAAAGGATGGGGTTTTGGGAAGCCAGAATCCTTGTTCTGGGTGAAGAAAAAGAGACAAGGTGGTTTTGTGGAGGGAAAGAGACAAGGGCAGGTTTTGCGTCCAGATAGGCATTTCTGTCCCTTATCATCCTTAACCCTGAGTGGCCCAGACCTGCTAGAGAAATCGCGAGCCATCCGCCAGGCCAAGGATGAGCGGACCTTCCACATCTTTTACCAGCTCTTGGTTGGCGCTGGTGAGCACATGAAAGGTAAGTCAGGCTCTTGCATTCCCCAAACAGCACAGGGAGGAGTCTTTTCTTTTTTCTCCCCTTTCTTAGGCCATGGTCTCCCGAAATTGGGATGTCCCAGTGTTGTTCAGTCGCTAAGTCGTGTCCGACTCTCTGCGACCCCATGGACCACAGCACACCAGGCCTCCCTGTCCTCCACTAGCTTCCGGAGTTCGCCCAATTTCATGTTCATTGCTTCAGTAACACTAACCATCTCATCCTCTGCCGCCCGCTTCTCCTTTTGCCTTCAATCTTCCCCAGCATGCGGGTCTTTTCTAGAGAGTCCTCTCTTCTCATGAGGTGGCCAAAGTATTTGAGCTTCAGCTTCATTCCCAGTGTTAGCCAGGAGCAACAAGCTTGATGGAGAAAGGATCATTAGGAAGTATTTTTTATTTGAAGCATTTATACCCTGCCTTTCCCATTCCGAAGCAAATGCCCAAGGCGGCTTACATGAGCAGGCTAGTCTAAACCACAATTTTTTCAATGGGGTTTTTACAAATATACAGTATTATTGTGATCTGCCAATCCTCAGGCCCAGATGCTGCCTTCACAGTGTGATTCTCTCCTTTGGCTGCCTGCCATCAAGCCTCAGCAGGCAACTGCATGTCAAGCCTCGACAGGTCCTTAAGGTATCCTGCTCTTTTGCCGACTGACCTTCTCACACACTCCCCTGCAACTCTCACTTGTAGCAGAGTACTTGTAGAGAGTAGAAGGGGATCATGAGGAGACCAGTGGACAGAAAACAGGATAATCAATCCTGATTGGTTTTCACGACATGAATGTGACTGACGTTCAGCTGACAGGGCAGGCAAAAATGATGACGGATGGAGAACAAGTGGTGGAGCTCATTGATGAGAGTGGAGCATGCTGTAATATGGGTGGGGGCACGTGGGTGCTGGGATTGACCTATAGCAGCAGGGGCCTCCAAACTGTGGCCCGTAGGATGTTGGGCATAGACGCAAATGCCTAGAGCATCCCCTCTAGCCGATCAGCTGGAAAACGGAGCTGCAGTGTGATGGAATGATGTGTGCCACTCTGGGCAGGGAAGGCTTTCCCCTCACATAGCGGTCTGCAGCTTGGAGACTGCTGACCAATGGAAAGGCACGTGGCGCCTCATGGGCCCCTTTTCTTGCATGACTTTCAGGAGAGCTGCTACTGGAGCCATTCAATCAGTATCGCTTCCTGTCAAATGGGTACCTGCCCATCCCAGGACAGCAGGACAAGGAGATCTTCCACGAGACCATGGAGTCCATGCGCATCATGGGCATTTCGCATGAGGAAATACACTGTGAGTCCTTCGAGTGCGATGGCGGTGGAGGGCCCCGCAAAGACAGCTCTTGCAATGATCTGTCTAGCTTGGCATTTTGCTTGCTGAGCATGTTGCGCCAGGTTCCCCCAGGACATGCGCAAGCAGGATGCAACAGGGACATCCATGTTGCATCCACTAAATGTCTTGGTCATCGAGTAGGCTGAAGTGGGCCATCCTTGGATGTGGAGCAGCAAGCAGGGCTGGCTCCAGATTTTAGTGGGCATCAGCAAAATGTCCCAGTTGGCCCCCGCCCTTGTGGGCAGACTTAATGGACTTTTCTGGGGCTGTGGCTGATGAGGAGGGAGGCAGCGTAAGGAGGACAAAAGAGGGTGGAGGTGAAAATACTCTTGTCCTGTGGTTTGAATTCCTGCAGTGCCCTGCCCCAAAGCAGTGTGTCACTCTGAAGTGGTGCCCAGTGACAGAACCAGGCACTGGGGGAGGGGAATTTAAATGGTATGTGTGTCCCAGCCTGCCAACATTCTAAGCCACGAATGGGGTAGTCCCTGGTTAGAATCTCGGTTGTGAAATTCAGCAAACAGTTTCCTCCTTACCTTAGCCCCACTTCCAGCATGGGGGTAATAGTACTTATCCACTTCCAGGATTGTTGCAAGGATTACAGCAACACCGTGTGTTTGAAGGCCTTTATAAATGCTAATAATATTATTTCTGCTTGTATTAGAAGCTATTGCAACACTGTGTTGCAGTGGGTTCTACAGGTTAATGCGTTGTATGGTGGAACACTTCCTCACATTTGGCTGAAAACAACATTTGCATTTGTTGCATAAAAACATTTGCATTGAAGGGTGCATTTAGGCAATAGTTGAAGTTGAAAAGTTTGGTTTTGCTAAAGATGGAAGAAAGAAGCGGTGGCAGACTTGGGGGGGGGCAATGATGCGATGCACACTGCCCCATCCATGTGCCCTCCCACATTCCTCCATGTATTGGAGGGGAGGAGCTCTGGGAAGGCACTTGGTTTTGCCACACTCCATCGGCTGTCTCTCATCTATCGGCCATGCTCTGTCTATCCATTATCACCGCTTCCATCTACTGGAAGAGCAGAGCAGAGCATGATGAAGCCAACTGGCTTTGCTGTGCTCCTTTCCTCTGTCTATTGGAAGAGTGGAGAGCAGCGAAGCCAAATGGCTTCCCGGTGCTCTGCCCCTCCACAAAGGCAGGGGGTGCTGGAGAACAGGCGAGGGCAGCAGACTGGCGGTGTGCCCCCAGGCATACCCCTGCCCCCAGGAATGCGCCTGAAAAGAAAGAATGACATAACTGCTACTCCCCCACCCAGGTATGCTGCGAATGGTCTCGGCTGTGCTGCAGTTTGGGAACATTGTTTTCCGTAAAGAGAGGAACACAGACCAGGCCTCCATGCCTGATAACACAGGTACGTGGAATTCACTGGCTCTGATGAGGACCAGCCAACTTTGGGGAAATGAAAATGAGGCACTGGAGCTTAACCTGCCTTCAGGGTCGGCGCTTGGCCTGGAAGACATACAACGATTTGGTTCATGCATTTTAAATGGATATCCCCTGCATGCTTTCAAAGTACCTTTGAATGAATGGTTGATTGTTTACTTGGATGTGACCTTTGAGACTTCATATTAGCATATTTAAAACCTATGCTAAGGAAAAAAATACATAAGTAACCTTAATTAATTTTTTTTAAAAGAAAATTCAAATCAAGCAAGTGAGAAGTTTGCTTCTCGAGTGGTCGAGAAGTTTCCTTTTAGTAAGCAGAAGAAATTCTGCACCAGAATCTGCAAGAACCCTGAATTACAGGAGTTCGTTAAGTAGAGAGCAAGGGGTCTTCCTCTGGGGTGTTGTCAAAATTGCCTCTTCCCCGTGGCTATTTCAGATCTATAACAGGGAAAAGTTGGGACAGAAGAGTTGCTCTTGGAACTGTGCTGATGCTGTTATTTCACAATGTGCCATTTGGATTAGTGCTAGCTGAAGGCCAATCCTTTGTGTATTGATCTATTTAATTCATTTTTGCCACGCTCCCCCCCCCAATTAATGAATCAGCATAGCTGATAGTCTATAGGCCTGAAAAGGTTGACTAACTGGGATGGGGGGTGGCTGGTGGTTATTGGGACTGTCAAAAGGGCCATTGCTAGAATGCTCCATGTCCTTTCCAGCGGCCCAGAAGCTCTGTCACCTCTTGGGCATGAACGTAACCGAGTTTACCCGCGCCATTCTTACCCCACGCATCAAAGTCGGCCGAGACTACGTGCAGAAGGCACAGACGAAAGAGCAGGTTGGTGATGATGGCTGGAATTACGGTGGGGTAGGAGCTGTCGGGGGCAGGAAGGAAGATGTGCCAGGATGGCTGGGGGTGAAAGTGTTGCAGGTCTGCTTCCACACCTTGTCTCTCACCTTCCTCAGGCTGACTTTGCTGTTGAAGCTTTGGCCAAAGCCACCTATGAGCGGCTCTTCCGCTGGCTGGTGCATCGGATCAACCGGGCGTTGGACCGTACCAAGCGCCAGGGAGCATCCTTCATTGGTATTCTGGACATTGCAGGTTTTGAAATATTCCAGGTGAGAGAGAGAGAGAACCTGACAAGCAAAGTGCTCATTGCTCTCATTCCTATCCCAGCATTCCTCGGAGGAACTTGGGGTGTCAGACCCACCCCTTCTCTCCACCACTTGTCCGCATAGCAATCCCATGAGGTTGGTGAAGCTCAGATGGGCCCAGTGAGTTCCCCAGCCCCAGGAGAGATTCAGACCCCCTATTTAGTGAAAGGCTTTCCCTCCTGCGTCCTGTTTCTGCTCTCCAGCTAAGGTCTTTCTCTCCCCTCCCCAGCTGAATTCCTTTGAACAGCTCTGCATCAACTACACCAATGAAAAGCTGCAGCAGCTCTTCAACCACACCATGTTCGTGCTGGAGCAGGAAGAATACCAGCGAGAGGGCATCGAATGGAACTTCATTGACTTCGGCCTGGACCTCCAGCCCTGCATCGACCTCATTGAAAGACCAGTGAGTAATCTGGGGACAGAGGCTGTGGGATGCTGCTGCTGTCTGGGAGAAGGTAGGAGGAAATCTGCTTATAGGAAGAAGGCTTTTCCCTCTAACTCAGACTGTGTGTTGGGAACAATCTGATTTTTCATGAGTCGCCAAAAAGTGATGGAAAGTTCAGATAATTGCTTCAAGCCCTGAGGCTATTCAAAAATCAGGTACTGTAGCTACTAACTGCCCTACAAAGAGCTCAGCTCCTGCAGTTTGCAAGATTGCTACTCACTGCCCTGCAAGGAGCTGAGCTTCTGCAGTTTGCAAGCATGTATAAATATAGGGAGGTAAATGTTTCAGGGTCTTTTTCTTGATATTGTTGACAAATTTTTTAAAAAAAGAGATTTGGAAATATTTTAAGTCTGGTAAACCTAGGTGCAATAAAGTGGGTATTAAACCTAGGTGCAATAAAGTGACGATAAAGTGGGTCCTGGTGGTAAAAAGGTTTGGGAACCATTGCTCTAAGTGTTTTGGAAGGGAAAAAATTATTCAGCCACACCAGAGGCCAACCAGCCAGCGAATGGGCACCAAGGAAGCTGTAATCTCATGACACTTTTGGCCTGGTCTGCACATGCAGTGGAATGAAGTGGCGGGAATTTTTGTTATTCCTTAAGTGCCTCATAAAAACAAACAAGGCTGTGCGCAGTTTAAGACAACCAAACACTGCCCCAAATCATACGACTATCTGGACGTGATGCGTTCCACAGATAAGGTACTGCCAAAGGGGGTGGGGAGAGAGACAGAGAGAGACAGAGAGAGACAGAGACTGGTGTGAGGCTCTACCATTTCAGACTCCAAGCAGAGAAATCACATTTTTGAATGCTCTCTCAGGCTTTGTGTGTGTGTGTGTGTGTGTGTGTCCCCGTCCGTCTGTCCGTCCCTGCAGGTGGAATCAACAAAGAACAGGGAAACTCGTCACTGATATGCTAGGTTTTTTACTGACATGAATTCCCTGCAGTCATCCCCCCAGCATATATAGAGAAACATAAGTGCTATCTACCTTGCCTGCAGTCTGAAGTCATTCCACCCACTTGGCCTTCTCAAACTTCTCCCACTTGCTTCTGCTGCAGTCACTCAGGATTTCTGCTGACATGCATGGCTTTGAGTCACTTGCAGAAATAACATGAAACTGTTTTAATTTTCTCAGTGCATCTGCTCCCTGCTTGTGGTGTGCTGGGCCGATCTGTGAGGAGCTGCTGAGGCATTTAAGGCTGCAATCCTGCACACACTTTCCTGGGAGTAAGCCCCCATTAAAAAACAATGGAATTTGCTTCTGAGTATACCTGGATAGGCTTATAAGAGTCCTACTTCCTTGCAAAAATGTCCTTAATTGGGAAGATCAAGATTTAGGGTGCAGTCCTAACCCACTTTCCAGCACTGGGGTAAGGGCAATGCGGCTCTGAGGTGAGGGAACAAATATTCCCTTACCATTACTACTACTCCTCTGCAGGATGCCGAACATTCCCACTATGTCAGTGATGGAAATTTGGTTAAGAATCTATGGTTGTGGCTGTAAACATTTATATCGCAAAAATGTGGAAGGATCCAGATAAAAGGAATATGAAGAGTTGATTGATATTAATGGGAGATAACAATGATGGGGGAAGTTAATGTAAAATTTAAGAACTGCAAATATTCAAGTGGATTTTTTTCATAATTACATGACATTCCATCTAAGGATGTGGTTTCAATAGTGCTGCGACAGAAATGGAAAAAAAAGTGGTTTGTTATAACTGAAAACTACTTCGTGTTTTTTTCTTACAAGAAAAAAATATTCTTATAAGAACAATTATATAAGAAGAAATAACAATTCTTGCTCCTAGCCTTCTGACCCTCTCAGAAGGGGGAGATCCTGCCTTGGGGGAGGGAGGACTGGATGCCTTTTTCTGCCTTTCCCTCTACTCCCCCAATTTTTGACTATTGCCTTGCAAGCTCTCAGATGTTTTGCTTGCTAACAGTTTTCACTCTTGCTTGATCTTAGGCAAACCCACCAGGGGTCCTGGCTCTGTTGGATGAGGAATGCTGGTTCCCCAAGGCCACTGACAAGAGCTTTGTGGAGAAAGTCATTCAGGAGCAGGGATCCCACCCCAAGTTTCAGAAGCCCCGGCAGTTGCGGGACAAAGCTGACTTCTGCATCATCCATTATGCTGGCAGGGTAAGTGGTGCCTGTTTCTGGGTTCCTTGTTGATTGGCAGCTCAGGTCTAGATAGTCCTGTTGCTAGAATGAAAAGCACAGCAGTCTCATTCATTCTGAATACTCGGCAGCCAGAAGATCCAGGGGGTGTTTAGCAGCCCAGAGGAGGACCACGTAGCTCACTGGCAGAAATGCTCTGCATGAAGCAGATCCCAGGTTGAATCTCCAGCATTTCTGATCAAAAGAGCCTCAGGGGCAGGGCTAGCAAAGATGCCATTTTGCGCCATTGGAGGTTGGGGGTTGCTGCCAACCCACCTGAGCTGACTGCACTGGCCTCAATAGATCAATGGCCTGACTTGGTGTAAGGCTGCTCCCTAGGACTATCCAACTGCAGTGTGTCACACCCCCTGACATTTGTTTCCCTTCCTTCTCTCTCCCCTTTTCAAAGGTCGACTACAAAGCTGACGAGTGGCTCATGAAGAACATGGATCCCTTGAACGACAACGTGGCAACGCTTCTCCACCAAAGTGCGGACAAGTTCACAGCAGAGCTGTGGAAAGATGGTAGGGTGGTTGTGAAGATCGGCCAGAAGGAGGGATCGTTGCCTTCCTTGAATCTGAGCGTGTACATTTAATAATAAGTGTTGTGTTTTTAACAGTGTTGCTCGTAGATCTTAACATTTCTTAACCTCAGGACTGCTTGAAATCTCTCAATTGCTGCTATTATTAACCACTTTGCTATTTGCTGTCTCTGTTTTCTTCTCTCCTGACCCGTCTCTTCTGTTCCATAATGGCTGGCTTTGTGACTCCTCATGTGCCCTTCTTCCCTTCTGCCTGCCCGCCTTGTCTTGTCCTGTCCTGTCTCCAGAGATCCAGAATATTCAGAAGGTCTATTTCTTTGACAGCTATGCTGTGGCACCTCAGGGTCCTGTGGAAAGTACGTTCTCTCCCTCCTCACACAAGTGCCAGCTTATAGTAAGGGAGGATGTGGGCATACTGAGAAAGAGGGGAAATGCATCTCTTTAGTAGTATTGTCTAAGTCCCTGAACATGTTAGCATCAGAACCCGCCTAAGTTTCATTTTACCAGCTGCTCAAACTTCTGTGGTTTATAATGGTGTTCGGGCACCAGTGCTCCCCACAAGGAGCAGGTTGTATAATCCTTGATGCATATAGTCTAATCTGCCTTGTCACTCTTGCAACCCACCAAAAATTGGACTGTGACCCAAAGTTTGGGAACCACTAGTGTAGGAAATATATGTGATTTAGGCTTCTGTGCACTTTTTCCTGGGAGTAAGCCCCATTGAGCACAGTGGGACTTTCTTCTGAGTAGACATGCATAACATTGCACTGTTTTAATAAATGTTGCTAATGGCCTTCAAAATCCTGAGGTCTTTTTTCTTCATCCTATTCCTTTAAACTCAGCTGCCTGGCCCAAGGCTTCTTTGCCCCTCTGGGACATCAGATAAATTAAACTCCATGGTCTATGAAGTCAAGGCCCACTGTGATATCTGAGCAAATCTACTTTTGCTGCTGGATAATGCTCTCAACTTGCTCGTAAATACATTATAAATAACCTTGTTACTCCGGCTCTCTATCTGTGATCTAGAATTATGTGGCTTAAGAAATTGGGTGGGAGGGAGGCCAACTGAAACCTGAAGGATCTTGTCTCGAGGTCCCAGAGATTGAACTCTAGAGCCATCTTGTTCTTTCCTGTTGTACAATTTTAAACTGATCGTAACGTATTTAGGTTGAAAAATACTTGCTCCGTCACTGGGATCCCCTCAAAATAGCTTGGTGGCCTGTGGGACAGTTGTGGGGAATGTCGGGATGGTGGACAGAGTAGAACCCACAGCTACTATAGTGTTACAGTAGACAATAGGATGAAAATATTGGTTGTGAGGTGAGAAATATTTTTTTTCCTGCTTCCTAGTGGACCGGATTGTGGGTCTGGACCAAGTGAGTGGGATGGGCGACCTTGCCTTTGGTGCCTCGTACAAGACTAAGAAGGGAATGTTCCGGACTGTGGGGCAGCTGTATAAGGAGTCTCTCTCCAAACTCATGTCAACTCTGCGCAACACCAACCCCAACTTTGTGCGCTGCATCATACCCAACCATGAGAAGAGAGTGAGTAGTCCATGTGGGGGATGCTTTCAGTCCTGTGTGTGTGTGTGTGTGGCTGAATGACCAGGATTTGGAGGAGGGCATGAAAAAAGATATTGACTGATGGGGAGACCGGTCTAAGGAAGGCCCAAGCTGTCTCTTGTGTGGCAGGGGCAACCGCACATACCACAGAGTGTGTTCTGGGCTGAGGGGCTAAATTCTTGGTAGAGAGAAGGCCTCTCCATGGCACATTTCTCTACAAGGAAGCACCTCAGAGCTGAATGAGTGAATTACTTGAGCACTGCAAATGTAGGAGAGGAGGAGAGAGAGGAGTAAAAGAGCCAGGATGGTGTAGTAGTTTGATGTTTGGAGTTGGACCCAGGTGTCCTGGGTTTGAATTCCTACATGCCCTGAAACTCGCAGGGTGACTTTGGTTCAGTCATACCTGCTTGACCTACCCTGCTTTGTAGGCTAGTTGGAGCAGCCTCCATTCATGAGCTCTTTAATGTGAGAAATAAAAGAAAGGTTCAGGTTGATGGCCAACCTTGGAGTATTGAGGGACCCGTAGTACTGAGATTGGATGATCCTCGTAGCCCTTCTAAAGCCCTCTCTGACTTGTCCTGCTTCTCCTGGCTCCTTTCTACAGGCTGGCAAACTGGAGCCGCACCTTGTGTTGGACCAACTGCGCTGCAATGGAGTCCTGGAGGGAATTCGCATTTGTCGCCAGGGGTTCCCCAACCGCATTATCTTCCAGGAATTCCGACAGAGGTACCCAACTGAGCCACCAACTCGGAGCTAGCATGGGGTGATGACATGCGCCCATGGGGACGTGGTGCCACTCCTAGCCATCTTGGATCAGAGCTGCCGCTTTGAACGCCAGCGTGAGGGGATAAAGTGGGATATAAATTGCAAATAAATAATCTGCAAGGCCTGCTTAGACATGTTTATTGAGGTTTTTGAACTGAGTCCTTTGTAGGCCAAATATGCCATAAAAGTCATCACTGATTCTCTGATTTTTTTTTTTCCTGGTAGGTATGAGATCCTGACACCAAATGCCATCCCTAAGGGCTTTATGGATGGGAAGCAGGCCTGTGAACGCATGGTATGTGGTGTCTACTGGCTAGGAGGCGGGAGGCGAAGTCTACCATGAGCACAAAGCCCAAGGTTCCCAGTCTATACACCCATTTCCCTTTTCTGTTCCTTTGTTTGCCCTTACAGATCAAGGCCCTTGAGCTGGACCCTAATCTCTACCGCATCGGCCAGAGTAAGATCTTCTTCCGGGCTGGCGTCTTGGCTCACCTGGAAGAGGAACGGGACCTGAAGATTACAGATATTATCGTGTCCTTCCAAGCAGCGGCCCGGGGATACTTGGCCCGCAAGTGAGCAATGACTGGGGTGAATTGCCATCTGGCAACAGCTCTTATAGAGCTGTCACAGAGAAAGGAGTGTATAGTCCAGTCATGCCTTCCAACACTGGCAGTCTCAGTCCCTCTTGCCTAAATCCCTAAGTTGGCCACACTCTCCAGAGAACCCCAGAAAGGTTGGCTGATCCAACTCAAGTGAGTTGGAAAATGACTGACATGTCATCAAACAGTCTGCAAAAGACAGGCACACGGTCTCTTCGGTCTTGGGCAAAGATTTTTCCAGCTCTGTCACCCAAGCTCCTTTTCAATGGGGGATTGAATCTGGGGCATCATATCTATGAATTGCATGCTCTCGAGTGAAGATCTTTGGCCCCTCAAAAGCAAGGCCCCAGTATCTGTATGGGTGACTGGTGGCCTACTGGCTAGATCTGGCAAGTGGATCTCTTCTCACCTGGCTTCTTGACTGATGCTATGCCTTAGCCACCCACTTCTTTAAAGCCTGCAGCCTTTATCAAGTTATGCCTGTCAAGTGCCATTCCATTAATACGCTTTCATGTGGGGGAGGACAAAGAGTTTACATAGTTACCAAGAGCTCACACCCACATTACCAGCTATGTTCCTTTCTTCTCTCAGGAGCTGCAGATAAGAACTGTGGCTAATGGCACTAATGCTCTGGGTGGGGTTCTCTCCTCTTTCTTACTGGCAGGGCCTTCATGAAAAAGCAGCAGCAGATGAGCGCCCTCAAGGTCATGCAGCGCAATTGCGCAGCCTACCTCAAGTTGCGCCACTGGCAGTGGTGGCGTCTCTTCACCAAGGTGAGAGGAGCAGTCAGGCCTCAAAGCCTTCGGATCTCGTGAGCCAGTCAGACGGTCCGGATCAAATGTGTCACTATGGGGCTTAGGAATCCTATGCAGTGTGGTTACATGAGCAAAGTGTACAGTTGTGTCTAGTCTTGGCCAGCAGGGCCAGGAAAATCTGGCTGACAACCCACATGGACTAGAATGTGTGGTCCCAGGTATGTGGCCCCGGAAAGGGGGAAGGGTCAAGTTTCAGAGTAGCAAACTAAGGGCACAATCCTAACCTGGAGTTAGGCCAGCACAGTTAGGCCAGCAATGTTTGGCTGGCACAAGGGCCACCGTAAAGCACGTCTGGACCTCTCTCGGCATCAGAGAGGCAGCACACAGACGTGCGCCAACCTCCCTGACTTCGGGAGTGGTCCAAACATGCTTTATGTGCCGGCCAAACTTTGCTGACCTAATTGTGCCAGCCTAACCCCAGGTCAAGACTGGAGAAGCCAGAGACAAATGCATAGCCAAAGCCAGGCAGGGGGCAGCTACCTAGGGGGGCAGTATCCTCGCATCTGAGGCAACTGGCTAATTCCGAGGAGCCGGCTGCCCAGCGCTTGATCTAGAGACTTGCAGTACACTGCTGGTAAGGTGCTGGAGCCCGAGTGCTGGTAGCCCCAGTTCAAAGACACACGTGCACACCTTGGGACCTCTGTTCGTTAAACTCACTGCCCAACAGGATTCCCTTTGCCTTTTAATCGTTTATGTAGCCAGAGAATTAGTGGTGGTCGTTGCTCCCCCCCCCCCACATTGCACTGTTGCAGTGACAACAGGCCCCTGAACCTGTGCGAAACCTTGCAATAATAAAGGTCCCCAAGACTCCAGTCTTGCTTTTTTATACGAAGCAAATTACAAGTCATCGTGCTGCTTGGGTAAAGTTTGAAGCGTATGAGCAAAGTCTAGGAAAGGTTCTGGTGTCCAAAGGAACACAGTCTTGTGTAGGTCTCCGTCCCTCTCTCACATCTTGCTTCTTCACTGACTTTGCTGGACTTGAAACAAGGTTAAGGTGAGAAGTCAGACGGGAGTTGACATGATGGGCTGATCTTTTGCATAGAGTGGTGTGTTGTTGTTGTTCTTTATCCCTGTCTTTCCTAGTTTGGATCCCTTAACCCCTCTCCTCTGCTTCCCCAGGTGAAACCCCTGTTGCAGGTAACACGCCAGGATGAGGTGATGCAAGCAAAGGCCCTGGAACTGCAAAAAGTGCAAGAAAAACACACAAAAACCCAGCTGGACCTCAAGGAACTGGAGAACAAATACCAGCAGGTGAGTGGGGAGACAGAGACAGAGATGCAAGAATCCTGGCTATATTGGTGATAAAAGAGTAAAAAAAAATAGAGACTGAGGACCCCACTGTCGATCCTGCCTCCTCCCAGGACCCTGTCGGCCCACTTCCTGCTCCCTGCACTGTTCACTGTAACCAAGTACTCTTATTAGAGAGAGCAGAAAAAGAGCTACTGTGAAGCCTGGCATTAGTGAAGCCTATTTTAACCCAATTGCTAAGAACCCGGGCAGGACTGGGACGTGCTCTCCTGGTACCCGAAGGGGTACATCAGATGCCTCCCCCTGTACCTGGTGGTGCTCTAATCCGGGGGCCTCTTTTTCATGCCCATAAGTTGCCACGACCCACAACAGAGGCTTCGCGACCCCATTGAAGTCCTGACCCCAAGGTTGAAGAACGCTGGCCTTATGCGTTGCCGTGTTGTGAAGAAGTGCTTTGTTTCTATCTGTCCTGAATATACCACTAGTCACTTCAATTTGAGTGAGCTAATATTACAGGGGCGGTGTGGGGCGGGGGAAGCTTTCTCTGCATCATTTTATAAATCTCGATCAGCTTTGACACAGTCTAGGGCAGCTCCTTGTATCCTAATGCCCTGACGCAGAGACCCCCCTGGAATCGTCTCAGGCCTGTCCCTTTGATTCTCACTGCACGGTAGCTTTCGGAAGAGAAGTCCATCCTGGCCGAGCAGCTGCAGGCCGAGACGGAGCTGTTTGCCGAAGCAGAGGAGATGCGGGCGCGGCTGGCGGCTCGGAAGCAAGAGCTGGAGGACATCCTGCACGAGCTGGAGTCGCGGGTGGAAGAGGAGGAGGAGCGATGCCAGCAGCTGCAAGGGGACAAGAAGAAGATGCAGCAGCACGTCCAGGTGTGCAGAGGGGGGGAAGTGATGGGACTGGTGGGAGGGCATTCCCCCCCACATACCGTGGGAAGATGCGTGCTAGGCTGTGAATCTCCTGGAGGGGAAACATGTTTTGCTTAGTTTTCCTGTTGTGCAGAAATCAACTTTGCGTTGTTGTCATTACTCAGTAATTATGTCCTGCTTTTCACACACAAAAACACAGCAATGCAGGTTACATAGCAAAATAAATGAAGAAAAAAAGGTTCCCTGTCCCAAAAGGGCACACAATCTAAACTAAATTGACAAAGACACCAGCAAACAGCCACTGGCAAGGTGCTATCCTAGAATGGGTAAGCACAGTTGTTTTGCTTTGCTAAATATGAGAGAATTTCCACCTCAAAGGTGGCTCCTGGTATACATACCTGAGGTGATGAGGAGTTTCATGGAGCAGGGTCTTTCCAGTGGGGGTACCACACTTTTGGAACTCTCTTTGTAGAAATGCCCACTTGACCCCCCCCCTTTTGATTTTCAAGAAGACGGCTAAATACTGTTTCATTCTAGGATTTTAATATGTCCTGATTTGTTTCTTGTGGTTCCCTTAGCTGCTCAACACCATTCTGGTTCCCCAGAGGACCAAGCGGAGATGCTCTGCTAGTCCTGCATCCAGAGTTCTGAGCCTAGATGTTCCGCCGTAACCCTGGGGTGGTCTTGGGCCATTGTCCTGACTCACTCGGTCTTCCACTCTGGCTTTTCTAGGACCTTGAAGAGCAGCTGGAGGAGGAAGAGGCTGCCCGGCAGAAGCTGCAGCTGGAGAAAGTGAGCACGGAAGCCAAGTTGAAAAAAATGGAAGAAGACCAGCTGGTGCTTGAAGACCAAAACTCAAAGCTGCACAAAGTGAGTGTGGACCTCTCTCCCTCCTCCTGGTCTGGCACTACCAATGACAGGGGTAGGGGTGTGTGTGTGTTACATACACATCCTACGTTGCGTCTTTGATGGGCAAATTTTGTGCTCATTCCAGTGGGTGAGCACTGGAAGTAGGAGGTGAATCATGACAGTGCTCGAGAGGAGTGGTTTAACCTTGCAAAAACTCCCTCAGGTCTGCAGCAAAAGAAAATGCAACTACTTAGACATCAGTGCTATTGAGAGAGTAATTACAGGCTTGCCCCAGTATCTGCTGGGGTCCAGTTCTGGACCCCTCCTGTGGATACCTGAAACTATGGATACTAGAGATGCCTTTTTAAAGACAGGGGAACATCAGTGGTTTTGCTGCAACAAGGTTAAAAAAAGAGATTTGTTTACTATTCCCCTATCTTTTTAATAGGGAATTAAAAAGATTCCCCATGGATACCTGTATCCATGGTATCCATAGAGAACTGAAACCGTGGATATCGAATCAGTGGATACCGGGCCATGCCTGTACTTAGTTGCAGTTCACCTTAAGGGGGGCTGGAAGGTGCAGTTAGTGGTGCACAGGTAGCATCTGCAAGTGGTGGAATGGGATGTGTACTGGTTCAAACCAGACCACTCCTTATATTACGTAGATTGTCATACTAATTGGCAAATCTGATGATGATGATAAACCTTCATTGGCATTAAGCAACAGACAATCAACAAGCAAGGAACATACAGCAGCAAAACATACATGAACAATTAAGTATGCACAAAATTAACAGTAAGACATTCTTTGCTTACTAAGTAAGTAATACCAGAATAAAAACTCCGAAGTTTAGAGAAGCGAGTGGATAGTGTTTTGGAATTGGCGAATCCAAAGGCAGGGAACCCAGAGTTGAGCGCCTGGCCATGATCAGGTGAAATGGACTGGAACAATAGACGGGTGTGAGCAAAAGCCCATCATGGCACTGCTGCTGGTCTTGTTTTATTGTAAGCTACCTTAGGGCAAGTATAGTACAAGATGGGATAGAAATATTGCAGTTAAATTAAGTTGAGGAATCTGGGAGCAGCGAATGCCTAATGATAAAGGTTGGGAATCTGGGATTCAGGGCTTCTGGGCTCCCTGGCAGAACAGCTGTCCCCCATCCCCCCAAAAAAAATCCTTTATCACCATCTCCCTTTCCCACACCCACTCCAAATTCCCCCCACCAGGAGAAAAAGCTGATGGAGGAACGACTTTCAGAGTTCACCTCTCACATGGCGGAGGAGGAGGAGAAGGTGAAGAGCCTGTCCAAGCTGCGCAACAAATACGAAGCGGTCATGGCCGACATGGAAGGTGAGCCCGGCAAGCGGTGCAGGGAGCGGCTGCCCAGATCATGCCATGGGCAGTTCTGACCACAGAAATTGCACTCCCTTGTGGTAGAGATTGCAGGTTGGTCTAGCAGAGACTGGCATGGGGAGGGCTGCCTTGAGCCTCCCTCTACTCCCACCCAGGGGTGTACCTGATGGGGGGCACGGGGACCACATGTTCTGGGCACAGTGAGGGATGGGGCGCATGCGCTAATGCTACTTCCCACCCTCCAAATCCCTCCTAAGGGCCAGACAGGCCATGTGTGTCATCTGTAGGCCCTTTGAAAACATTCAGAAGCTTTTGAAACTCCTTTAAACAGTATGTCCGGTTTTTGTAAAAAAAACAAAACCCCATTGATGTGGATGTCATGAGAGGCTCCAGGTGGGGGTGCCGTTCTGCGTACCTGGCCCCGAGTGAAGCATAGGCCAGGGATGCAGCTGCCCCACCCCTTTGCTTCTCAGCCAGATGCTCCATTTGGGACACAGAGAAGGAGCTGGGGGAGGCTGAGCAGGACCAAAGCTTCATGGTTAACCACATGCTTGACAGAAAGCAGGTCTTGCCTTAAAAGGATCTTGGCTAGCTGGGCTGGACAAACAATGTCTGAATCCCTGGAGGTGCAGACAGACTGGGTCAAGCAGCTTCGTGCGTTCACGTAGCTCTGGGGTTCCTGGCATCTCTCTAAGGAGTGATGACCTGTTCTCTTAATCTCCCATTTCCCCCCCTGCAGATCGGCTAAAGAAAGAAGAAAAGGGGCGCCAGGAACTGGAGAAGCTGAAGCGCAAGCTGGACGGGGAGGCCGGTGACCTGCAGGAGCAGGTGGTGGAGCTGCAGCAACAGCTGGAGGAGCTCCGCCAAGCACTGGCAAGGAAGGAGGCTGAGCTGCAGGCAGCACTGGCCAGGTATAAGGGTGAGAGGGGGAAATGGTCCCGTCCACCAAGAGCCTCTCCGCTGGTCGTGGGAGTAGTAGGAACTGGGGAGGAGCATCAGTGACATCTCCTGCAGCCGCTTCAAGATACCCCTTTTGATATCTGAATAACGCTTAATATTTTTCAGGTGTCTTTTTTTCATGCAAACCTAGATGCTTTATATAGGTGGGCCCTCATATCCATTCCATCCCCCACCCCTGTGCATACAGAAACCGTGGATATGGTGGAATGAAGGGAAGCGACTGGCGCTGTCACCTAGGGATCTTCGCCAGTCGCCGCCCTCCTTAAGGGGAAAGGATTTTCTGAATGCTGTACCTGGGAGGGTTGCAGCCCCCAGATTGGGAGCCCCTGCACTGGATAATTCCAAACTGAACCTTGGCTCATATTTCAGCCTGGGCCCAGTCTGTTCTTTAAACAAGGGCCTTTTCTCTCCACCCCCACCCATTGTTCTAAATTTCCCTCTCCCTGTCCTGCAGAAAGCCCATAGTAGCTCTTGAATAGGGCCCCAAGTTTCCAACAGGCTTTCAAATTCTGCATTTATGATTCTGATTTGGGAACTCTCAGATGAAGATAAGAGATTTCTGTTGTAGCACTTGAAAGCCTGGCTACCGATTGAATGACTCATCCCTGGGATAAACCTTAGAAAATGTCACTTAGAGGGACAACTGCCTCCTTTGGCACCCTCCCAGGGTTTCGAGCTGTCTTCCCGTTGGATCCTGTGTGCCACTAACGCCTCCTCTTTTCCCTTGGACCACACTTGACCTGGCTTACTTACTCCTCTGACCTTTCCTGTGCCCCTCACAGAGTGGAGGAAGAATCGGCACAGAAGAACGCGGTGCTGAAGTCCCTGCGCGAGCTTCAGGCGCAGCTGGCAGAACTGCAGGAGGACTTGGAGTCTGAGAAGGCAGCGAGAGCCAAGGCCGAGAAACAGCGGCGTGACCTGGGCGAGGAGCTGGAGGCGCTGAAGACGGAACTCGAGGACACCCTGGACTCGACAGCTGCCCAGCAGGAGCTACGGTAAGGCTTGAATCGGCTCGGCTCCTGCCTCGTTCCAGAGGCCGCCACGTTTTGGGCAGAGCATCTTGGTATATAAACCGCATCTGTCCCCCCCATGCTAGAGGTGGCTGCACCAGAACTTCCTGCCTCCCTGCTAGCCATTCTCTTCCCTTCGCAGGTCAAAGCGAGAGCAGGAAGTGACGGAGTTAAAGAGGACCATTGAGGAGGAGGTCAAGGTGCATGAAGCCCAAGTGCTGGAAATGCGCCAGCGGCACACCAGCACACTGGAGGAGCTCTCGGAGCAGTTGGAGCAGTCGCGCCGGGTACGCGGCTGGGAGACGAGGAGGGAGACAAGCTATACGCGGCTGGGTTTGCTGGCGGGAAAGGCTTTAATGGCCTGGATGGCAGGAAGCGTCTGGGCGCCACGGAGCCTACTGGGTTGGAGATGGGGACGATCTGAGCACTCAGACTCCTGGGTTTTCATGGTGGGCTGGAGGGTTGATGATGGTTTGAGCAGAGGGACGTCTCGTCTTTAAGACTCCCAAGTGAAGAAGAGTGCAGGGAAGCGTCTGAGAACCAGGACATGGAGGCTTACATGTCTGTCCTCTCGCCATCCGCAGTTCAAAGCTAACCTGGAGAAGACCAAGCAAGCCCTGGAAGGGGAGAATATTGAGATGCAGAAGGAGCTGAAGCTCCTGCAAGGGGCCAAGCTGGAGTCAGAGCAGCGGCGCAAGAAGCTGGAGGGGCAAGTCCAGGAGCTGCAGCTCCGGGCAGTGGAGAGTGAACGAGCCAAGGCTGAGCTCACTGAGAGGCTGGTGAAGCTGCAGGTGAACATCTCTAGGTGCTTCCTCCTGAGTCAGACCCTTGAACTCACCTTGCTAAGTGTTGCTTGTATGTGATTTTATTACGCATGCATATCCATGATGTAAAACTGCCTTTCCCCAGGTAAGAAAACCTGGTGCCCAAGGCAGAATATAAACTTGTACATAAATAAAAACGCATTGATTTATCACTAGGATGTCAGGCAGAGGGGTTTTTCCGATTACCTTACCTGATCATTTCCAAGCCCTACCTGGAGATGCCAGGGATTGAGCCCAGGGCCTTCTGCTTGCAAAGTAAAAGCTGTACTGTCAAGCTGTATGGCTTCTCCCCAAGAAAAGGTTCTTCTGTAAGAATCTGCAGGTGTCAGGGTGAAGATCTGATGTTGCTTTCTACTGAGTCAGAGTACAGTGTGTTGTCTCCTCTCAGAATCTCAGGCAGGGGAATATTTCCCAGCACCTGCTTGCTGATCATTCTAAGTGGAGATGTAGAGGATAAAAACTGGGACCTTGAATTTGCAAAGCAGGTACTTGCTCAGTTGTAGGTGGGTGAGAGAGAGAGAGAGAGAGAGAGAGAGAGAGAGAGAGAGAGAGGAGGAAAATGTAATTAGAGACAATCTTAGTTCAAATTGCCTTCTCTTTCAAATCCTCATTTCCATTTAGCCTTTTTCCTACCTTATTTCAGGCTCTGTGTATCTATATATGTTCTCTGCGTCCTGCCAAATTTGCACCAAGGCAACCTACTGAATCCTGTATTTAGAATTCAGCTTAGTTATGCAAGTTATGCATTATGTAGATGGCCTTCAGAGTGTCTGTGTAAAGCAGCTGCACAGATCAAGGGTTTCAGGAGACTGAGAAAATGTTGAGTGGCTGCTCGGATAACAGATGGCTCAGGTAAACAGGCACTAAATTGGGAAGTGTTGGCAAGCGAAGATGCAGGTGAGCAGGCCCAGAAGGTTCTGGGTTACTGCAACTGCAACACTGTCAGAAAACCAGACCTATTAGAAGGCAATCTCCCAGTTGACTTTCTGATTCTTGAGCCATAGCCTACATAGTTTCAAGCTGTGCTTGTTCTAAACAAAAAACTGAGCTTTTCAGGATGCCATATTCTGCACCAAATAAGAGTCCTTGCTTATATGGGATACATAGCGATGAGCTTATCCCTAGCTTTTAATTTTTGAAAGGTTGTGATTTTGATTTTCCATGATACACTTGGGACCCATCTTTACTATATGTCATGTATCTATTGTCTTCATTTTCTGGAAACAGAATGAGCTGGACGGAGTCTCTGGTACCTTGGGAACGGCAGAGTCCAAGACAATCAAGCTTGCAAAAGACCTGGCCAGCATAGAATCTCACCTGCAAGATACTCAGGTACCTGGTAGACCAAGGAGTGTGCGATAGGGAAAACTGGATACAGGTGTGATTGTGTAGAACACGATGCAGTGCTTACTAAGACTTAGTATGAAGGAATTGTGACAGATCTCTCTGAGGAGCAGATCATGTAATTTCAGGGCCACTGCCAAAAAAACCCTGCTCTATCCTATCACAGTTTCTGCCTTGGAGGGAACTCGAAACCTGGCTGGACGAAATGAGTAGTCATTGTTGGGAGGCGTTGGTGTGAATGGTCCATGTCTGAGCCAGTGGAGTTGCAGGAGGGAAGATAAGGTGGGCCTGGGCTGAGAATGGTGAGTTCTGGCTTTCCCATGTGTGTGCTTCTCCTTCCTTATGCCAGGAGCTCCTCCAGGAAGAGACGCGGCAAAAGCTAAACCTGAGCTCCCGGGTCCGGCAGCTGGAGGAGGAAAAGGGGGCTATGCTGGAGCAGCTGGAGGAGGAGGAGGCTGCCAAGGCGAACTTCACCCGTCAGATGCAAGCCTTGCAGCAGCAGGTGGGAACAAAGTGCTGACAAGAATTAGTAGGAGTGATATAATTAAACAGCTGGGCAGTCTTAGTGACCCTGTGCAAAGAAGGTTTCAGAACAGAAGCATGAGGATGGACAGCAGAGGATGGAGCCAAGCATACACTCGCATGCATCCAGGGTGACGCTGAGTGATGAAAAAGGCAATGCTCAGCAGCCTCCATTCATGCACTTTAGGACATGGCATGTATGCACATGTGTTGAACCACTTTGAACCATAGAATGAGAATGGACAAGGGATCCTCAAGTACTGGGATATGCGAACAGCCTTTTCCAATGTACCCATACAAACATTAACAGTGCGATCCTAGGCATGTCTACTTAGAAGTAAGTCCTACTGTGTTCAATGGGGCTTACTCAGTTAGGTGTGTATTAGACTGCAGCCTTAGATAATCGCGTGTCAGTCTGCTGCAGGTGCCCTCCCCGTACATGTTTGCTTGTTAACATCTTTTAGGCTTAGGATAGAAAAAAAGAATATTTACCAAGATCTTCGGTGGGCATTAATATGGGTATTTGAGTATTGATCTGTGGCAGTTGTGCTGCTTTCTGATTGATTCTGTCTTGTTCATGTGTGTTGTTACTTTTTGTTTCTGAACTGCTTTTCAAATTTGATATACAGCCTTTGAAAAGGCAGGATATAGATCTTCTAAAGAATGCATTCCCCACGGATCATTGTGCAGATGTGTCCAGCAGAGAAGGCCACTAGATGAGGCTTGGCTAGAAGTTTACCTCCAGTAAATAGCCTTCTGCAAGTTCTGATGGGGAAAGAGCAAGGCTTCACTCCCCAGTGGCTTGCCAAGGGGACTGTAAACCCTATACTAGCCTATGCCTCTGGCTGTACTGAAGGGAAGCAGCTTGTGCTTCAGTATCACCTCCTTCCTGGGCACCAGGGTTTGCAAGAAAACCAGTGAGCGTAAATAGCTGGTGCTTTGGCTGGATAGTAATGTGCAATGTAGAAACTTTAGGAAAAGTAACAATAAGGAAAAAATTATTTCTGAGTAAACACATGCTAATAGTCAGTTTTTAAGTCGCTTCACATCATTGGCATTAGAAAAAAGTAAGCTCACAAAATAAGAGAAAAGAGCTGGACTTTTTCCCACTGCAAAAGCTACTCATAAGCTTGACATCCAGTTTCCCAACATCTTGAGTCTATGCGTGTGTTGGGTGAGTTTCCTGTGGTAATTTCACCAGGTGATGGAGGCTAAAAAGAAGCTGGAGGAAGATGCAGGAGTAGCAGAGTCCATAGAGGAGGCTCGACGCCGGGCAGCCAAGGACCTGGAGGCGCTCTCCCTGCGCTATGAGGAGCGGGTCCAGGCTTGCGACAAGCTGGAGAAGGGGCGGACTCGGCTGCAGCAGGAGCTGGATGATGTCACTGTTGCCCTTGACCAGCAGCGCCAGGTGGTCTCTGCGCTCGAGAAGAAGCAGAAGAAATTTGACCAGGTAAAACCTCCATTTTCCCCTGAGGTCTCTCTGCCAAGCTGTGGCCTTGTTTTTCCCCCAAACTGCCCTTTTCTTGACAGTACTCCTAAATTGCTTCTCCATCATAGCCTGATGTCCTCTGCCCCGCACTTTATAAATATAATACCTTTGCCTGTAATTTTGAGAGAGCTGTTCTCTCAAATCTGGCTTCTGTCCCTTCCTTGACTCGGGAAAGCCATTAAGAGTGCAATCCTAACCTGGAGTTAGGCCGGCACGGTTAGGCCAGCACAAGGGACACCATAAAGGTCCATATGTTTGGACCGCTATCAGATTCGGAGAGGCCTGCACACAGACATGCGCCATCCTCCCTGACTCAGACAGTGGTCCAAACGCACTTTACTGTGGCCCTTGTGCCAGCCTAACTGTGCCGGCCTACCTCCAGGTTAGGATTGCGCCCTAAATTGCTTTCCCCTCTGGGACATTGAGCTGCCTCTTCCACCACAGACCACCTTCTCCCTGCCAGTTCAGATACCACTTCCAGCAGGTTGCCTTCTCACCCTAGGACAGATAGTGACACTATCAACCTGCTTTCCTAGTTAGGAAATATACCTAACCTGACCTGACCTGCCAAACATTTGAAAATAGTCGGTGTTAAATTTAACACATAATCTGAAATCTCTGAGTTAAAACCCTGTCGCTGTCCAGGACTACAGGATGGGCTGGTGACATTTTACATAACTGGAGCCTGTTTGGATTTCTGACAGATGTTGGCTGAGGAGAAACTCATATCCGCCCGATACGCCGAAGAGAGGGACCGAGCGGAAGCCGATGCCCGCGAGAAGGAGACCAAGGTGCTGTCGCTGAGCCGTGCTCTGGAGGAGGCACTAGAAATGCGGGAGGAGCTGGAGAGGCAGAACAAGCAGCTACGAACAGAGATGGATGACCTGGTCAGCTCCAAGGATGACGTCGGCAAGAATGTAAGGGAGCTTCATCCCCTGTGTTCTCTGGAAATGGAATATGGGGCAGGGGGTGCAGTTTGAATTGAGAAATTGGAAAAAGGTGCAGAGGAGAATGACCCATACGATTAGAGGGCTGGGGCACCACCCTTATGAGGAAAGGCTACAATGTTTGGGGCTCTTCAGTCCAGAAAGGTGCCTGAGAGGGGATATGATCGAGATTGACAAATATGCATGGGATGGATAGAGGGAAGCTCTTTGGCCATTTGTGCACTCCAGAGCCAGGGGGTTTCCATTAAATTGATTGGTGGAAGAAAAAACAAAAGGAATATTTTTTTACCCAGTGCACAATTGCTCTGTGGAACTCCTTGCCACATTATTTTGTGTCGGAACCTGGCCTAGGTGGAATCTTTTAAAGGTGGATTGGACAGAATTATGAAAAAGCCTTCACAGGTTATAAGCCATGATGACTGTATGTAGTCTCCAGGTTTTAGCCAATCACTGAATGCCAGATGCAAGGGGATGGCAACAGGATGCAGGTATCTTGTTGTCTTGTGTGCTCCCTGAGGCATCTGATGGGCCACTGTGAGATACAGGAAGCTGGACTTGATGGGCCTTCTAATGTTCTTACTGGGGGTTGTTACTGGAGAGTGAGGTGGCACAAAAAGGTTCAAAAGAGGTCAGACCCCTGTATTTTGGGAGAGGGATTTGAAAGGGCAGGGAATAAGGAATATAGAGTCTGTAACCCCTGAAGTCTGCAGATAAAACTATGAAAAATCTGGCATTGCAATAACTATGGAAATACTTGTATATAAGTCTATCTCATGGATAAGTTGAGGGCACGTTTTAAGCCAAATGTAATAGAATTCGCTATGATCTGTGAATGAATTGAGGGTAAAACTTAGGGGTGTGTTAAATTCTTTTGAATTCTTTGAAAGCAGTAATAGTTCTGAGCCAGCAAAAGAAAGCAAACTAAAAAAGGAGCCATTTCACCTTGTTCTGAGGCAGCACAGGGATGAAGCTTTTCTCCAAACAGGAAGAGAGATGAAGGCACTCATGGGAGTTGTGGGCTTTGATGAATATAGTACAGTACCTCCATAGCAGCAGCCTTCATAAAGATTACTATTCCCATAAGCACCTTCACCTCTCACTGTTTGGAGAAGAAGTTAAACATCTTTTGTTTGCTGTCTATTTCTGCTTCAGAACATTACTGGTAAGAACAATTGCTCCTTTTTTTCTCAGCCCTGTCCCTCCCCTCCTCGCCAAGCAGCTGCTTTTAGAAGCTTTATTTACTGTATTGACCTGTCTATAAGCCAACCCATGTTTTCAGGGTCAATTTTAAGGCATAAATTTTTTGACTTGTACACGAGTATATATGGTAGATATTTTGCATCTTTTTTAAAAACCCAGTTTCCTAATCTGTAACTTGGTGCCTATTTGGTGGCTTATTGAAAGTCATCCAGCTTTCTGGAAACCTCAACAGGAAGATCGTCTTCCAGGATCCCAGAACAACATGGTCCTCATGCTCATTCCATATTGTACTGATGATTCTCTCCCTCTTTTGAACCAGGTGCACGAGCTGGAGCGTTCTAAGCGGGCCCTGGAACAGCAGGTGCAAGAAATGCGGGCCCAGCTGGAGGAGCTGGAGGATGAGCTGCAGGCCACTGAGGATGGGAAGCTCCGCTTGGAGGTCAACATGCAAGCCCTGAAGGCCCAGCACGAGAGGGAGCTGCAGACCCGGGACGATGCCAATGACGACAAGAAGAAGCTGCTCAGCAAGCAGGTGAGAGGAGGAAGCCAGGAAGGCCACTGTTGGCATGGGTGCTGGCCAAGCCCCTGCGTCCGTATGCCCAGAGCAGGAGGGCAGCATAAATGTTGGTGAATGAACACAGAATTGCATAAGAAAATCCGTCATGCTGTGGTTAGTGTGTTGGACGTAAGATTAACAAGACCTGGATTCCAATCCTCATGTGAACATAAAGCTTATTGGGTGACCTTGAGCCAGTCATCATCCCTCAGAGTATGTGCATGTGTGTGTTTAAAAGGTTTTTTACTCCACCTTTGCCAGGGCCGATGCCCAAGGCAGCTCACAATTATTGGAAAAAAATTTACAGTTTAACCCACCGCCCTGGGTTGTCTTGAGGAAAAGGGGAAAGAGAACCTTATAACATTGCCCAGAATGCTATGGAAGAAGGATGGGATAAAAATATAATGATTAAAAACATTGTACATCTGAGAGTATCTGATGTTTTTGGTGGCAAAAGATAATGGAGAAACCAAAGGCATCTGGATGGACATACCAAGGCCAAGGTAAGAGGGAACTTATAGGTGAAGAAATGGGGCACGTGAAACCAGAAAATGCAGTACTGCAAAGACAATGAGCCTTAATCCAGGCTAGGTTGCTGTTTGGCATACACATGGTGTCCTGAAGTATTAGATGCCTCTGTGTGGAACCCTTGAGAGTGCCATGTTACCAAAAAAGATGTAGCACATGTTCAGCACTCTTTGAGTCTGCAAAGTCCTTCATGGATCTTAGCCTGATGTTGTGCTTGCCACAATGCTGTACGGTAGGTGGTGGGGTTATCCCCTTATTGCAGCTGAGGCCATCGTGTGAATTTGTGGCAGAAGAACTGGAGGTTCAAACAGGGGCAAGCCTCATCCACAGCTCACTGCTGTAGGCTGCAAGGCTCCTGTTTGGTTCATTTATGCTGACTGCCAACTCAGCTGCAACATAAGGGCAGAGTCCTTGTGCAGGCATGGAGGTGACCTGCTTCAAGATCCCCAATGCAGATGACATGTGATCCAAGAGCCTTTCCAGTTGGGGAGCGGGGAAATGTGTCAATCCTTCTGTGCTGAGAGGTTGGGGCCTGGTGCCTACACCATCCTTCCCTCATTCCCAAGATAGTATCTGTTCTTTTGCATCTCTCCCACGCTCACCTATGTATCCTAGGCAAGTCTCACTCTCGCCTTCCTCATCCTTCCTACATACTGGATCCCAGGCTACAGCTACAAAACAATAGGGGCAAGCTTGGTCCTCCCTCTCTCCCTTTTGGGTTTTTTGTGGCGTCTTCCAAGCACTGTGTCCGGCAGTGATGGAGAGAGTTCTGGTTGTGAGATATGTATCTGGAATGCAGTGCTCAGGCCTCTTCCCTTCTGTAACGGTCTCTCCCTGCTGCTGCGTCCCCAGGTGCGGGAACTGGAGGCTGAGCTGGATGCTGAAAGGAAACAACGAGCACAAGCACTGGCGGCCCGGAAGAAACTGGAGCTTGACCTGCAGGAGGCGCTGGCCCAGTTGGATGCTGCCAACAAGGGTCGGGACGAGGCAGGGAAACAGCTGCGAAAGTTGCAGGTATGTGTTGAACACACACAGAAAGAGCGGGCAGGAGAGAGATACACGTCTTGATCCTACAGTACTGGGACAGGGCAAGGGGGTGATGTCTATTAACCTCCCATATGTTCCTGTTGAGATATTGCCTTCAAAGTAGTTGGTACCTGGTACCCTTTTCTCTCTCTCCTGATTCCAGGCCCAGATGAAGGAGCTCTGGCGGGAAGTGGAGGAGGCCCGGGCGGCCCGCGAGGAGATCTTCATCCAGTCCCGGGAGAGCGAGAAGAAGCTGAAGAATCTGGAGGCAGAGTTGTTGCAGCTGCAGGAGGTGAGGGCGATGTGCGGTGAGACGGGGGGAGTGAGCCCTCGGACGGGACTGGCGTTTGAAGCGGAAGAGAGCTTGTGGGACGGGGGAGAAGCCTCATCCCGACACTGCCTGCCCATGGGAGGGAGGCTCAGCCCTGTGTTCCTCCAGCATCTGGTGGGGATGCAGCCAGCCCAGAGCCTTTGTGGCTTTCATGCCCACACCCTGGAGCTCCCTCTCCCAGGAAATTTAACCAGCTCTTTCTGGTTAACTTTTCAGAAACCATCAGTTTTCTTTTGACAAGCCTTCAGTGTTGAATATTGGTTCCTTCTAACCTGAAGGTTTTCATTTGTCTTCACGTCCTTTTTAAAAAAAAATCTGTGATGTTTTTTTGTGCTGCTTAATTGGAAACAGAGGTGTGGGGAGGCAACCGTGGCAGGCGCTGGCTGCAGCAGTGCGGAAAAACCCGTGTGCTTTTCAGCCCCCCCCCTCTCCTGTGCTTGGATTGCTCCTAAATGGAATAATTCCGGGTGCAGGAAAGTATGGCCAGGTGACCCATGGGAGTGGGGTGGCCGTGCTGGGGGGGTGCTGTAATGTCACAAAGCCCCAAGCGCTCTGCGAGCCAAGTACGGCTCTGAGTGTAAGTTATATCTTATTGTTTGAGTTGAATTTTAAGTAGTGTTTTCTGTTGCTACAGGGGTCTTTCAGGTTGAGATTTGGCGTAACATGTGAAGTGGCAGATACATTTTAATATTAATAAAATAGATCCCAGCCCCTCCTGCTTTGCAGCCATCAACAGGGCAAATTTCTTTTCCCCTGATAGGGGGCAAGTGAGGAGCAGGGCTGGGAAAGGCAACCATTCCCTGAGACAGCAGATCATCAGAAATGGACTCTGGCTGAGTGAATCCTGCTGCAGGCGTCCAACCCCTTCTTCATGTTCAACCCACTCTGCTGCTCTTGCTTTCCATTTTTGCAGGACCTGGCAGCTTCAGAACGAGCCAAGAGGCAGGCGCAGCAGGAGCGAGATGACCTGGCAGATGAATTGGCCAATGGGAATAGTGGCAAGTGAGTGGCGCCTGCCCCTTCACGCCCCGTTTTTTCCACTCTTGTTTGATGTGACCTGTCAATACAAAGTTGCATACGAAACGGCGTTGTACTGAATCAGACCATTGGCCATTGAGATTGACCTCTCCGAGGTTTCAGATGGGGCCGGGGATTGAGCCCACTGCCTTCTGCATGCAAAGCAAGATGCTCTGCTACTGAGCCACAGCCCCTGCCAACTGAAGTGTAGTTAACAGCATGTTTTGGGATGCAAAAGGGCCCTTGTGTGGATATGAGGATGTTCCTTGAGAAATCTGACCTATCCCTTCCTCCCCCAACATGTGCAATTCAGGTCAGCACTTATGGATGAAAAACGCCACCTGGAGGGGAGAATTGCACAACTGGAGGAGGAGCTGGATGAGGAGCAGAGCAACACGGAGCTCCTGAATGACCGGTACCGCAAGCTCAGCATGCAAGTGAGTGGTGCCTTCCAGGAAGGCTGTTCTCCCCCCTGGATGCTCCCAGCCAGCAGCTCAAGTTCTTCTGCCCCCTGTCCAACTACCCTGTCATCTCTGCAGGTGGAGACCCTCACCACAGAATTGGGGGCCGAGCGCAGCTTTTCACAGAAGACCGAAAATGCCCGGCAGCAGCTCGAGCGCCAGAACAAAGACTTGAGGGCCAAACTGGGGGAGATGGACTCATCCGTCAAGTCCAAATACAAACTGGCCATTGCAACCCTGGAGTCCAAGGTGGCCCAGCTGGAAGAGCAGCTGGAGCAGGAATCCAGGTAAAGGGATGGGGTCCAGGCTTGGTACGTAAGTTAGTGCAGAGCAGTATTTAGTTCATTAGACTTTGGGCCAAATTAGACAAGGTATCTCTATTCTTTCCCCACAAGTAGCTTGCAGGGGAAGTGTGATTTATAGCCCAGCCCTAACCAACTTTTCAGAGCCAATGCAGCCCCCTGGTAAGGGAATGTTTGTTCCCTTACCTTGAGGAGGCCTCCATGATTTACCTTCGACCTCCGTGGGTCATAGCGAATTTCATGATTTTTGGCTTAAAATTGGCTCTCGACTTATCCGTGAGGTTGACCTATGTGAAAGTATAAGGTAGATACAGTCATAGCTCCCTGCCTGTAAGAGAAGTTCACAGTGTGTTTTGTAAGCGTGTTCGAAATGAGACTGAACCAAAGATGGGGTTTTGTTTTCGTTTTTAGGGAAAGGATCCTGTCAGGGAAACTTGTGCGCCGGGCAGAGAAGAAACTTAAGGAGGTGATCCTGCAGGTGGATGAAGAGCGGAGGAATGCAGATCAATTCAAGGATCAGGTATGGCCCAGGCACTTGTGTTCCCCCATTGCATTCTAGGCCTTGGTACCTGGGCCACAGTTTTGGAAAAAGCGGAATGAATCGTAATATAGTGGGCCTTTAGTGGGGGATCCATTCCAAGACCTCCTGTGGATACCAAAATCCACAAATGCTGGAATCTACGGAGATTCAGGTGCCATAATAGCTTATCTTGAGACTAGGCTTGGCCTTTCAGCCTTCTCAGAAGTCTCCCAGGTATGGCCAGAAGCCACTTCCAATTGTGCCTGGGAAAGGTGTTCTTAGACACCTCCAGTGTGAACCAGAAGTGGCTTCCAGTCGTGTCCAGGAGGCCTTCTGAGGCCCTCTGTGGGGCATTTTAAATGGTGAAAGAACCAAGCCAGGCCCAGGCTTGTCTGGCATCTCTCATTCAAGCATCGGTCCCATCTTCAAATACTTGCGCCACCTTCTATATCTCAATATCAGTACGATTTGGGGGCGAGGAAGATGGCAAACAGAATAGTGACTCATTGGCCACGTTGAGCTTGCCTGTGGGGGAGGTGCTTGCCTTGAAAGATCTCCGCGGTGCTTGCATTAAGCCTCCCCCTTCTCTTCCTGTTTCTGACAGGTTGAGAAGGGCCACCTGCGGCTGAAGCAGCTGAAGCGGCAGCTGGAGGAGGCTGAGGAGGAGGCCTCGCGGGCCAACGCCAGCCGCCGCCGCATGCAGCGTGAACTTGAGGATGTCACCGAGTCAGCCGAGTCCATGAACCGGGAGGTGACCAACCTACGGAATCGCCTCAGGTGGGTGGTGCACCTGGGCAGGGCTGGCACTAGATGGATTTGAACACAGAACCCTTATTGAAGAGGAAAATTCCACTACCGTGGCCAGGCCTGACCCAGTAATGGGGCAGATTCACCCTGCCCTGCATATCCAGTTTGTCCTCCCATCTTCACGTGTTTCTCCTCTGCCGCCGCCCCCCCCCGTCCCAATGTTCCAATTTTTTTCTCTCTGTCCTTTTTGTTTTTGCTGTCCTCATATTTCCTTAGTCTCTAGACCTGGATTAAGCACTATGATAAATACATCACAGCAGAGGTTTTCAAACTGGGGAAAACCTCTGGCCCTGTTCCCTTAAGGGGTGGAGCAAATGGGAGGCAGCAGCACGATCCCCAGGATAGCGTTGTAGCCGGGGCTGCAGTGTACTTCTCAGTTGCGGCACTGGCCTCCACAGGGCTCCTCAAATGTTGTAAAGGAAAAAAAAGTGATCACAACCTACTTCTGGTTCTCAGACTTGGGAGGTAGGCTAGGCTGTGCTTGTGGTTAGTCCAAGGGCACTCAGTGAGCATCAGGGTGGAGCAGGAATTTGGACGCCAATCTCTCTGGTTCAAATCCAAGACGCTTTTCATTACACCTCACTGGCTACGAGAAAGGTAGCCCCAATTTTGCCTGCTATGACTTCTCCTGGTGCCTGACCTGGTGGACAGCAGATGGACATGTGGAGCAGAGAAGAGTGGAGTCCTCTTGAAGATGCTCTGCCCACTTCTGTGGCTGCTGGTCCCTTGCCCATTCTGACAGTTTCCTGCAAAGAAAGAGGATAATTCCATGCTGAGCTAGACCTGTAAAGAGAATGTATAAATGCTCAATAATTTAATTGACAATTAATAATTGACAATTAATATTGACAACAAGTTGGACAATTGTTGTTGTTCAAAAATTAGTCCAACAATTAGTCAACGATTGTTAATATTTAACAATTGACCTGCCCTGCAGAGAACCTTTGTGTCCTTTCAGTATTGCCCCTCCCCCATCAGAAGAACCTAGTTCTGGACGCAGGCAAGAGCTGCGGGAACCCCAACCCCTCGTCACCACATTCTGTTAGCCCCTAGTCTGCTTGTGGTTAGCCCCTAGTCTGCTTGTGGCAGAAGTTCTGCCTCCCAGCACCCACTAAGTCCCTCATTCTTCCTGCAAATCTCCAGCTCATGGCCCCAAACTGTTTCCTTTCTGACACCTCCTTTGTTTTTCAGTGTGAGTACTTTTCCAGATCATTCTTTCATGTTCGCATCTCTCTTTCTCTCTTTTCCCCCCCTCTCTTTTTCTTGTTCTCTGTTATTTTCCATTTTTTCTCAACCCAACAGCAAGTTAGAGCGCCGGCAGAGGAAGTACGTTCTCACTCCCCTGTTGTTCTGCATGTGTGTGCTGTGCAGTGCAGTTTTGGGGTGGGGCGCCTGCCTGTGTGTGTGTGTGTGTGTGCGTGCGTGCGTGCGCACGTGTGTGTGCGTGCGCCCGTGCGTAGTTGCCAAGCAGAAACGTTTTCAGCTTTGCCAGTTTCCAGGAAAGACCAAAACAGATTTGACACAGCAGATTCATGATCTGATTTCTTGAAGAACCTCAAACACACTTTATGCTTTATAAGATTATTTCTTTGCTGATTTTCAGTAATGTTATTGTTTACATAAACTGCTTTGAATAGCATTTGAACAGAAAGCCAGCCTGTAAATATTGTACATAAGTCTAAATTGAATCACACACACACAAACTCTACATCACCACCACCACCTACTAGACACCAGAGTGCAGGGATACAAAAAAGACATGCATAATATAGGAACCTGTCTTTTCTGTCCAAGCAAGCCCAATATTTATTTACGTTTTTTAAAACATATCCTGCTTTTCAACTTTAAAAAGCGTAAGATGTCAGTTTAATGAACAGCTATAAAAAGCACATCAAAAAATGTTCAAAATAGAAGCATCATAAAAGAGGAACACAACCCTAAAAAACAACCATAGCAAGCAAGCAGCTATTGGATGATGTGAAGAACGGGGGCCAGTCAAGCATCCTTGCGAAAGTGTGTCCCATAGTTAGGACCACCATTGCCAAGAGAGACCCTGGCACAAGTTGGCACCCATCTCACTTGGGGGCACCCAGAACAAGGCCTCTGACCCGGGACTGCAGATAGGTTGATATGAGAGCAGGCAGCTCTGTTGCTACCCGGGTCTGAAGCAGGATTGTGCTTTGTTTGGGGGATGGGTTGCGTTGGGAAACTACTCCTAGGGAAAGATTCCTTTACTCTGCATCAGTGCCCTGATCCAAACCAGGGGCCACTGCAGTCTCTTCCTTCATTTTGAAGACTTTCTGATTCTAGATCTCCTGTGCCACGTCTATTTTGGCCTTAATGGGCACTAGAAAGACAAGAGCAGGAGGGCTTGCTTGATGCTTCTGGCAATCTGGCTCCCAGTAGAGGGAGCACTTGTAGTGGGAGGCATGGGAATGCTTTCAGAGTGCCCCTGTCCCAGCAAAGGGGTGGTAGAGAGACCCAGAAAAGCTTCTGCTTGATATCCCTTGCTGCTTCATTCCCAAGTAGACTAGGAGTGTTTGGCATGACCGTGGCTAGGAGCATTTTCTGTCCAAAGGACGTTTAGCTACTCCAGACCCAGTGTGAGAGACACCAGCATTGGAGGAGCTCTTCAGACCCTCTTCCAATTGTAAGGAAGCCACGCTTCTTTCTTGACAAGCCATCGTTGGTTCACCACTTGGAAGGGGAACTCAGGCAACATTAGCTACATGGCCTTATTTGTGGCCTTTCTCTCCCCCCCCCACTTGACATGGAATTGCTGTACCAACTTGCCCAGAGTGGGCTGGCAAAATACTGTTTTCCAGAGGTACTGTGCCTTTAACTAAAAGTTTCCTACTTGAGACTTCTGCACTTGCAGTTGCTTCCTGTTCAGCACTGCATCAGTGATTGCCCCTGTTCTCTGCTGGTTTGGAAACACTCTAATTACTAGTTTCTTCTTGTTTTTTTTTTTTCATTTTAAACCATTGTGAAATAGTGCCACCTTGTAATTTAAAAATGGAAGATAAAAAATGAGAGGCAATTAGCACTGAAAGTTCACTCCTAGTTGGGAACAGAACTAATTAAGGGCACAATCCTAACCTGGAGTTAGGCCAGCCCAAGTCCCTTGTGCTGGTCCAGGAATGTTGCAAACGCACTGTCGAGCATGTTTGGACTACTCTATTAGAGTTGGAGGACAGTGCACATCCATGTGCTGGGCTCCCTGATTCTGCGAGTGGTGCAAATGCACTTGACAGTGCCTTGCTGCCACGAGGGACTTGTACTGGCCTAACTCCAGGTTAGGATTGCTGCATAGACAGCAGTGTCACTAATGCCACAGGTACAATGAACAGCAACCAATTAAAAGCATCAGTTTCAAGGATGATGCCTCTTATTTAAAATCACTGGCGATCTTTACTGAACAGGACCAATGAGTAAATATTATGGAATCTTGGACATGCTGATGGTCTTTGCTAGATAGTACAGTGCTAATATTAAGTGCCATTTGAAGTTATCATTTTAAGGGCATGATCCTAACCTGGAGTTAGGCTGGTACATAGGCCAGCAAAGTTTGGCCGACACAAGGGACACCATAAAGTATGTTTGGACCACTCTCGAAGTCAGAGAGACCAGCACATAGACGTGCGCCATCCTCCCTGACTCCGAGAGTGGTCCAAATGCACTTTACAGTGGCCTTTGTGCCGGCCAAACTTTCCTGGCCAAACTCCAGGTTGGGATTGCGCCCTAATTCTTCTTCCAGCTAGTTGCTAAATAGCAGTGTTTTGGCAGCTCCAAAGGACCCTAGTGTGGAAGCAACCGGGAGTGGAGGGGAACTGAAGCTATTCCTGGCTCTTCCAGGCTTCCTCTAGGTTAGAAAGCACAGGGGAAGTAAAGGGGGAAGCACAGGAATCAGAACATGACTAGTGTGGCATATGCAGCTTGAACTTTGGGACTAAGTTGAAATCTGCAATTGGCCGTAATGCTGAGGCCCCTTTCAAGCGTTCAGTACTGGGGGAGGGGGCTTTGTGGCAGCAGGCTCTGACCCCCTAGCCGGAGATGCTATGAGAAGGGTGGGGGGAATTAGCCAGATGATAAATGCATGTAGCCACATACCATAAATAAAGAAAACATTATTTTATTTGTCAGTTATGCCAATTATTTGGGCTATTTCTTCTTAGTGAGCAGTGGGGTAGAATACAGCTTGCGTGTTTTTCCCCCTTATATCTCCGCAAGTAAAAGCACTGAAGATTTATGGGCTTATGAAAGCCAGACACTCAAGGACAGGCGGGATATTCCTGGGGGGGAGGGTGCCTGTTCGCTGCATGGCCGGGGTCTCCCGCAGACAGCAGAGCCTGCCCCCAGGATGCCACCTCCCTACCTGATTGCACACCTGAAAGGGGTTGGGGGGTATTCCCAGCCCTGAGCGGGGGGGGGGGGCTAGTTGAGTTTGGTTTCTGTGGTATAATTTCAGCTTCTCTTTCCTTCCCCTCCTGCTCCCATCACAGGCGCACACCTCTGAGCTTCACCACCCGAACTGTGCGGCAGGTTTTCCGCCTGGATGGTGTCTCGGACGAAGAGACGGAGGATCCGGAGAGCGACTCCCCATCTGCAAACCACCAGCCCCCGACCCCCTCCCAGGGGCAGCCGCCAGCACCCCCTGCTGAACCAGCCCATTATGAATGAGGAGGGGGGTTAGACCCATAGGTGGGTGGGGGTGGATCGGGGGTGGGGGTTAGGAACCCCACCCCTGCGCACTGTCTGACATATATACAAAACCAGCCCCTTCCACCTCCTTCTCCCACTACCAGTCCTGGCTCCTCCTTCAGGGGTCTCCGAGCTCTTTGAGAAATTCCTTCTCCTATCAGGCTGCACTTTAATACCAACCACTCCTGAGGGGTGGACATTGGGGAAGGGGGCGGGGGTCAGGATTCTATCTATACCCCTTTCGACAGAAGTCCAATTTGCATAGCTATTTCTCCTGCACTTCCCCCTCCCCCTTGACCTCTTCTTGGTTCTCCCACTCCAGCTCTGGTCCACACACAGAAGGCTTTCTAGACCACTATCTGACACAGCAACAACGGGGCAGCGAGCCGCGAACGAGAGCGCCCTGCCCGGCCACGCAGCTACTCCTGGGGTGCAAAGGTGTTGGTTTCGACAGTCATTCCCTTCTTCTCGTGCCCAGAAGCGTTCAGCTGGCAGGAGGGCTCTTGTTCTTTTTCACAGCGACCCTTTGCTCAGCACTGACATGCAGCTGTGCCTGGGGTGCCCTTTGCTCCCTACGTCTGCAGCTCAACCCCAAGGTCTCCTTGCCTAGAACCCCCCATCCCACTCCCCCGGGGGGGCCTCTTGTATCTGGAATCTTATCATCTCTGAAAGGCCGCAGCTGCTGCTGTGCTTCCAGCAATCCTTGGCCTGCTGGAGTTATCTGAACCTCATCAGTTTCTAGTACCTTGGGCAAACACAAGGAATGAACAGGGAACCATTCATCTCGGCTTGCCTTCTCCATGTTGGCGTTTGACTCCCATCATCAATGCATATCGTTGCCAGCAGCCAATAGCACTTTGATCTCCTGTCCCCCCAAACCTGCTGGCTTCTGTTTTAGTTCTAAAACTGCTGAGCAAGTCAGGATTTGCAAACCCGTGTCTTTGATGTCCATGACAGGCTGCCTCACAGACCATATCCTGGTCCAATCCATCCTATCTGATTATACACATGCAGAATTTCGGTCACAGAGTTTGCATTCTTAAGGCTCTCTGCCTTATAGTCCTTTAAAAAGAAACTCCTGGGGGTTCTAGTCCTTGTGAGTTGTCGATGTACACTCTGACAACGCCCCATGTTTGCAAATGCTGTTCAGAGGCTGTGGCTTCCCTCCCCGTTGAGTTATTTACGGGTTTCTGCTTTGGCATCTGAAGTTCTTCTGCCGCTATGTGGCTCCTTTCCAATAACGAGAAAACAAACCAGGTTCTGCAAAAATTCAAATGCTTGGCTTAGAATAAAACGATACAAGTTGAGCAGATCCAATGCAAAATAAACATATTTGCAGAAATATTTATTCAACTGGAGGATTTGAATTCCTCTGTGACGGTGTGGTTCTGGCAGTGTGTAGGAAGAGTTCTGACAGGCTTTGCAGCTGCTTCCAAACTCTGTTCTTGTTTCAGTCCTGAAGTACTGGAATACAGTCTGGGCTGATCTGGCAGAGGGTTTCACCCCAAATCCAACCCAGTTTCTCTGCCACATGCAGCTTTTCACAGACCAGGCGTGTTCATGCCAGCCTCTTCAGTGCTCTCTGTGCTGGCAAAGAATCCTGATCATTACAACCCCCCTTCGCCTATCCTGGGATCAGCAATGTTGCTTATACAGAGACTTGGTACCGCTTCACATGTGGCTGTTTCCTAGGCACAGGTAACACACATGTAAGGGAAAACACATATATTGTCATATGTGGAAATAGTAAATGTATCCTGCCGCAGTTACGAATCTTTGGGAGCTGTTCCCAGTGCTGCTTCCATATAGGAAAAACATATTGTGTGAAGCAACCCTTATCAGAGGTATAGGAGGCAAGTTGAGAGCCCCTAATTATCCAGGGGCTCATTTTCCCCCATCCCTCTGGCTTCCATCTTATTTTCTTTATTGCTATCCTCATGAATTGGCACTAACTCCATTTTCCATTAGTTATTTGGGAGGAAGCTGTGAAAATGGAATTGTTTTGGCTGATGGGCCCACAGTTTGAGAATTTGCAGCATGATCTTATGCATGTTTACTCAGAAGTAAATTCCACTGTGTTTGAGGGGGCTTACTCCTTGGTAAGGATGCATAGATGTGCAGCCTTAATGCTGCTGCTTAGCATTTATATAGCGCTTTAGTGCGTTGAAAGTGTTTTACATATATTATCTCAGTATAAGCTTTTGACTTACTCCATTGTGCACCTTCCAGAAGCAAACTTTCAATGGTTGATGGCCAGAAAGGCAGAAAAATCCCACCTGGCCCCTCATTTAGGAGTTCCAAATGAAGGGTTTGCAAATCCTCTCTTTGACTCATACCAACACATCCAGATTTATGCTCTTTTGGCGCAAGGAACTGAATCTGGGAGTGGGTCTGCCTTCTTTATATATATTTTTGCATGGTGGTTTCTTGTCTTAATTTGTTCTAATTCTGTCTGTTTTTATTTTATTATTATTTGTTTCTAACAAAGTTTTTCTTCTGAGCAATTGAATTTTTTTTCCTCAGACCCAGGGGGTTTGCTTTTTAAAAAAAAACAACAAAAAAAATCTTGTCATTTTTTTTTCCTTGCTGACTTGGATCTGTTTGGAGTTTCTTATCCTGATGTAAAGGGCCATAGCAATTATCCTGCTCCTTTTTGTTAAAAAAAGAAGAAAAGGAATACTTTTTAAGAAAAAGTATGTCTTCTATTAAAAGCTCATCTCGGATTACAAAACTGCTGCATGAAAGATTATTGGGCGTTACCAACTGTTTGTAAAATGGTGCTTTCCCAACTCACTGAAGATCTTTGCTGGAATTCTGAGTTTGGGGGAGCACCTTTTATAGCATAAGAGCAGCCATACTGGATCACAGCAAAGGTGTATCTAGCCCAGTTTCCCACAACAGAATCAAAAAGTTACAGAGGTTATCTATTTAAAAGAATATATAATAAAGAACATAAAAGAATAAGTGCACACAACCGTATTGTACTACATTTCTAGCTTTAGATGTTGACAACCCCTAAACCACTGTGCACAAGGCATAGAGCTGAACCCTTCCGAAATGTTATGTTGTTGATTTGGGCAGCTCTGCTTTGCTCTCTCAATCAATCAATCAATCAATAGGTACTTATATACCGCTTTTCAACACGAAGTTCACAAAGCGGTTTACAGGCAAATAGTAATAATAATAAAATTAAATGGCTCCCTGTCCCAAAGGGCTCACAATCTAAAAAAAAAAAAAAAGGCAAACCACCAGCAACAGCCACTAGAAAGACTGCGCAGGGGTGAAGAGGGACAATTACTCTCCCCCTGCTAAATATAAGAGAAACACCACTTGGAAAAGTGCCTCTTGCCCAGTTAGTTCTCTCAGCCCAGAACTTTCAGAGCAGCTGTCAAGAATGAGGATCATAACAGCAATCATAACAGGATCATAACATTAAAACAACACAGCAGCATAAAATAAGAAAAAGACTAGGGCAAATAAAAAGGGTTTGGTTTGGGGCCAGAAAGGTTAACACCAGGCAAAGCTCCCAGTGCAGAGCTTTACAGAGACAGGTGTCACCACGTTAAGGCAGTGGTAAGATAATCACTCACCTTGCCTTTGAAGGCAGTGGGATCCAAAGAAGGGAGGAAGATCTCAACAGGCAAGTTCATGTGCGCTTCAGCAGTGCTTCAGATTTGCTTATCTCAATATCTCAGGGATTTATAGGCCAAGAACCTCAGCCCCTCTTCTATAGCACCACTTCAGACTACTACAGGTAGCGAGGAGCATGATGAAATCCTTCCTTTTATCAAAAGGTCTGTGCCGTGCTCATGAGAAGGTAGGAGGGCTGGAGGAAAGGCCTGCAGCCTAACTGCCTTCCTGCAATGCTAGACTTTTATATGCAGGGATTATGCTGTCCCACACCCAGGGTGAAATCCTAACCAGAGGCAGATCTAAGGGAGGGCAAAGCTCTTAAGTTTTGCAAGAAGCCTTACCTTGCAGTGGAAATCACTCCTCTCCTGCACCATTTTAGCCAATCCTCACAGGGAAAAGCAACATTTTGGCGTTGCTTACTGGCTTACAGCAAGGGCAAGGAGGGATTTACATGACAGGGTAAGGCTTCTTGCAACACTTAGAGCTTTGCCCTCCCTGTAGATCTGCCTCTGATCCTAACCTGGAGATAGACCAGCACAAGTCCTTTGTGCCAGCCCAGGCATGTCAAACGTACCATAAAGCGCATTTGGACCACTCTTGGAGCCAGGGAGGACAGCGCCCATCCGTGACTCTGAGATAGGAGCAAACATGCTCTACAGCGCATTTACGACACCCCTGGGCTATCACAAGGGACTTGTGCTGGCCAAAGTTCAGGTTAAGAGGGCACCCGCACAGTCTAAAGAGGCCCATTCCAGAAAGGACTGTACCATCTTACATTCTTGAATGTGTAGTTTGCCTCTCAGTAGTTGTACCATTTAAGGGCTATATAATTAGTCTCAGCCTACATTTTACCACCTAATACAGTGTCTTTATTTCCTGTCCATATCTGGCAAGACAGGAACAGAGATCTGAGCTCAGAGCATCAACATGTCTATTATTCTTGTTTCTTTGAAAGGAACAGAAACATTCTATGATGAAGCAGGAATGTGGACATTTTTCAGCAGGATTTAGCTACAGGACGCGCACACACATGTGCATGCGCGCACGCACGCACACACACACGCACACACACACACACACACACAGCTGCAGTGGGGCAAGCCCTAGAGCTGACTGGCTTGTGACCAGTCCAGAGGAGACTGCTGACCTGTGATGCAGTATTTCATAAGGAGTATTTAATTATCTTTAATCGCTGGGTTCCTTTTGGGTGGGGGAAGAGAGAATGCAAAACAAATAACCATCACACATACTGATTATGCACAAGTTCCTGCCTACATCTGTACATGTAACCATGCATAGGATTAGCCTGTAATGCCCCTTTACCTGTTTCATAGATGAAAATTGGGGCATGGCATGCTCCTATTAATAGTCCTGTTCTCTACCTCCTCCACCAGGACACAGTGTTGATGGCTCTGTTCAGTCTATCACAATGCCTTCCAGCTAGTGGAACTTTACAAGAACACCGGCTGTACTTTCCCTGCTGCCGTGGCGTCTGCATGGCACTGCCTTGCTCTGCTGCACCCTACTGGAAGTAGAGCAGAAGTAGAAAGTGTGGCTGCCTGCCCCTTCAAAAGTAGCACTGCTCGGGCAAAAAGGGTGCAGAGCACAGCAGACATCATGCCCTGTGTGTCAGGGCAGATGATGAAAGCTGCCCAGTGCCCACTTTTGCACATGGCACAGCAACTACCTGTAGTTGCAGTGATGAAACTCAGAAAAGTGACACTTGCAAACGTGGTTCTCAGAAAAGTGGTACTTGGGATGGTTGTGGGAGAAGGTGAAAGTGTCCTGGTCTACTGCATGATGCAAATGTTTATGCTGATTCGAAAGCTACTAGAACTCTTCTCCTTTTGATGAAAGATATTCTGAAACACATAATCGGCCTGCAGGATGTTTATCAACAGTTTAGGCAATATGCAAAATGATAGATCAGCTCAACTGTGCATATTGGTGTGAACCAGCATGCATTTACAGGCACATCAGCTCTGTCAAGAGAGGGACAATCCATCCCACCCACCCACTTTGACACAGAAGTTCTAGAGCAGAAATTTTCAACCAGTGGGCCATAGCACATTGGTGCGCCAGGAATGGTCTACAGGTGTGCCGTGGGTAGGGTCATTTATTAGTAGGCATTGTCAATTGTCAAAAACCTGATAATGATCCTTGAGAATTTTATCACCTTGTCAGTGTGCCATGAGATTAAAAAAAAAAAGATTGAAAATAGCTGTTCTCGAGGTTGTAGACAGGGAGCTGAATTCTGAAGGATGCCAATGCCAGCCCCTCTTACTATTATAACAGTGCAAAAAGAGCCCTGCTGGATCAGGCCAAAGGCCAATCTAGTCTAGCTTCCTGTTTCTCACCCAGATGCCTCAGGGAACACACAGGACAAGATGCCTACACCCTGTTGACATTCCCTTGCATTCTGAGGTAGCCTGCTTCTACAACAAGGAGGTTGCACCACCCATCATGGCCTGTTGCTTGCACTGGACCTTTCCTCCAGAAATCTGTCTGAT
The DNA here is from genome assembly GCA_029204185.1 of Lerista edwardsae. Classification (NCBI taxonomy): domain Eukaryota; kingdom Metazoa; phylum Chordata; class Lepidosauria; order Squamata; family Scincidae; genus Lerista; species Lerista edwardsae. The sequence goes on along the minus strand of JAJKFI010000157.1, from coordinate 274,457 downwards.
CCCCTTTTAAAGGCTCCTAGGCAGGACACCATCACCACCTCCTGTGGCAAGGAGTGCCACAGATTATTGACATGCTGGGTAAAAAAGTACTTCCTTTTCTCTGTCCTCCCAACACTCAATTTTAGTGGATGCCCCCTGGTTCTGGTGTTGTGAGAAAGAGAAAAGAATACCTCTATCCACTCTATCCATCCCCTGCATAATGTCTCGATCACGTTCCCCCTCAGGCACCCTTTTTCTAAAGTGAAGAGCCCCAAACGTTCTCTAACATTTAATCATCAACATTTCAACGTAGTACCTCCCAAAAGAAAATATAAACGGTGACTGATTTACTGGTAGCCAGCACCAGAAAACGGGGAGTGTCCCCAACAGTAGCGCTGACGTCGTGGTGGCCCAGGGTCCAGTGGCAATCCCAATATTGCCCGGGTGTGGCTCTGCCCCACCAATACCTGGACCCCAGCGCCCCCCTGCAAAGAGCATAGCCTGCCGCAACCCCCGGCCCTCCCTTAACAATCAATACGGAAGAATTGAAGCCAGGGGGCGAGCTTAGCGGCCATGTTGTTAAGTGCAAAACATTGCTCATTCCAAGCATTTCAGATTGCTTTGCGCGTGATGTTTAGGACTGAATCGTTTACTCCTGAAGTAAAAACTCACGAAAATAACAACGTGTGATCGTGGAGAAACATCATTGGTAACCTTATTATGAGTTAATATGCAATTCCAAGGTTTAATTCCGCGTAATTATATTACTGAACATACCGGACGAAATGCTGTCTATTTAAACTCAGATTGCACTGTTTTGACAGACTTATTTTTTGAAATCTACACAAGCAGAAATAAAACGGCCATGCCCCATTAAAAAAATGTCTGTTAATGTTCAGAATTTCGAAAATATTACCGGTCGTTTTATTGAGCCGATGTAATGTGAATACATGAATCTTTCCGTGGAAATTAAATCCCATTTTTCGTTCAGCGATTCGCACACCCGTATGCAGAACACGCAGGCATGCTTAAAGACGTTGAAATTAACTTTTACACGCGCGCCGTGCGAGCGAGCGAGCCCCTCCGGCGGGCAATCCTCGTCGTTCGCGGCGCTGATCTGAGTCAGCCATATTGTTCAGTCCAGGCTTCAAGAATGTGACGTCATGGCTTCTCCAGTCATTCAACCTGCTTGGCCTGCCGCAAGCGTACGCAGTGGTCACAATACGAGGTAACCACTGCGCGACCACTGAGCATGCTTGCCCCAGAAGCAGCGAGAGCCAATGGGATGCGGGTGCATCCCAATAGTTCCTCCCCTCCAGCACCTTGATTGGCCAGCTGGCTGAAGCAACCCTTCCCGAGGCTCGGGCGCAATGGCAGCGGTGAACGCCCCTTGGATTAATAACATAGAGTAAAGATAACAAGAGGCGGCATGTTGTCCTTTTCTTGAAGCCATGGGTATACATATCTTTCCCTCCAAGCAGGTCGATTGCCCCGAATTCACGAATAAAAATCTCCCTGCACGTTTGTAAAAGTTAATTTCAACCTCCTTAAGCATGCCTGCGTGTTCTGCATACGGGTGTGCGAATCGCTGAACGAAAAATGGGATTTAATGTCCACGGAAAGATTCATGTATTCTCATTACATCGGCTCAATAATTTTTGCCCACCCTCCCCTTTTTTTCTTTCCTTCCCGTTCACACTTTATTTTTGCTTGTGTAGATTTAAATAGTCTGTCAAAATAGTGCACTCTGAGTTAAAATAGACAGCATTTCGTCCGGTGTGTTCAGTAATATAATTACGCGGAATTAAACCTTGGAATTGCATATTGAATCATAATAAGGTTACCAATGATGTTTCTCCACGATCACACGTTGTTATTTTCGTAAGTTTTTATTTCAGGAGTAAACTATTCATGCCTAAACAGTACGCGAAAACCAATCTGAAATGCTTGGAATCAGCATTGTTTTGAGTAAACGAACATGGCTGCTAAGCCCACCCCCGGCCTCATTTGGTTCCCTATCGATTCTTAAAGCATGCCGCCGCTTGTTATCTATACTCTCTGATTAATAATGACAAGAGACAACATGACGTCAGTTTCTTGAAGCCGTGCACTTACAAAAATGGCTGACTCAGATCATTGCCACCAAGGAGGAGGGTTGCCGCGAATTCACGAATAAAAATCTCCCTGCACGCGTGTAAAAGTTAATATCAACGTCTTTAATCATGCCTGCGTGTTCTGCATACGGGTGTGCGAATCGCTGGACGAAAAATGGGATTTAATTTCCACAGAAAGATTCATGTATTCACATTACATCGGTTCAATAAAACTACCGTTAACTGTAACAGTGAGTGCATTATTTTTTGAAGCTGTGTAATTTCTTGTTGTTCCTAGCAGTCTTATTCACCATTTTCTGACACCCACTGTTAATGGTCTAGAAGGAAAAAATATATATTTCCCCCCTCCTTTCCCCCCTTCCCGTTTACACTTTTTTTCCCGCCTTCCATTTTCTACTGTAATATTTTCGAAATTCTGAACATTAACAGAATTTGTTTTATGGGGGGGTGAGTGTAGAAGTTTAAAAAAATACGCTTAATAGCCTAGAAGAAAAAAACAATTACTCTCATATTGACAACTACTTGTGTTATACATTGAGAGATTTTAATGTAATTTTCCTATGTATTTATCTAATTTTTGCCCACCCTCCCCTTTTTTTCTTTCCTTCCCGTTCACACTTTATTTTTGCTTGTGTAGATTTCAAAAAATGAGTCTGTGAAAACAGTGCAATCCGAGTTTAGATAGACAGCGAGTAGCATTTCGTCTGGTGTGTTTAGCAATATAATTATGCGGAATTTAACCTTGTAATTGCATATTAAATCATAATACGGTTACCAATGATGTTTCTACACGATCACACGTTTTTATTTTCGTAAGTTTTTATTTCAGGAGTAAACTATTCAGTACGAGCAAAGCAAGCTGAAATGCTTGGAATGAGCAATGTTTTGGACGTACCAACATGGCTGCTAAGCCCGCCCCCTGGCTTCATTCGGCGGCTATCTCTTCTTAAGACATGTTGTCTCCTGTCATTATTACTCCAAGGAACGCCCGCTCCAAGCTCGGGAGAAGCTGCTGTCAGAGAGCGTTCGCCGTGGTGAACGCCGGCTCCGAGCTCAGGAGAAGCCGCTGTCAGGCCGGCAGACCCCTTCCCGAGGTCTCGGGGAGATGACAGGGGGTGTGGTCAAGTCAGGGGCGTGGCCACGTCGACGTCATGCCCCCCCCAAACTTAGGAGGAATTTGGTGCCACTGGTCCCCAGTAAATAGCGACAGTTTGTGTAACGCTTGTAGTAAGGCTGATAGTTGCTGTCAGCCCATATGTTGTGGGTGGAGGGAGAAGAGGAATGAGTTCCTAGGATTTCAGAGCCCTCGGTCCTTCCAGCAAATCACTGATTCTCAAAAGCGGCTACCAGGATTCCAAGCGCTATCCACATCAGCCAAGCGCAACGACGCAGCTCCGCAGTTCTAAATGCACTTCTTCTTTACCGAACTTTGGAACGTTGCGTTGCTTTCCGGCCCCACATCAAACGGGAAAGGAAGGACGTCATTGGCAGATGATTTTATTACACCAAAATTCTGACCCAAAGCGGTCAGCTCATTGGTTAACTGCTCTTTCGTAGGCGTGGCGGTGCAGGGTCAGAAATCCCGCTCCGGATTGGCTAGCAATTCGAAGTACTGTATTGGGACTGGCGATTAGAGGTGAGTCCTGATGAAAGTGGTGCGTGGGGTATTATTGGGACCTTGGAAAGGGTGTATGTTAGGCGGAACCCAGACCGGCAGGTGGAGGGTCCCAAAGTGCCCGTGCCCTTCAGAATCGCCATTTTTGCATTGTAATCGTTCGTGCGAATGGTGGTTAAGGCTAGAGGTAGTTTAATGAATAGTTTAATTTCCCAGCTAGCCCTACCTGCACTAATGCCAGGTAACAAAATGGGCCACTACCCTGTATCCTTGCTCTCTTGCAAGCAAGCATCATACTATTGGTCCTTGTTTTGGGTGTGAGAGGAGTTGGGTTGAGTCCTCAGGCACTGAGGAAAGCAGGGGCCCAGCTCAATGCCAAAGCATATGTTTTGCCTGTAAACAACCTGGGTTCAGGCCCTGGCAGCTTCAGTTAAAAAGGATCTTTGCATTTGGTTCTGGATTGTATCCTATATCCTGCAGATGGCGCCATATTACATTACAGGTGGATTATCCCTTATCCAGGCATCCGAAATCCACACTATTCCGAAATCCAGACACCTTGCTGCTGGTTGCTGCTGGGTTAGAGTTCACAAATCCACAGAGAAACTCAAAGTATGGATGGTGCAAGACAGTCTGCAAGGGCTCAGGCAGGATTGAAGCATGCTATCAGGATAGGAGCTGTTACCCTTGGTTTATTCTCCATATGAAATTCAGAGGGAGAAAAGATGAGTGTTTCCCCCACCTCCTATCTCCCTCGCCTCCTCCAGTTTTTGTGTTTTTTTGGCTCATGCTTAAGTGATCACCAAATTTAATGAAAATGTTCCTTTAAAAAAATACTTTCATTTCCCAAAAATAGTAAATGTTCACCATATTTTAGACTACCTAATAATCCAAGGGACGTGGTGGCGCAGCGAGTTAATCTGCTGTCGCTGGGCTTTCAACCGCAAGGTTGGGAGTTCGAGACTGCGTGACGGAGTGAGCTCCCGTTGCTTGTCCCAGCTCCTGCCAACCTAGCAGTTCGAAAGCACCTAAAATGCAAGTAGATAAATAGGGACCACTTTGGTGAGAAGGTAACATGCTGGCCACCATGATCGGACAAAAATGCCGGCTCACAGGCTTTGAAACGGAGATGAGCACCGCCCCCTACAGTCGGTCACGACTAGACCATTCGGTCGTGGGGAAACCTTTACCTTTAATAATCCTAAAGTGATAACCACATATTGAGTTCTCGTCATTTTCATAAAGTATTATATTTGATTGTTAAAAAATGTTTTTGTCTCCTCCAAAATAATAAATTTTCATAACATAACCTGAACCCGAATGCTGCATTTGGGGTGTATAATTCTGCTAGCTAAATAATAGTATTGTCGTGTAAATGTCATGTTATACTGTTGTGTCATTTGGTGAACGTTTACTAAATTTGGTATAACCATGGTTTGTTTTTGGACCACAGTGCTAGGGGCTCACAGTTTAATTGGGTAAGCATTTAATTTGTCCTTGGTTTTTTTTCCTGCCTTAGCCAAGTTTGGCCATCATGATGTTGCAAAAGATTCTGGGGTACAATCCCCATTCATGCAGGGAGCCAGCCATGTTGGCAATAGCAGTCAAGCCCAGAGGGGAGACGTGCTTTCTCCTTTTGATGTGGAAGGACTCTTTGCAGTATCATTGTAGGCACCTGCCTAATCTGCCTACGGAGCTGGTCCTGAGTAAATTGAGCTGGTCCTGAGTAAATTGTACGAGGCTGGGTTCATCCTTTGCTTTCCGAGCAGAGCATCCCCCCCTTCTCCTTCCACCAGACGCACGGTGTTGCACATATACATTGTAGTAGCTGGCTAATTAATTGATAGAATTATTTTGAGTGACCTGCAGTCCACTTCCCTTCCAGCCTAAATGACTGGTTGTGAAGATCAGGTGAAAGGGAGGGGGCTGTCACTCGGTGGTGGCACACCTGCCTTGCACAGAGAAGATCCCACGTTTAACCCCTTACACCTGCAGTTAAAAAAGGGCTCTCGGGCAGCAAGGCTGAGAAAACCACTACCTGTGTCCTTGAAGAGCCACTAATGATCAGTATGCTGGGTGAGATGGAGCTAGTCTGATTCAGTATATAAGAACATAAGAAGAGCCCTGCTGGATCAGGCCAAAGGCCCATCTAGTCCCGCTTCCTGTATCTCACAGGTGCCTAAGGGAGCTCAGTAGACAACAAGATGCTGTCATCCTATTGCCACTCCCTTGCAGCTGGCATTCTGAAGTAGCCTACTATTAATGTACTATTAATTTATATGTTCATGTTCTGTGTATATAAGGGAGGGGTATAAATAGAACCCTGATCTGAGCATTTTAAATATAAAACAATAATATACTTTTTTTAAGTGTCATATTTTTCTCTCTTTTACTTAAATTTTCACTGCTAAAACCCAAGGCAGTCTTAGAGCTCAATCCTAACCTAGAGTTAGGCCAGCAAAGTTTGGCTGGCACAAGGGACACCGTAAAGTACATTTGGACCACTCTCAGAGTCAAGGAGGATGGCGCATGTCTGTGTGTTGGCCTCCGACTCCGAGAATGGTCTAACATGCTTTATGGTGTCCCTTGTGCCGGCCAAACTTTGCTGGCCTAACTGTGCAGGCCTAATTCCAGGTTAGGATTGCGCCCTTAATCAAAACACCCAGCATCCATGCTTAGGATTTTTTTTTTCCTGCTTCTGTCTGGTCTCAGCCCAAAAATGTCGGTGGCCCGGCTTGGAAAAGTGGTTCCCAAAACAAGCATCCTATTCCTGTGCGACATGCAGGAGAAATTCCGACCCAACATCAGCTACTTTCCCGAAATTGTCTCTGTGGCAGCTCGAATGCTGAAGGTAACAGATCTGTGGGATGGTGGCCCAGGGTGTGCTTTGGGGGAACAGGCAGGAGGATAGATGGGGAGCATGAGGGGGCAAAGTCAGGTTTTTGTATAAACTGGTGTTATGGACAAATACAAATTGTAGTGTATTTTTACACGGGGTGGGGGTGTTCTGATTATCTGAATCCAATTTGCTGGCAGAGGCAAATATTCTACTAGTGGGTCTTTAGTGGGGTCCAATATGTGCCTGCAGTCATCACTGCAGAATCTATACGGCAGCAGAGGTCCTGCTTCTGGGCTTCCCAGAGGCAGCTGACTGGCTGCTGTGGGAAACGGGATGCTGGGCTAGATGGACACTAATTCGGTCTGATTTGGCAGGACCCTTCAATGCACTCTGCTGGGATCTAGTTTTGGTGCTTAGCAAGTACTTTCAATATGTCCATTCCAGAAACTTGCAAAAGCAATTTGTCCAGACAGGGGAGAAAAATGACAACACTGTGTTGACATTGACAGTTCTGCTGCATTTTGCATCCAGGCACCAAAAAGCTTCTTCTGTGCTGCTGATGTTTCTGATAAAAGCTGTTGTACTGCCCAGTTGCAGTAACACCGGTGGGTGCGTGGGGGCAGTCTGACATCAACTTTCAGCATAACACTGTCGCTTAAGAGGAAGGCCCTTCCTACAGAACCCAGGAGTTCTGCTGCTTTTAACCCCCCAAGGTTTTCGCCTGTCTTCCTGCAGGTTGCCAAAGCTCTTGAAATCCCCACTGTGGTGACTGAGCAATACCCCAAGGGTCTGGGCCCAACTGTGCCAGAGCTGGGTGCCGAAGCGCTTCAGAAATACAGCAAGACGTGTTTTAGCATGCTCATCCCAGAAGTGGAGAAGGAGATGGCGGCTGTTCCCGACCTGAAATCTGTGCTTTTATGTGGGATCGAGACACAAGCCTGCATCATGGTATGGGAACCGTTCCTTGGAGGGGTGGCTCGGATGTGGGGCACAAAACCAGATACAAAGGTCGGTGGGCCTATGAGTTTGACCTGTGCCTGGCTTAAGGCTAGTAAACCGGAGATCTCTGAGATGCACTGCCCCTTTGATCAGTTCTTGCCACTTCTCTCTCCATGCCAAGTTAGCTTATTGGTGCCATCAGCTTATTGGTTTTGCTAAATTATTTTCAAATCTCACAAGTATAAAAAAACAAGGCACTTAAGCCTTGTTTCCCCTGCCCCCAGATCAGAAGGGATTCCTCTAAGATGGGGGGGAGAGCAGGTTGCACCCTTCCTGGCCAGTGGTTCCCAAACGTTTTAGCATCCAGACCCCCCCCCCAAAAAAAAAATCACTTTGCCAGCTGCTCAAGCCTCTGTGGCTATAATGGCGATTGGGCATCAGAGCTCTCCCCCCGCCCCACTCCAAGCAGCAGGTTGTTTAACCCTTGATGCACTTGGCCTACCTTGTCAGTTTTGCGAACCACCACAAATTGGGTCATGATCCACTGGTGGCCCATGGGCCTACACTTTGGGAACGGCTGGCATAAACCTTTGAATCCCAGCTGTCTCTTGGTATCAGCCACCCACTGTTGGTAGCAATTGTGCCCTCCAAGCCAGGGTGAGTGATAAATGCCCCCCCCCATTCGAACGTAGTGCCTTTTCTCTCTCTGGGTGCAGAGCACAGCGCTGGACATTATGGAGCGAGGACTGGATGTTCATGTTGTAGCAGATGCTTGTTCTTCCCGCAGGTAGGACTGATGGGGCAGGAGGTGGGGGGGGGCTGCTATCAGGGCAAATCTCTTTCCTCTCCTCCCCATATTTTATGTTCTTTCCCCACCCCTTCTGCCTTTTTTCTCACAGCCAGGTGGATCGGATCGTGGCCCTCTCCAGGTTGCGCCAGAGCGGTGCCTTTCTCACCACCAGCGAAGGCCTTATTCTGCAGCTGGTCAGAGATGCTGCGCACCCCCGTTTCCGAGAGGTAATTCTCCAGCCTCCCTGGGAGCCTATTGCCCTTCTTGGCTAGTGGCTCCCACTGTGGCCCAGCAGCCGAATGTCCCCATGCAAGCCTGTTCCAAGTCTTTTTCGTGGAGGGAGGTAAATGGAGAGAAGGAGCCCCAATGGTTCAGGCTTTTCACTGTTAATCTAATTACACAGGCCTGCAAAATTGAGGGTTAGCAAAAACTTTCCCCCCCAAAGTTTATGGAGTTTTTATATGAATTTGGGGTGCTGATTCAAAAAATGACCTCAGTTTTGCCCTCCCAAATCTAGTGCCAGAGATATAGCATGGTAAGTGGTTCAAGCAGGTTCCTTGCGAGGAAGCCTACACCATGGCCACCAGGGCAGAACTGACACTGTTTTTGGAATCAGCACCCCAAAGATACCCAGGAATAGGTCTAACTTTAAGACAACAGAATGGGTGTTAGTTTGTATGATTTTATTGTAACATTTACATTTTTACACTTCCTCCAAACAGCTCAGGGTCGCCTACATTGATGGTCTCCATAATTATTCTCATTATGATAATCTGCGTATGCAAAATCTACATCTGTGTTACTGAGATCAAGGATCCTAACACAAAACTCTTAAAACTGGCCAGGAAAGCTGTGCAAAGATTTGGTCAAGGCAACAAATGCATTCTCCCATTTTATAGATCAGAACACTGAGGCTAAGTGATAAGGTTGAGTGGCACTGACTATGTCAGATAACCTTTTTTCCAAGTTACTAGATAATGTCAAACTATTGGCATTCAGAATCTGCTGAATTTTCAGAATTTTGCCAATCTGCTGCAAACCATCTTACAATCTACCTGTAGGTCCAAATCTACCATGTGCCTGTCCCTGATCTAAAAAAAGCACAGCTGGTGACTCTTGGGCAGTCTCACATTTGTGGCTCCTCTGTCTTTCAGATCCAGAAGTTGATTATGGACCCTGCCCCAGATAGTGGCCTTCTTCCTCTCCTGAAAGGACCAAGCCCTCTTTTCAGCTAGGCTGGCTACTTCAAGGAATGTAATCTTTTAATGCACCTTCAGCCATTTAAATCAGTCAACGCTGCCATTTCGGTAGGGAGCAACAGACTCAAGATTTGCCTGCTTAATTTTTCAACAGAGAGATCTAGCCTGTCTGGAACACCTGGACCCCAGTTCTAGATTTGTGGGGGCTTTCAGTGATTATTCAGTGGGATAGGAGTACTGCTTTGCAGATGTTTGGGGTGGTGGTGTGTGGAGCGAGAGAGCGAGAGCGCACATACGTCTTTTGGTGGAGCTATAATTCTTCTTGACACAAAAACTATATACAAAGACTTGGAATTTTGCACTCAAGAACCCCAGATTCTACACCCAGAAAAAAAATCTACATTCTGAAACTGAAATAAATGATGTTGATTTTTGTTCATTTTTACACTATTTAATTTACATTTCGTTTTGCTTGCACTTTTGAACATTGTGTATAATTTTGAATTGTGTTTGTTTCCCAGATTTTGGAAAGGAGACTATGATCCTATGTACATACACTAGGAAGTAAATCCCATTGAACAAAATGAGACATGCTTCTGGGTACCCAGGCATAAGATTGGTCTGCATTTGTAGAAATATTGGAGCTAGAGAAGGCATTAGAGCTGTAATCCTGTACAAATTTACCTAGGAGTAAAGCTCTACCAAGTACAGAATTTACTTCTGAGTAAGCATGCACAGAATTGCACTGTAGGTCTATGAAATACAGCAGATTTGGGAAAGGTGTAAACTATCGGAGTCTTGTATCCTGACCTGAAGAAGACCCCACTTAGCACTCTTTACATGATTTTTAAAAAAAAATTTAGACAACAAATATGAGGTCTAGAAACTTGGTTTTGTTCAACAGATCTTCATGATTTTATAATTTGTTCTATGTTAGCATTTGGTGAGATCAGTGCCCTGCAGAGCAAGCAGGACCATATGTACATTCCTGGGCCCCACTGAAGTTGCTATCTTTTCAACCAGCCGCTGCAGTTTTCTCTTTAACTGCAGTTTCACATGCAAATGTTAGCAAGTGATTGTGTTGACCTCTTTGCTCAGATCAAGTTTCTGTTAAAGGCAGAAGAGCAGAGCAGTCTGGTTTATTTTTCTGGTCAGTTGTCAACCCTACCCAGTCCATCTATTCTCCCTACCCCCTTCCCCTACTTGGGCCTGAGATTGTCAAGCCCATACTGTTAAGTGTTGCATGGCATAGGGGCAATTCCACAAATTATGTCCTTTTCCCTGCTGCAGTACTGAGATGGCAAAAGGTGTGCCTGGTTAAAAACACCACAACACCTTTCTGTGCTGCAAAGGGCTAGACGGAACATGGCTACCCTATTTGGAGCAGAAACTGTACTCTGTTGGGTCTGTATTCTCAGTGGTAAAGGTTTTCGTTTCCTGTGGGTAACATAGGCTATAATCCTATGTTACTCACTGTGTTACTCAGGATTACAGCCTCAGGGCCTAATCCTATCCAACTTTCTGGTGCCATGCAGCTGCAGTGCAGCCTAGAGGTAAGTGAACAAATGTTCCTTACCTTGAGGAGGCCTCCATGACTGTCCCCCCCCCCCAGAATGCAGAACACACCCCACTGGGATGGCTACACCAGGGCTGGAACATTGGATAGGATTTGGCCCTATATCGTTGAATACTGGGCTGACTTCTGAGTAAAGTAACACTTTTTTCCTCCAAACACCTCTGCTCATTGGGGTTGAAGTTCTCTTTGTGTCTTTCCAGTTCCTGCGAAGTGACCCTGAGTTTGGCAAGAACATGCCTGAGATTTGCACATTTTTCTTTCCAATTCCTTCTTGTGAGCATGTTGTATACACTGATACTGTATCTTAACTAAATAGTCCACCCTTCTTCTAAGGAGCTCGGGTTGATGTTCAGTACAGAATAAAGTTCTCTCCCTCCTTGTTTTAAACCTCACAACAGCCCTGTGAGGTGGGTTAGACTCACTTGCATCCTTGGTCCCTATGCACTCCCTCCGGGGCCTGGTCTGCAGACTGCCACCAACACCCCCGAGATTGCTGTTCCCCCCCCCACTCACCTGAAGCGTTCCAGATCATCATGCAATGTCCACAGGCATTCTGAAAGCATTCTGGAGCCTTTGGAACACCGTTAAACATCACTCCCTGTTTTTATTCTGGTTTCCAAACCAGAAGTGCTGTTTAAAGGCCTTCTGAAGGCTTCAGTACGCTTTTCAGAAGGCCTGCAGACACCCCACACAGCCTGTGCATCCCTCGGAAGAGCTCCAGAGGCTCCCTAGGGTGGGTGGTGGCAGCCCGGGACCCAAACACTCTGGTGCCTGGGGTCACGATGTCCCCTGGGCCCCCATCAGGTATGCCTCTGGTTAGACTGACTGGCCCAAGGTCACCCAATGGGGTTTATGGCCAAGTAGGGACTGGAACCTGGGCCTCCCCATGGCTAGTCTTCAGGCTAACCAATGCAGTACCAGGCTGGTTCTCAGACACCTCGCTGTCAGTACAGGCATGCCCCAGTATCCACTGGGGTTCTGTTCCAGACCCTCCCCCAGGGATACCGGGGACGCCTTTTTAAAGATAGGGAACATCACTGGTTTTGTTGCAACAAGGTAAAAAAAAGAAATGTGTTTAATGTTCCCATACTTTTTTAATAGGTACCTTGAGGGACATGGCGGCGCAGTGGGTTAAACCACTGCTGCTGGGCTTTCCGACCAGAAGGTTGGGAGTTCAAGACTGCGCAACTGAATGAGCTCCCGTTGCTTGTCCCAGCTCCTGCCAACCTAGCAGTTCGAAAGCACCTAAATGCAAGGAGATAAATAGGGACCACTTCGGGGGGAAGGGAACGGCGTTCCATACGCTACAGCGTAGAGTCATGCCGGCCACATGACCACGGAAGCTTGTCCTCGGACAAAACACCGGCTCTACAGGCTTTGAAATGGAGATGAGCACCGCCCCCTACAGTCGGTCACGACTAGACCATTCGGCCGTGGGGAAACCTTTACCTTTCCTTTTTAATAGGTGCCCCAATATCCATGGCATCAGTGGATAACTGAAACAGTGGATACCGGGGCATGCCTGTAAATGGCATCTTAGTGTTCAGTTTGCTCTCCTGGCTTCTAGTGAGTGAGCAGTTTTAGTGGAAAGTTTTTCTCATGTTTTAGCAATGATCAGAGGGGAATCTTTCAAGAAGATAAGATGGACCAGACCCCACGAGCATCAGGAATGACTCCAGATTTAGTCCAGGAGAGGTCATACATAGCCCTTACAGGGGAGGACGCCATCGTCCACCCTGTCCTTCTTTTCCGTGATATTCCTTGCTGTCCCTTTAAGACCCAACTTTCTCTCCGCTCTCTCATCACAACATCAGCAACACGTGCCTCCCCACGTGCTCCCAGTCCTGAACTGTCTCCTTTCCCCCCTCCTGCCACCTCTCCATTGGCCAAAATTGGGTCAGACTCCTCCCATCCCCTTTGCTGCCATTGGCCAAATCTAGGTCAGAGCCCCACCTGCCCCATGGCAGGCGCACATGACAGAGCAAGGAGAGTGGGGGGGAGTGTTTGCAAATCTCACGCTTTGAGGCTGCTGATTGGTGGAAAACGTGTGCTCGGCTCCTCCCATCTTGGTCACCTAGCTCCTCCCATATCGAATGTTGCAAAAAGGGGGGGTGGAAGATTCGGAGTCGGCTGTAAAGTGCATAGAAGAAAGTAACCAGATCAGTCTTATATGTACATACATACAGTACACGCTTACATATTTTTTTAAGTGTGCTGAATGTAGCGTCCGTTTTTGGAAAAGCTGAGAAATTTTTTTTGGAAAGCATCAGAATTTGATTTTTTATTTTTCAGGAGGCGACTAGTTCAAAATTCCTCATTACTAAAGGACAAGACAGAAGCTCCACCCCATAATAGATCACGGGCACCTTTTTTTCTAGTCCATGTAAAATTCGGTTGGAGAAAAAGCAGCAGTGAGCCCTCTCCTTTACCGAGGAGCATCGACTACGAGATATTTGGAAAAAGGATCCATTGATTTTTTTTAAAAAAATTAATGTTTGCTCGGCTGCCGCTGGAGGAAGATCTCTTAAGGATCACCAAGATCTGGTGACTTTATATTGTAAAGAAAATACTGTTTTGGTTGTTCTAAGATTTCTGGGCTTGGGAATATTCTCCCCTTGATCCTTGGAAATCTCTTTGGATGCAAAGAAAGCTGCTGATTATTGTAACAGATACTTTGTCCTTCCTGCCTCCGAATCTCCACAAGGAAACACTTCTCACCCATCTTCCTGGGAGATCCCTCCGAGACTCGGTTGGTTGCTAAATTTGGAGCGGGGCAGGGGGGACATCGCGTGTTCCCTGGAGGTTCATTTCCAGGCTGGTGGAAGAAGACCGAGAACCCCTCCAAACCTTTCACTGAGCACCTTGTCGCTTGGTCTCCAGCCGGGGGCCGTTGCTGCAGTTTTTCCCGCCCCCACGATTTTTATTAGATCTCCCCTCTCCCGACACCGTCGAAGGAGGGGGCAGGAAAAAAAGGACGCCTCGCCAGTGGGCACCTCTTGGATTTTGCTGCGGTCGCTCGCCATGGCCCAGGCTAGCCCCAGCCCTAGCCCCATGCTCTCCTCGCCTCCTGTAGGACTAGGGAGCCCGAGTTCTGCCATGGTCAGTCTCAAGAGCCTCCTGCAGGGACCAGTCAAGAGTCCCGAACGCCGTGGGGCCAAGGACCTGGGCTCATGTGAGTGTCCCCCTCCCCCGCGCCGCCCGCTTCCCACCCCCAGCCGGCTGCCTAGACTCTAGCTTGCCTGCCCCCCTCTCCGCATGCATCCATGTGTGTCTGTTTTCCTTCCCCCATCCGTCTCATAGCCATTCACATAGCTGATGCATTATTATTATTATTATTATTATTATTATTATTATTATTATTATTATGACTAGTAAACCCTGAACGCGCTGTAGAATTTTTCATGGCATTTGCCCTTGAAGCAACACGCTCTCTGTTATTCCCATTTCACAGATGGGGGAAACTGAGAAAGTGAGGCGCGCCGGCCAGTGCCCTACAGGCAGAATTGGAATCCTGATCTGCTTAGCCAAGCTGTTGAGCGGTCTGTCTGTGTCTTTCTTGTCTGTCTTATCTGTCTTCCATTCCTTCTCACCCATTCTGTATTAGTTCAGACCTCCCTCTTTTGCTTGGTATGTTCTGCGCTGCTGCCGTAAGTGTCTCCAACCCAGTCGATCTCCAGAATAATCCTCCGTCAGGCACCGATCTGTCCTCTTACACCACGACTGCCAGCCAACCAACCTAGCCCCTTCTTGTTTTGCCAATGCAGCGATCTGCCTGCACATCTGTGGTACCTGCCCTAGGCCCGCTTGCCCCGTCATCTGGTATTGCTTGCAGTTCTTACTTCTTCCAACGTGTCCTTCAAACACGTCCGACTGTCAAAAATTGGCTGTTCCCC